>CAMAPE010000027.1:3995000-4305000 GCA_945859875.1 Cuscuta europaea | reverse complement strand
TTATCTTATCTTCCGTTGATTCAGAATTTTGTTTACCCTTTTCTTGATTATTTTCATCAGTTTATGATTTACATACAATATCGTGTGTTTTATTCTTCATGATTATTTGCTTTTTTTACATATACCTATTTAGTTTTTTCCCCATTCTATTTATTTTTATATTCTTGTTTTTAAAACCTTTTTATATATAACAGAGATGCAATCATGTTTATAAGAATTCATTTCATGTTATTGAAAAGTGCACATCAATTAATATGTAAGTGCACAATATAATTTAGATTACTTTGATGCACTTATCACATCTTATTCATGCACTTTTCATTATTTTAATTTACTTCTTGTGCAGATACATGTAACACTAAAAGATGTCATAATCAGATACTTGTCACGCTTTTGAAAGAAAAAGTGCATTAATTTATAAAAATGTCAATCGCTTCAATTGTGTGATGTAATAGTGCACTTCTGCATACATTTAAAACATACATAATAAAAATATGTTTTACTTTTTAAGAAAGTACCAACGCAGAATTTTACAAAGTATGTTATAATAGTGCACACTTGTTTATATTTGAAATGCATATAATAGCGATTTCTTTACACCCATGTATGCTTATTTTCATTTTTTTAGAAATATATAGAAGTGCATAACTACAAAAACTAAAGTGCAGATTGATCATGAAAGTGTAAAGGTTAAGAGAATAAAAATATTACTACTCTTTAGTTTCATTGTAATCAATTGTGTTTACTATTTAAGTTACTGTTAGGGTAAATTAAATATTCATTATTGATACAAATTGGTTATTGGTCGGAGATTTAATGAAAAAACGTATGATATTAAAAAGATGAGTAAATAAATACTTAATAGAGCCCAAACGTATTGGTTGTGCATAGAAGTTCTAATAAAAGTGCAGTCATTCAATGATGGAGTGCAGATGGACCAATTACGAGATATTGCATCTAAAAAGGATTATATAAAAACAATTCATGCTCAAGTGCATTTTTTTTAATTAATTAACTGAATTATATGTGAGACAATATCTTAAGTGGAATGAGAGTCAAATATTTATTATAATAAACGGTTTTAAATATAGGGGAGCCACTTGGCACTAATTAATAGCCTAATTTGTAGAACAACTTTCCATGTGAACACTTATACGTGCAAATCATATTTATATCTTTTACATAAATGCCCTCCTCTCATTATTATACTGCCGATTTTTCAATTGATATCCTACCATGTGCATATCACATGCCATTTTTGAAAGCGGGTAATGTTATCTCAGCCGCACGATTGCATATGTGAATGATTTGATTTCATTCTTTTTTCTCTCCTGGGAGATCATTCTCACCTGAACCCTCCCCTATATATATATGTATATATATAAGTGTATATATATATGTATATATATATATGTATATGTATATATATATATATGTATATATATGTATATATATATATGTATACATATATATGTATATATATATATATAGTAGAAAAAATTAACCGCTCAATTGTTAGATAACTTATCTTGCCTTATACTAAAAAGCATTACATATGAGAAAGAAAATTCTCTTGATCAATTGTTAGCAAGCTTATCTTTTTAGCTTCTTATACCCAATAGAAATGAAAGAGAAAATTATCCCGCTCAATTGTTGTTGCGGGCTTATCTTATCTTATCTTATATACTTAAAAGAACAACATATGAGATAAAAAGTTATCTTGCTCAATATTTAGCAAACTTATCTTATAGTACCTAAAAGCACTAAATATGAGAAAGAAAATCCCCCACTCAATTCTCCCATTTGATTGTTGCAAGATTATCTTCTGATTTTCTAATACCTAAAAGCACTACATATGAAAGAGAAAATTCGTTCGCTCAATTATTAGCAAACTTATCTTCTTACATCTAAAATCACAACATATGAGAGAGAAATTTCTCTCACTCAATTGTTAGTCGACTTACCTTACATCGAAAGCACTACATATTGCAGAGAAAATACTTCATCTCACCTGTTAGCCGACTTATCTTATCTTATACTTAAAAGAACTACATATGATTGACAAAGTTCTTCTGCTCAATTATTATCACACTTATCTTCTAATATCTAAAATCACTACATATGAGAGAGAAAGTTCTCTCGCTCAATTGTTAGGCGGCTTATCGTGTACCTAATAACATTATATATGATAGAGAAACTTCTCTCGCTCAATTGTTAGCCTCCTTAATTATGACCTAATCTTCTTATACCTAAAAATTTATACCTAAAAACAATATATATGTAATAGAAAATTATCTCACCCGATTGTTAGACGGTTTATCTTACACCTAAAAGCATTACTAATTAGAGAGAAAATTTGATCGCTCAATTGTAAACCGACTTATCTTATATTTCAAAGCACTCCATATGACAGAAAAAATTATCTTGTTCAATTATTAGCCGGCTTATCTTCTACCTAAAAGCACTATATATGAGAGAGAAAATTATCGGACATCTTCCACAAATGTGTAATGATTCATCCAATAACAATTTTATTTCCTCATCTTCCACATCTTCATTATTTAATTACATAAATCCTTTTTAATTTACATTCTACCGTTAAATTGTTAGCCTTTTGAGTATTTTTTTTCATACCGACTATATCTTTTCAACTGCATGAGCTTATGCTATGGAGGTTTATTATTATGAATAGTGTGAGCTTTTGATTCGCAAGTTTATTTTCATTTTCTAAATTCAGTTTGATTTGACTACTTATTCTAGGTTGTAATCTAATATAGTGCTTCTTTCATGGTCAATTATATAGTAAGAGATGCACATTTTTCTATTCAAATATTCTTTGAGTTGCTAGATTAGGAATCATTATCTGAAACACTTTCATAAACCTGTCTCGTTCGTATGTACATAACAGGAAGCCCACAGTAATAACCAAATTCAATAAATAATTTTGAGTCACTAACACATTATAAAGATATTATTTCAACATGTTGAACTAATAAATTGAACTAAATTTAGAAGTTTTATTTTTTAGCACACGATGTGATTATCATTTTTTTTACTCATTTTTTATTCTAGAGTGACATTATAATATGAAGGAATAAGGCTTGTAATGGTCTAACGAAGGGAGTAGCATAAAATAACGAACCTAACATTAGATTTTTATTAATCGTATGGTTGATGAATTCAAATTAGTCACCGTCTTCACTTTAGACGAACTCAAAAAAAAACTAAATAGATCGACTCGAAGTTTTATTTTATTACAACTAATTAGATTCTCATTTGCTAATTTTTTATATATCAAACCAGTGCACTTCAAATCATAAAATACTTTAAGAAAGTTTTCTCAAATAAATTTATTTTTTTAGATTTTCCTCTTTCAAGGCCTGGTTTTGATTTTAGAGACTATTTCGTAGCAGTGAAATTGGTTGAATCTGTTCAAATGGATGAAGTTCTGATAGAAATTGTTGAATTAGTAGAATCTATTGATTTATAGGCAAGTTTAATTTAAAATATATTTTATTAATGAAATAAAGAAAAGAATTATATGAAAGGTAGCTTATAAGCTACCTTTCATATAATTCATTTCTTTATTGCTGAAGCTACCTATAGTAACTTCAGCAAATTCAGATAGAAAAATTACTTCAATCAAGCTAAACATAAATAGATCATATCAGTTTGAAAACAACCAAAAACTTTAATCGATTTTTTCATATTTGTCCCTTCTCTTAAAAAGAATGTATACCGTACTATTAGAAGTTTTATTTATTAGCATTTTAGCACCCAATGCGATTAATATTTTAATTTGCTAATTTTTGAATTTCGAGTGAAATTATAATAAGAAAGGAATAGGGCTTATAACATTGTAATAATGGGAGTATAATGTTATATTTTTATTAAAAGTAAGACTATATTAAAGGTTGGAATTTCGTTATGATAGATGACATATATTAGTAGGCCATTTTTTTTATATTTTCTATCTCTGTAATTTGTTTTTTTGTAAAGAAAATAACAAAAATGCAAAAGATGAAGCCACGTGGCATAAGTAGAACAATGCTCTCTAACACTGGTCGGTCACGTTACATAATAATTGGGGGTAAACCATATTTTTAATAGCCTACTCTTTTCTTATATATAAATATATATATATAATTTTATTTTATACATAATTATAGTGACCGTTAATAAATTATATTTTTATATATTCAATATTGATCTCAAATAAAAGATCACAGAAATTGTGAATTTTGATATATTTTTGGAAAAAGGGTCAGATAGACCCTCGAACTTAAAAAAAATGTCAAATAAGCCCTTTTATAGGAGGCTCTGTCCGGTCGTCGCCATTTGGGGCGACGATCGGACAGGGTCTCTTATATAAGGGTTTATTTGACCTTTTTAGGTAAGTTCGAGGGCCTATCAAATACATCTCCCTCGACCACCCTTCCTAAAAAAAAGGATGACACCCCATCCATGAGGGCCCCCAATCCCGACCGGATGCTACGTTGGGAGGATGTAAGTTGGACTATAATCTCAATCTGACAGATAGAGAGTGTGGCTCTGTCCCCAGTACTTGCAGAGGTCCTATGCATTTTTTTAGCATAGTAACCTCTCATCGCAGTTGTCGGGATTCGAACCCTCGCTACCAGTTGAGCTACGCTCATCGGTAAAATAACACTCTCCCACCCTTCCTTTGACTTGTGTGTTGCTTACATTTGGAGTGAAAAGGTCATGTGGCATTCTTATAGAAAATGAGTGAATTGAGGAGAACTTGACACATAGGATTCATTAAGGGTAAAATTGTCTTTTAAGGAGCTATTTTTTACTTATATATAAATAGATTATAATTTCAAAATTTTATAATGCACATTCGATATATAATTGTTGCAATGACATCCTACAAGAGTTGTCTATTTGGTCGTTCATCTCTGAAAGGTTTATCTATTTGAAATTTAAACTCGATACAATGACTTAGCTAGCTTTGATATGGCCGTCGGCGAGGCAAACCCATCATCTTTGACGCCACTCCGGCCTTAACCACGGCAACCTCCAAAGACACGTACAAGAGCTAGCGAATATATATGTCAAAACACTAAATTAATTGGAGACAATAATCAAATACAACAATTAACCAAACCCTGCATTTAGATATATAGCTAATCATATAAATTAAAAAGGCTAAATTAAATTAAACTTAATTACTAATCTAGCTTCACCGGCCTAGCCGGAACGGGATGAAATAAAATTACATAAAAAATGATCGATGATGATCATCTATGTCAACCACCGTACGGGGGTTGGTAAGCGTCGAGGATAGGATAACCCCAGCTGTAGGGCGGCGGCGGAGGCCGATAGACGAATGTAATAGAATTATTATAGGATCAGTATTGTACTTTACATTAAACTCTCTTTATTATAAATATACCTGCCAGGGCTCCTTAGAGAGTATCTTGTTTCATTATTTTACATGGTATCACGAGCATACTAAAACCCTAATTTTTTCAGTTCCTTCTCTCTCTACACCGTCGCCCGGCTTTCTTCTCAATCCGCCGCTGTCGCACGGTTCACATGATGTCATCCGCTTCCAATTCTTCCACTGCATTCAGCACGGCAGTCCCCTCTACTACCGCTTCCGGTTCGTCAGTCGCGGTCGTCTCTTCCCATAGCACTGACGCTCCTCTTCATGTTGGACCGCAGCCAGTGCTCAACTTCGTCGAGGCCGGGGTGACATTTTCTTCCGCTTTTACATCACCCGGTAGGACATCCATGCCATATTCACTCTTCCAGAATCTACCCCCGGTGTTTCCATGGCCAGCTCCCTCTCCGGTGCCACAAATTACGCTTGATCCGTCTCCCTATACGGCTGTATCTTTTGTCGGCCCCACTTTTGTCGGATCTCCGGGTATCTCTTCCAACCTACATCCGGTTCGCACCACACCGGTTCGCACCATTGGCTGCTCTCTGGCAGATTTGGCTCAAACAATTTATCACGTGGCTACCAACGTTACAAACATTGTTACCACCAAGCTTCTCGTTGTCGAAGACTACACTACGTGGAGAACCCAGTTTGAGTCGTTCCTTGTTTCACAAGGTCTTCTAGGCATGGTAGATGGATTTATTCAGGTACCTTCCGCTTATTCCATAGATGTTCTTGACCGCCAAATTTCAAATCCCGAATTTGATATTTGGTTGCGAATTGATCAAACAACTCGTTCATGGATGTTCGCAACTCTCTCACGTGATGTTCTTATTGATGTTCGGGATTTAAAACACTCTTGTAAAATTTGGGAACGGTTAGAATCACGGTTTATGTCTGCCAGAGTGCCAGTTTAGCCTGGTCTATGGAATTAAAGCGTCTATTTTCACAAATTAAAAAGAAACTTGAGCAATCCATCGACAGTTATTTACATGAAATAAAAAGCTTGGTCGATGATATTGCCACTATTAATTGCCCCGTCTCACAACGTGACCTGCTGAAATCCACCATTATGGGACTTGGCTCCGAGTATGAATCCTTGTTCACTACAGTCTCTTTTTCCTCACAATTTTCCATTTGAGACACTTTAGAACAAAGGGTTCTATATCTTCGGTCCCACGATCAGTCGCCGGTTCACCAGGCCTTCAGCACATAGATCCCGCAGCACAGCACGCATGCTGGTCCGCAGCACCTCCAACAACTGGGTGCACCGCCACAGCAGCAACGACCTCCTTGGAACTCTCAGCGCGGACGCGGAGGATGTGGATGGGGCAGAAGAGGCCGCGGTGGTCGTGGCAGGGGACGCGGCCAGCAGACAGTACCTTACGGCCAGCCAGTGTTCTGGTATCCACCTTATGCGATGTCACCGTAGGGAACAGCCACATGGTGGTCCTTCAGCAGGGGATGTCCCTCCTATGGGTACTGTTTTTTGTAACTCTATTGTGTCACATTTAAATAGTAATGTTTTACCTGTTTGTGCTACTAACTTTGGTTTTGCAGGCTCTTCCTCAGATGGGGGTATTCTTGGGGCGGTTCCCCATCCTGTTGTTTGTCAAATTTGTTTCTCTGCAGGTCATTCCGTTATTGCTTGTCCATCTAGGTTCACCTAGCCTTCCACTCGAGCACTGTTGACTGACTCTGGTGAATCTAATTCGGCTTTATGGTATCCTGACTCGGGAGCATCTGCTCATATGACTGCATCTGAAGGTAATTTAATTAATAAATCCGTTTATATTGGCTATAATTCTATTAGTGTTGCTAATGGTGCCCATTTACCCATCTGTCATGTTAGTGATGTTGCTTTACCTTCATCTGGTCTTCCTCTCACATTACAGTCTGTTTATCATGTGCCTCAATTAAAGTATAATTTAATTTCCATTCAGAGATTATGTGCTGATAATAATTGTATTGTCATTTTTTATATAAATTCATTTTTGATTAAGGACAAGGCCTCGGGGGTGGTGCTTTTGCATGCTTATAGTAATGGACCGCTATATCCTCTCCATTTTTCGTCATCATCATCGTTACTCTTAGCTTATGTTTTAGCTTTTGGCCCTGTGTGGCACCGTAGACTAGGTCACTGTGGGGACCATGTTTTGCAGTTTCTTAAACGAAAACAATTTTTATGTAGCCATTCTTCTTTTACTCATGATTGTGTTGCTTCACTTGCTTGTAGACTGGGAAAATCATAATGTTTGCCCTTTACGAATGCTAGTCATAATTCTTTTCTTCCATTGCAACTTATTCATTCTGATGTATGACAAACTCCAGTTGGTTCCAATTTAGGCTTCAAATACTATGTATGTTTTATTGATGACTATTCTCGTTTTACCTAGATTTATCCCATGCATCAGAAAAGTGAAGTTTTATGCACTTTAAAATTTTTAAAGTATTAATTGAAAACCTTTTTAATGAGAAAATTAAAATTTTCAAAGTGATGGGGGCGGGAATTTGTTAATCACAATATGCAGCACTTTTTCTCCTCAAATGGTATTTATTTTCAAAAATCTTGTCCTGACACGCTCCAACAAAATGGGTCGGGGTTGCTGAACGCAAGCATCATCATCTCCTTGAATTAACTCGAATGATGCTTCTTGAAGCTTCGGTACCGAGTACATTCTGGGTTGATGCATTTTTTACCATTGCATATATTATTAACACATTACCCTCTCCCATTTTAAATGGTCTATCACTGTACCAAATATTATTTCATCGGGTTCCCGATTATTCATTTATGCGAGTTTTTGGTTCGGCATGTTACCCAAATTTTTCCGCCACCTCAGCAAATAAATTATCTCCCCGATCTGTTCAGTGTGTTTTTATTTGCTATGCATCTGGTTATAAGGGCTACCGTTGTCTTGATCGCAGCAGATAGATCTTACCGTACGAATTAAATCGCACTAAAACTCTTTTAATAATATTATAGTTTAAAACTGGAAAAGCTCATTCTGAAGAATCTCTCGCAGCCAACACCTCCCTTGAGCCATGTGCTAGAGACTGATGTTATATCATAATAAATACAATTGTTTGAACACACCATTGACTTCTCTATAAATAGTATGTAGTAAATGTTGCTAAATAAACACCATCAAAGAACCTTATCTCTTATCTATGCCATTATCAAACTTCTAAGGTAGAACACAACATTGACTTCTATGTGTTGCTCAAAGCTCCCTTTTTTTTCTACTAATATTCAATTTTACTTATAGTTTTCCTTAACAAGCTAATATTTTCAGTTTGACTCTGTAGCTAATAAATAATACGTAGTACATAAAAGCCATTCAGTTGGTGATTGATAAAAATATAGTCACAATATATTACAGGTCAATGGTGCACTCTCAAATTGATCAAGGCTTAGAGATGGAGATTAAGTCATTCTGTTAGACATAATTCTCCTGGATAGTTTGAGGTAAGAAATTTTTCCACTTTTGGTCCCCGACTTTAGTAGCTGGGACAATTTTTGTCCCCGTCTTTTGTTTTTCCCAGATTTGGTGCACGACTATGGAATATTTCCCAGTTTTGGTCCTCCGGATGATTTTTCCGGCCAACTACACGCATGTGCGTGTCATGTGCTAATTAATGGGGGGTCAAAAGAGTCATTTTATTGCCATCCCTGTTATTAATCCGGAAATTTAATTTCTACTTCAATTCTCGTTTTTTCTAGAGTATAGTTCTGAAACAGTATTACATACACTAGTATCATCAAATGAATTATATTATATTCCATGTTCCTTTAATCCCTTCATTCAAGAGAGCTTACTTGACTTTAATTGATGCTAATTTGTTCAATACAGTGATGAACTTCTCGATTTAGTTCTAATGATGTCTCTAATTCACTACTACTTTACAGTTGCCAAAGAAAAACACCATTGAAATTTTGTAAACAGTCACAGTCGTAAAATTTCAAGCAAAAAGAATAACAGTTTAACAAAAAGAATAATTTTTCGTTATTTATTTTATTTTATTTGTTCAATTGTCTTCCAGTTATTGTTGAAAATTATAGGACAATTTGGACTTGATTTTGGGTAGAGAGGCTACATAAATTATGCTGTTAGGCAACCATATTAGTGATATGTTCTCTTTGAAGATAAAATGGTCAGTAGATGCGGAGTGTAATGTTGGACTCCCAGGCTCCCAGCTGCTTCTCCTATTTCCTTAATTTGTGTAGTAATAGTACTAATAGTTTTCTAATTTCTGTAATATGGATTGCTCGTTTGCTCTTGATTCAGCACCAAGTGTTTTATCTTTAACTGTTCTGGTTTATGGTTTGTTGGAAAGTATTTTAGCTCTTGTATGACTGTAAGTCTCTCCTTCCACCCTCCCTTTCTCCAGTACTCAGAAGGTCCTACTCGGCTTCAATCTCCCCTCACTATCTCTCACCATAGTTTGATATCATATTCGTTCGCATGATCACCCAAAACCTTGATTATGTTGTGTGCACATTTTATTGTATTTGTATTATAAAAGTATAAAAAGATATATGTGGAATTTCTAGCCTGATGTTATTTCATTGCATGCAGCTTGATAGCCAGATCTTTTGTGTGGATATTGATTTATATTATGAGAAAAGTGTCAAATTGGCCCTCGTACTTTGTACGGAAAGTCAATTATGCCCTTCTACTTTAAGTTTCGTCAATTAAGTCATCTTACTTTGAAATTTTCGTCAAATAGGAATTATAGCAGGTAACCCGCCAGTCAGCAGGTTACCTCCTGATGTGACGCACACGTGGCCTGACATGGCGCAAAGTGGCAAGCCTCATCAATTTTTCTTTTCTTTTTCCTTTTTTCATTTTCCTTTTCTTTTATTCTTTCCCCACTATCTTTCTTTCTCTTCCGCAGCCAACCTTTCTTCATGGAGAGACATGTCAACATGAACAGTAGTCACCAAAAATGGAGGGTGCTCGGAAAATTAAACTAGAAATATGAGGAGGTGCGTCTGTTCACGATGACCTCCTTTGCATATTTTGATTTTTGTTCCGAGCCCCGAAGTCGCCGGAAAAATGTCGGAGATGTCCAAAAATGTGAATTTTCGACCAACTGTAAACCGGCCCCCAAATCTCATCCCCAACTTTTCAAATTCGATATAGAGCATCGTTCCTAGCCAACGAACTTCAATCTGTATCATAAATGAATAAAAATCACCCACATTTGAGTTATGAGCAATAATCATTTTCGCATAAATAGTGTTTCTTGCTCTGGTCGTTGGCTGTGGAAGAAAGAAAGGGGAATGGGAGAAAGAAAATTAAGAAAGTAAGTTGGAATGTTAAGATCAAATCCTCCGTGCTGAATTGGCTGACAACTAGGCTACTTTAATTTTTTCATTTGATGACATGTGATAAATAAGATGATGACACCTCATCATCTTATCGACGGTTGAGAGTAGCTTGTTAGCTGAGTTGTTAGACTGTTATAAAACAACCAATTGTAAATTCAGTTCGGCAGCTTGATGATAATAACGAACGTTTTTCTTTCTGAACTTCTTCCTCATCCCCAATTCTTCATTTCTTCATTCATTTCTGGTTATGATTCTGTAATTTCTTAAGCTAGATTTTAACAATTGGTATCAGAGCAGTATATGAAAACGCTAAATTTAGAAAATGTCAGCGCTATTTGTTGATTCATAATATGTCTGATTTTGAAAAAATAGTGTTGGTGGGATGTATGTTGAGAGAATTGCGGAATACTTGTACATGGATAGAATTGATGGCAGAGAAGCAATGAGTTGGGATACTTTTGTAAACTTGATCCTTTGACAGATTTTCTAAGGACAATGATATAATTGGCGAATTTAACAAATTAAGACAAAGAAGTGGAGTAGAGGATTATATAGACAAGTTTTCAGAACTTAAATCCTTTATGTTACAAAGGAATACGTACATTTCTAGACGATTTCTATTTTCTGAAAAGTTTCTTGAGTGGTTTAAAGGATGAGATAACGCATATGGTTGAAATTGTGGATCCTGAGACATTAGACCAGGCCTTTATGATTGCCGAGAAACATGAATCATTATTGGAAGCAATGGGAAGAACGGGAAGAATGACTTTGAGAAATAACAGCAACAAAGTGGGCAATGAAAACAAAATGACAGCTCCTAATGAGAAATCATTACCAATTAGGAGGCTACATAAAGATGAATTGGATGCTAGAAGAAGAAAAGGGTTGTGTTTTAATTGTGATGAGTTATACACAGTAGGGCATAAATGCAAAAGATCTTTGCAATCTTATTAACAGAACAGGAGGAGCATACAAGAACTTCATTGGATGATGAGGATAGTGATGAACAAATCAACTTTGGAGTGTCATTACATGCACTAAAAGGACAAATGCCTACTGACACTATCAAACTGATAGGGAAGGTCAAGAACAATAGCCTGACCATACTGGTGGATTCTGGCAGCACACACAGTTTTTTAGATCCGGGGGCAGCTAGGAAAATTAATTGCGAAATTGAAATCACTAATCCTCTACATGTTACAGTGGCAGGAGGAGGACAGATTGAGTGTAACTCTAATTTTCCTAGACTAGAGTGGGAAATGGCAAGGCATTGTTTCTCAGCTAGTGTCAGAATATTGCCATGGGGAGGTTATGACATGGTGATGGGGTGGATCTAATGAGGAAATTGGGGCCTATTATGTTAAACTATGACAACCACACTATCACTTTTGATCATAAAGGGCATAGAGTGTTTGGTACCAGGCATTCAGCCAGAAATCTCATTAAAAAGATAACAAGGAAGAAGATGAATAATTTGTTGAAGAAGAAAAATGGAACTTTGTTTCAGTGTTTTTGCATGGTGGGAACTGCAACTGCAAAAGAATCTGAAAATCACAAAGAAGAAGAACTTGAAATTATTGTCAGGGATTATCAAGATGTCTTTAAGGATCCTCAAGAGTTACCTCCTTCAAGAGCTTGTGAACATCAAATCAACCTGAAACCAGGGGAGAAACCATTCAAACAAGTTCCATACAGATATTCGTACATTCAAAGGCAAGAAATAGAGAAACCGATTAAAGAAATGATCAGTTCTGGAATAATCAGACCAAGTCAAAGCCCTTATTCCAGTCATGTACTTCTAGTTAAGAAAAAAGATGGATCTTGGAGGTTCTGTGTAGATCACAGAAAATTGAATGTTATCACCATCAAGAATAATTACCCCATACCATTTATTGATGATCTGTTGGATGAACTGCAGGGAGCAACAATCTTTTCTAAAATTGATCTAAGAGCGGGATATCATCAAGTGAGAATGAAAGAGGAAGATATTGAAAAGACTGCCTTTACTACTGTTAGTGGACTATATGAGTCTATAGTAATGCCATTTGGACTTACTAATGCTCCAGCAACATTTCAAACTCCGATGAACACTATTTTCAATCCTTATTTGAGACAATTTGTGTTGGTCTTCTTTGATGACATATTAATATATAGCTCACATAAAGAGACTCACATGAAACACCTTGAGCAAGTCTTTGAATTATTAAGGGAGCATATTTTATTTGCCAAAAAGTCCAAATGTGTATTTGAGGTTCCACAAGTGGAGTACTTAGAACACATAATCAGTTCTAAAGGAGTGGCAGTGGACCCTTTAAAGGTTAAGAGTATCATGGAATGGCCAGTTCCTTCTACTCTTAAAGCATTGAGAGGATTCTTGGGGATGACTGGTATTTCAAGAAGTTTTGCTCAAGATATGGTGTGAAGGCTAGACCTCTAACTGAATTGACAAAAAAGGGGATGTTTAAATGGAATGAAGAGGCACATAAAGCATTTGAAGAACTAAAAAGGGCTATGTGTAGTGTGCCTATCTTACAACTTCCCGATTTTAATAAACCTTTCGTAGTTGAAACTGATGCATGTTATGAAGGGTTGGGAGCAGTACTACTACAGGAAGGTCATCCTATAGCTTATGTCAATAAAGCTTTGGGACCTAAGAACCTGGGGCTATCCATCTATGAAAAGGAGTTTTTAGCCATTCTCTTGGCCATTGAGAAGTGGAGAGCATACCTATTACATGCTCCATTTTTAATAAGAACAGACCAAATCAGTCTCAAATATTAGGTCAATCAGAGAATTTCTACCCCTACTCAGCACAAATATCTTACAAAGTTACTGGGCTATGATTACAAGATAGAATACAAAAAGGGTTTTGAGAATAAAGTGGCAGATGCTTTATCAAGAAGAGATCAAGAAGAAGGTAGTAAGATGGGGAACTGTGCTAATATATCAGTGATCAAACCATTGTGGCAACAAGATTTGTTATCAAGGTGACAAAGAAGCAGAAGAAACCATCTTAGAACTGGTATCTACTCCTTATAACATGAGCTGTTTTTCATATCCAAATGGAATGCTCTGGTTTAAAGGGAAGGTGTATGTGGGGACTTCTGGAAGTTTGAGAAGGAAGATAGTTACTATGATCCATGAGGGTGTTACAGGGGGACACTCAGGGGTACTTGTAACTCTAAAAACAGTGGGAAATGTATTTTGGTGGCCAAATATGAAAATAGACATTCAGGAAATGGTCAGCAAGTGTCCCATTTGCCGGTTATGCAAACATGAGAACATAAAATCTCCATGGTTACTACAGCCACTACCTCCTCCAATTAAGCATGGCGGCACATAACCATGGACTTTATTGAAAAAATGCCTAAGTCTAGTGGTTATTATACCATCTTAGTGGTAGTTGACAGATACACTAAATCAGCCCACTTCATAGCTTTGACTCACCCTTTTACTGCATCTATGATAGCTACAGTTTTAATGAATCGTGTGTGCAAATTACATGGATTAACTGAGTCTATCATATCGGATAGAGATAAAATATTCACCAGCTTGTTTTGGAAAGAACTCTTTAAATCCTTGGGAGTGCAACATCAATGGAGTACTGCATATCACCCACAGACATATGGTCAGACAGAGAGAGTAAATCAGTGTGTGGAAAATTACTTGAGATGTATGAGTGGGAAGATACCTAAAGACCGGAGTAAATGGCTTACATTGGCCCAATGGTGGTACAATAGTTGTCATCATACAGCTATTGGGATGAGTCCTTTTGAGGCTCTTTTTGGCTATAAATTAAACCATCAATGATGGAAATCAGATCTTATGGAGAGGTTTCAGTAGTAGGAATTGAACAAACACTGGAGCAAAGACAGTTGATTTCAGAGAAACTTAAGCATCAACTTCAGCAATCCCAGCAAAGGATGAAAGAGCTAGCTGACAAGAAAAGGAGTGAAAGGGAATATGCAGTAGGAGATTGGGTTTACTTGAAACTCAAACCTTACAGACGGATGAGTATAAGGAAGTCTACTATATGGAAATTGAGCCCTAAATATTGTGGACCTTTTCCTATTATTGAGAGAGTAGGAGTTGTAGCCTACAAACTGCAATTACCAGAGGGGAGCAAAAATAATACACCCAGATTTTCATGTCTCGTTGCTCAAGAAACAAGTGGGGATTAATGATAGAATTGTTAATGATGTTCCTATCATGACTGAGGAGGGAAACACTCTGATAATTCCTGCTGAAGAATTGTCAAAAGGAATAATGTTGCAGTAGTGCAGTTACTTATCAGATGGGGGCATCTACAGGAGGATGAAACTACTTGGGAGGATTATGATAAAATAACTAAACAGTTTTTAGAGGTTAAAGCTTGGGGATAAGCTTCATTGGAAGGAAGGGAAAATGTTAAGATCAAATCCTTCGTGTTGAACTGGATGACAACTAGGCTACTTTAATATTTTCATTTGATGACATGTAATAAATAAGATGGTGACACCTCATCATCTTATCAACGGTTGAGAGTAGCTAGTTAGTTGAGTTGTTAGACTTTTATGAAACAACCAATTGTAAATTCAGTTCGGCAGCTTGATGATAATAACGAACTTCTTTCTTTCTGTTCTTCCTCATCCCAATTCTTCATTTCTTCATTCATTTCTGGTTATGATTCTGTAATTTCTTAAGTTGGATCAAAACATGGAAGTTGAGGTCTTTTTTGCATGGGGAGATGAGGGGGCTGGAGGTTTTTTGCAGGAGCTGGAGGAAGGAGACGGTGGTTGGGTCTCTGCGGAAGGGGAAATGGGAAGGAGAAAAGAAAATGAAGGAAAAGGAAGGAAAGAAAAAGAAAAAGAAAAAAAGTTGATGTGGCCCGCACGTGTGCGGCCACGTATGCAGGTAACCTGCTGGCTGGCGGGTTACCTGCTAAACGTCGATTTTGACGAAAATTCCAAAGTAGGAGGACTTAATTGACAACACTTAGAGTAGAGGGGAATAATTGACTTTCCGTACAAAGTACGAGGGCCAATTTGACACTTTTCTCTTATATTATTCAAATAATACAACGGCCAGCCGCTATTTTGTTAGTTCGAATTAATCTATGTGTAAATATTCCAAAAACTAAATCCAGATGTTGAACGAAAAATCATCAAAATGCCTATTGTAAAACACCATGTGTTTGACATGAGCATTCTATGACTAACGTTTTAGATTATGAAAACACCATCTGTGTATGGTGTGTTTGTATATATATGCTCTTGTTTCATATAAACAACGACAACGACAACATCCAAGCCTTAATCACAAAAGAATTTGAGGTCGACTAACATGAATCGATCTATGATATCGATGTCAAACAGAGAAGACGTACAAGAAAGGGAAGAACAAAAGTAAGATAAAACGAATAAAATAAAGATAAATAATTATAAGATAACAATAACACAAGAATATAAGAAAGCTAAAAGATAAAAAATAAAAGAGCATAAAAAAGCTAGAAGATAAAAGTAACATAAGAATATAAAAAGATAAAGAAGATAAACAATAAAAGAAAGAGGAGAGGAAAGGTAGAAAAGACATCAATTGATGTGCGCCCTCCACTTTCTCTCTCCAAAACCATACTCTCATCCAACCCAAGAAGACGCATATCAGTTCTGATTCCTCTAAACCATGTCTATTTGGGTCTTCCCCTTCCTCTATTCTCTGCATCTTCTCCCCACCCTCAAGTCGTCTAACAGATGCTAGGTAGTTAACTCACTACTCGGTAGTAACTCGGTCAAGGACTGAGTAGCGAGTAGGACCGATTACTCGGGATTACTCAGGATTACTCGGTGATTACTCGGCCTTGTATTAATTAAATTTAATAACATAAGTGCCAGAGATTTTAGAAATATAATAGTCTTAAAATTATCTTAAAATGCATAGAAATGAATAAAATGATAGAAATGTTAATGATGGAGTAGCAAAAGTCATAAACATCATCTGGTTTTCTCTTAATTGTAGTATTAGCATATTCAGCCCCATTAGAAGCTTGTGTGTATCAATCAATGATGTACCATAGTAAACAATCAATAACGTGATACTAATTAAAAGTTACGTAGTATAATAGATATAGTCATACTAGTGAAAAGAATTTATTTATATCAAAATATATGTGTGTTGATACTTTAAAATAAAAATCAACTGGAGGATTGGGGGTGGAAGAAGAAGAAACGAGAGAAGGGAAGATACAAGAAAAAAATAACAACTTATTGAGAAATTGTAGTCACAGCTCTAGGGGGATAGTAGATGTCAGAAATTCTATTTAACCTAGGTTTTGTAACTTAATTTTTCAATTTTTAAGGGGGGACCGAGTTAGACCGAGTAACTCGCTGAGTTGAAAACTTCACCGAGTTGAGAAACTCGTCGAGTACTCGGCGAGTAACTAAGAAATAAAACACTGACCGAGTTAGGTAGCTACTCAACAAGGTCAGTACCCCAGTTGCGAGTACTCGCTGAGTACTCACCGAGTAGATAACCCAGAACAGGTGCATCACTCGGTCTTCTACGCACATGCCCAAACCATCGCAAACGAGACTCTGCATCTTATCTTCTATAGGTGCTACTCCCCCCTTTTGTCTGATTAACTCATTCCTCAAGCGGTCTTTTCTGATATGTCCACACATCCAACGCAACTCTGTCACACTCATCTTTTGAACGTGGCATTGCTTCATCGTCCAACACTCTACGCCATACATTAATGCAAGCCTAATTGTTGTTCGATAAAATTTACCTTTCATCTAGTCAGCATACATCATTTGCATAGAAATTCTGAAGCACTCTTCCATTTCATCCACCCAGCTCTAATTCTATGGCATACATCTTGTTTCATATCAACGTATGCGTAAAATTTATAAATGTTTGTGCCAACAAGTGTATATGTAATTATGTATACATGTTTGAATATAAAGAAGAATGTATATACATTTTATATAATGCAACAAGGACATTATTGTTGGTACGTAAGGTGAAGGCGAAGGTGAAGGAGAGTGGCAGTGATACCGGAACCGGACCGGCCCGGGTCCATCCCTATGTCCGATTATTAAAAGCAACTTAAACAACTGGAATAGTTTAACTCTGTAGCTATAAGAGTATAAGACCTGCTATCAATTCAAAGTAATCAATTCATAGTTATCCTCCTATTCAACTATGTTTTCTCTCACATATTGAACAAGCTACATAAAGTCCCATTTAAGAATTTCTCTTAAATAGGATTTCAATGTAGGTTGGTTACACCTACATTAGTTATGCATAGGAACTAGGGTTCAATTAATTATAATAGTTAACTAATTCAATTAGAATAGAAATATAATATTTAGTCCTATTTAAGAAAAACCAAGCATAAATTCTTATTTTTTTTAAAAATGTTATGTTTTAGTCTTAGTTTGAGTAATTTCCTGTTAAAAGTACTAGTGATAACTGATAAAACAGTGTACTTCTTTTAAAGGAACACAATTGCTAAGAGCATCTTCAATTCAAGACTCAAGAGCATATAGTCCAAATTAAGTGTGCCAAATGTCATATATATAAACGGCTGTTTAATCTGAACACTATGTAGTGCAGTGACTGGACCTGCAAACATAGAAAAGTCCTCCATTGCATATAGGGGTGGACCGGTTCCGGTTCGGGCCTGGGCCCGGGCGGGCCTCTGTTCATGAAGGGGAGGCCCGGAACCGGCTCGGGTAACCCCCGGGCCGGTCCGGGTCGGGCCTCGGTTCTATTTTTTTTTTTTTTTTGGCTTTTCCTAGTTAACCCCCAACCCTTCCCCCTCACCCCCAAACCAACCCTAACTACCTCAAATGGCCCAAAATACCCAGCCCAACCCAAAAACTTAAAAAAAAAATCAAAAAAAAAATAGTAATAAATTGGCCTGGCCCGGGCCCGAACCAGCCGGTTCACCTTTTGAAGGGCCCGAGCCCAAACCGCCATCCCACCGGGCCGGGTGGCCCGAACCGGTCAACCAACCGGTTCACCGGGCCGGTACGGGCCCACACAGTAGCGGGTCGGTCCGGTTCCGGGCCGGTTGGCCCGGCCCGAGTCCACTCCTAATTGCATATAATCTATCTGTGCAGTTTAAATAAGGGGTGGACTCGGGTCGGGCCAAACAGCCCGGAACCAGACCGGCCCGCTACTGTGCGAGCCCGGACCGGCCCGGTGAACCGGTTGGTTGGCCAGTTCAGGCCACCCGGCCCGATGGGATCTCAGTTCAGGCTCGGGCCCTTCAAAAGGTGAACCGGCCCAGCAGGTTCAGGCCCGGGCCGAGCCTTTTTTTTTTTTGAATTTTTTATAAGTTTTTGGGTTGGGCTGGGTATTTTGGGCCATTTGAGGTGGTTAGAGTTGGTTTGGGGGTGAGGGGGAGGGTTGGGGGTTAACTAGGAAAAGCCCAAAAAAAAAATATAACCGAGGCCCGGCCCGGCCGAAGGTTACCCGGGCCAGTTCCGGGCCTTCCATACCTTGAACCAAGGCCCGGCCAGTTCAAGGCCCGAACCGGGCCCGACCCGAGTCCATCCCTAGTTTAAATGTCCAGAACGAGTTTACCATACCATCTTCAAACTAAGCTCATTATTATTGTTATTCATTGTTTTGATAGATTGGTTGGATTAGAAATGCCTAAACAAGATTCCAAGGGTCCCGATAGCATAAAAAATAACAATACACTCAAGTAATAAACAAATTTATCTTACCCGAAGTGTATCGATTAATGTTAAAGTTCATCACGGCATCTTATAGAACTGAAATTGAGAAACTCTTGGCGAATGGTACTAGGGGTGAGCATTCGGTCGGTCAGATAAATAACCAATCAATAACCGAATAACCGACTACTAAAATTCACTTATGACCGACCGATAACCGACCGACAATACTTGTTTAACCGACCGAAACCCTGAAATCGATTTCGGGCGGTAACCACATAACCAACCAAAAAAAATTGGTAGCATTTTTTTAAATATGTATGCTTCAGAGATCTGTTTGCCAAAAATATACTAATATAGCTTGAAATACTTCAAAACTATCCCTAAACATACAAACATACATAGAGTGTTTAATGCCAACCACACATGTAAATAATGTATAGCCATGACCAAAATACAAACACCATAAGTTTAAATTATATGGCACAAAACATGCACATAGCATGAACAAAAACTGCAAATTCCAGGTTGTGAATCTTCTAGCTTTCCACCACAGTGACTCCAACACATCAAAATTTATCCCTTCATCATGTTAGGCTGTCAAAAAATCAACTATGAAACTATGAATTAAACTATGAATTAAACTATGAAAGTTGAATGAATGATGACAAACTATGAATGATCACTTCTGGAAGCCAGTTTCTTCATAAACTATGAAAGTTGAATGAAGGATGACAAACTATGAATGATCACTTCCTGGAAGCCAGTTTCTAGAGCCATATGGTAACATGTAACCTGCAGGTTAAAAAATAAAGATAAGCTTAAAACCGTGCTATCTACACAAATTAAAAAGGCATCACCTGTGCATGAAGTTATAGCTAAGCCTAAACAAACTGACAATAAGCTTATAAAATAGGTATGTTTCCAAACCAAACATATAAATCTTAAGCTGGCAAAAAGCTGCAACCACATTAAGAAACCTAAAATTCCAAAGGCTGTTTTTCTAATAACCATCACCACAGCTTCTCTGTAAGCCTAATCATAAATGAATTCACTGCAATTGCATCCAACACTATCCACGACGACTCAAACAGTTCGTGGAAGAACTCGGCCCCTGTCTCCTCTGCCGCACCCCTAAAAGCAATCCCGAAGCCATTTCCTTGAACTGCCCCGAGCCGCGGCTTACCACATACAGCTACAATCAAAACCTTCTCCCTTTCCTGATTGTAACAAACACATATCAATGGCTTCATCCTAGCTCCCTTCTCACGTAACACATCCATGAGGAAATACCCAAACTTGGTCAACGCCTGAGGGTGACATAAGAGTGATGTGTCTGCCGAATCCTCAAGTTTGACCCACCTGAACTTACTCCCGCTCCCTATGGACCCTTTCTTGGTTATCGCTGCACTTCCCTGTCTAAGAATCACCCTTTGAACCCTAATCGCTTTCCTCATCCCGTTTTCCAGCTTATCGAGATTATTAACCGAAAGCGCGTCGTAAGCTTCCCCAAACTGTCTGGAAGCATTGGAACCTTCTAAAAGGGCAGTGACTCCGTAGACGACATCAGCAGCTGAGAGTTTTGAACTGTACCCATGCAATAACAAAATCCCACGGTAGTAGAAGTCAGTTAGTCCAAATTCAGGTAAATACTGGACAAACATGTCCTTCATCCTCCTCTTGATCTCCACACTCATATACTCAAACTTCTGTTTACACTCATCACGGGCGAACCCCATCCGCCCCAAAAGGAGTTGCATCTTTTTAATACCATTGTCACTCCAAGTCTTCAGTTTGGTAGCAATGTAGGACGAACAGAGCATTGAGTCAAAAAGATTCCACTCCTGTAACAACATTAGCCTTGGCTCATCATCATATGAAATTCTAGACGAATCTGGGGCCGATACCTTAGTTCCATCTTTTAAGGTGACAGAGGTAACAGAGGAGTCTAAGTTGCCGGAGCTGTTGACATGTTGCTCAAGTTCCATAACGCCAGCTTGGTATCTCTCATCAGTAAGCCTCTCATGAACAAACTGATCAGTCAAAGAAACACATGCTAACCAAAGCATCTCGTTTGTGTTTCTTCTTAAGAAATGAGAGAGTTCGTACATTAAGCATCCAGATGGTTTACCATGGAACGTGCCCATATAATAGTATTCTTTTTTCAGTTTCTTGAAAAGCTTAACAGGATCATCACCCCCTTCTTTTTCTCCAGAAACCCTCCTCTTCTTCTTCCGAGTTCCTTCCACGTCATCATCATCTTCGTCATCATCTTCTTCTTCACTCTCACTTTCAGAGTCATCTTCAAATTCATCATCACTGTTCAAATCACTTGCATTTGCCAAAGCTGAAACATCAAAATCATACGATAAATCTGTATGTTGCTCATCATCCCTAGTGTAGAGAATAATTACCCTATCATTCTCATTGCATAAATTGTGCAAATGGATAGGCCTGTGACTATCAACAACAAAGACTCGGGTCAAAGGACCAATGTCCAAAATCTTCCGGAGATCCCTTTGGCATCCCCAGTTTATCAACAAAATAGTGATTGGTTCAGCTGAATTTGAACCTCCCAGATCACTCCCAGTGTACTTATGGATCTCTTTAAAACTTGACACAGGATAACAAGCATATCTGACTGAATCTAATTCAAGCACATGGCCTATGATTTTTAGAGCACAAAGTGAATCAACATCTGAGGTGGAGGGGAACACTAATAGAGGGGTTGAAGAAGCAGAGGCCAAAGCAGAATTGCGCAACCTGGTGTAAAATGATTCAATGTTGTGCTCTCTCACCATAATTTGTTTGCTCTTCGTGCAGATCTTCTATCTATGTGTAATCGTCAGGAACCTCTGCATAAGATTTTCTTATGTCTGAAAATTAACAAAAATCTGCCAAAAAGATGCAGATTCATTGATGTAAGAATAATATTAAAAACTAAAACTGAGACATTTAATGTATGAGTAATATATACTCCTAATATGTAACAAACTGAAGACATCTATTACTATATAAAAGTAAAAGGAAATTGCAACACTATTCTCGCCAAAAAGGTGCACCACAGCAACAGATACATCTTACCGTACGGATTAAATCACACTAAAACTCTTTTAATAATATTATAGTTTAAAACTGAAAAAGCTCATTCTGAAGAATCTCGCGCAGCCAACACCTCCCTTGAGCCATATGCTAGAGACTGATGTTATATCATAATAAATACAATTGTTTGAACACAGCATTGACTTCTTTATAAATAGTATGTAGTAAATGTTGCTAAACAAACACCATCAAAGAACCTTATCTCTTATATATGCCATTATCAAACTTCTAAGGTAGCACACCAAGCAAAATTGCAAAAATATCCTAGGGATATATTGTACAGAGTTTGTGTGTGTGTATAAATTCATCTATACACACACGCACACACCTTTTGACTTATGGCGTGTCGAGCTTTCATGGCGACCTGCTCAGAGCGCCACGACGCCAAGGCGACGATAAGGCAACGATGCAGCGACGCCATAACAACTATGCTAAAGAGTAAAGGTGTAGGTAGTTAATATTTCATACTACGACATGTATGATGTATCAAGCACCAGACCAATAACCAGCAAAGCCTATAACACTTTCCACATCTATGAAAGCAGAAAGCAAATAGGTTACACTTCATCCTATTGATTACCTACCACATTCAACCTACCACAAAACAGAACATCTAAAACGTGTAATTGTAACTGAGAAATTGACATACACTGTATAATCAACAGATTTTATTGATAACTATATCTATCAAACGAATAGTCTAGCGTAATTGATAATTTTTCAGTACATGAAATTTACTGTAAAATAAATCCTAGAAATGAAATCCCTTTCATCATCTAGATATATTATCCTAACTTTCTCTAGTAAAATTAGAAACAGAGTTCCCCACTACCATAGTCTTACTATTTATTACAAACACACTTAATGTAGTAGTGATTCGCTACAAATGCCAAGCAAGACCAAGAGTTTGGTGTTGAAATAATTGCAGTGTATTTAGTGAATAAATATCAAAGTGAAGATGGTTACAGTACTGAAAAAATATATGCTATAAAAGTATTTAGTGTATTGCAGTGTATTTAGTGAATAAATATCAAATATATCAAAGTCTATGCAATAAACTAATGAAAATAGGGGAGACAGATACATATCTCAACTAATGAAAATATGGGAGACAGATACATATCACTCAGACTCTCACAGGTATAAGTAATAATAACAACTGTTGTAAAATTAAGAGTGTACTAGCGTAGAAGTCAAAACTCATATAAGCATTTCATTTGTTACTTGGTGTAATGGATCCATCCTATCTTGTCTCAAAAATTTGGAAAGGTTTCAGTCGTTAAGTAATTACTTCGTATTTTTTGAAATAAAAGGAAAATGGGAAGAGCTACATTACGAATCATCACTATAAAAATGGACAAACGAGTCATAATATAGAGTAGTTTATGGCTCTGTTTGGTTATCAGTTTTTTTTTTAACTAAAACGCCGAACGCCATGGAAGCTAAAGCGCTGGAAAACTAAACCAGCGAGAATCAACAAGGATTATTGGAAGGATTTCATTAGTAGATGATAAATTTGAAGGATTACTAAGGGGGGAGATGAAGGATTATTTACATACCAAAAATTGACAATAATAGCTCAGGAAGAAGACCTAGCGAGGACCAACCAGCCGTGAGACGCGCAGCAGGATCGATGGAGAAAGCCGGTGATGGAGAATCGTGCAGATAGCTAGGGTTAAACGAGAGAGGCCATCGATGATTCTGGAACGGGTGAGCTGAGGCGCTAAGTGTTGAATTACTTCCTATAGTAAACTCTGGATGTGTACTACGTAAAAAATGTTATACTCCGATCGATGCCTTATTAGTTCAGGTTTCTACTAGTGAGGCCTACAACCATACTTGTCACGGCGGTAAGTCGAGTCGCGGCGCCACCCAACTGCCATATTGCCTAGGCAATAAGGTGCCCGCCTAGGCGACAATTAGGCGACTAGTTGCACATTTTATATTATATTATATATACATAGTTATATATAGTTATATATAATATATTACTCATCAAATTGTATTTCTTTATATATTACAAAAAGTAAAGTACGCATTTCATTATATATAATAGTTTTTGTTTTTATTAATAGTATATAATAAAGGGAAAAGTACGAAAAAGTACTTGTGGTTGAGCGCGTTTTCAGATAGGGTCATGTGTTTCATTCTTTATCAAAGTGGTTCATGTGTTTGAATTTCGTTATCACAAGAGGATCACGCCGTTAAAAACGCCTGAAAAAGTAACTCCGATTTTCAAAAGTGCCGGAAAAATTAAAACAAAAATACCGGACGGTGCGCCTCAATAGGACGACCGCTAGGACATCTTTCTTTTTGGTTTTAAGCCACCCTTGTCACCGGATAGTCCATCGGAAAAGTGATATTAGCGAAATCATTTTTAAAAAATAATTCAACAGATCTGAAAAATCCAAAGGCAAAGGTGGTTTGGAGGTCATCTTGACGAGGCGCACCTTTCGATATTTTTCTTTTAATTTTTCGGGCACTTTTGAAAATCGAAGTTACTTTTAACGGTTTTTTTCAGACGTTTTTAACGGCGTGACCCTCTTGTGATAACGGAATTTAAACACATGAACCTCTTTGATAAAGATTGAAACACATGACCCTTTCTGAAAACGGGCCCAATCACAAGTACTTTTTCCGTATTTTTCCCTATAATAAATTAACAATTAATAATATATTGCAAAGCAAATCTGAACTCGGTATATTTGGGTATAATTGCGCATATCATGTTTACAAAATACTCCGTATATACGTATATATATACATATACAACTTAATTAAAATATTACTCCACTAGACTAGAAAAAATATACTCCGTAGAACGTACTGGTCTCCTCAGCGCTAATAAGCTTCCGCGAGGGACTTAGGGAGGGTGAGACGGGCGAGCTCTCCTGTTCCCTGGAGTTGCCGCGGTTCATTTGATTCCTCCGACTCGTCTGGCTTGTCTCTACGACTTGAGTTAGACGACGATGGCGACAAAATAGCCAGTAAGATTATCTGAACCCTTTGGGCTTTGTTTTCAATTAAAAGCCTAAATCTATTTTTTTCTGGGCCTGCGGACGGTTGTTGGACCGGCAAAAAAGGCGACGACTTGTCGCAAAACCGCGCCTAGGCGACGACTGGAGGACGCCTATCACGACTATTCCTCTTTTGGCGAGGCGAGTGAAGACGGCATTCACTCTCTAGCGCCAGGATGCCTAGTCGGCGACTAGGCGACGCCTAGGCGACGCCGTGACAAGCATGCCTACAACGGTATACTTTGTATCATATTTCAAGTTTAACCACTGAAAGCTAAATGAGCACATCATTTTTAGAAAATGCTAGCTAACTTATACTGAGTATACTTCAAAACCTTTTTGGTTTGGAAAAAGGGGGCCTCTTTGTGGGCAAAATTCATGAATCATATCAAACAAAAGGGAACATGAGGCCTAAGAATATTGACTCTCCTATCTGGAAGCAGTTATGTAGAATAAATGACCAAAGGGATGGATTTCCGTGCAACATAGAAGATAAGTAAAGAAGACAAACATATAGAATCCAGGTTTTCATCCCTAGGGGTTTCTAGGGTTTCGTCTCCCTTTTGCTTGGTGATTGTTGATTCTTGTTGAACATGGCTACGTCCGCGACGTCGATTGAGGATATGTGCGCGAGAATGCATCTCATGGACGAGGAGGCTGAAGAATTGGACGTAGGACAGACTCCTATGACGGCAGGTGAGACCCAATCGCAACTAGTGGTGGTGGAAAGGCTTCTGATGGATAAGCCTGTGAAGTTAAATATCTTTCGGGATGTGATGGCTGACTTATGGAGGCCAGGGAGAGGAGTCTCCATTCGTGATTTGGGAGAGCATAGGTTCCTATTCCAATTCTATCATCCTGTTGATCTTGACCGTGTTATACAAGATGGGCCATGGTCTTGTGAAAGGCATCTACTGATCCTTCACAGGTTGGGTCCTTTGGATAATCCTAAATCTGTCCCCTTATCTCACGCAGAATTCTGGATCCAAATACATGGGCTTCCCCTGCGGATGATGACTCCCAAAGTTGCTGAAAGGGTGGGAAAGGCATTAGGGCTTTTTGTGAGCTTGGATCAGAATAATTTCAGAGGGGGGTGTAGAGTTTTTTTAAGGGTTCGTGTTGTACTTGATGTATCAAAACCATTAAGGAAACGAATGAAGCTTCGAAGTGGGGATGATTGGGTCTGGGTGGAATTCAAGTGTGAACGTCTTCCCCTATTTTATTTTGTTTCATCTGTGGCATGATGGGGCATGTGGATAAATTTTGTCCCCAACGTTTTGAAGGCTTTAAGGATGGGGGAGATAAGTCATATGGTCCTTGGCTAAAGGCAGGCTCTAGAAGGGAGGGGGGAGGTGGTAGCAGGTGGCTGGTCAGGGATGGAGGCCTAGGAGAAGGGGGACAGTGGATGCGGAGTCCATGGGAGTTCAGGGTGGAGATATGGGTGATGGTTGGAGGGGGTCTGTGGGTGATGGTGGATGTAGTCCACAGGAAGGCAGGTCAGGGGAGTATGAAGGTAGTGAGTTGAGAGGAGGTGATATGGTGCTAGTGGCAGAAAATGGAGAGAGAAGAAATGATCATAATACTGGTCCGAAGAAAAGGAAGATGATTTTAATGGAGACTTTGGTGTCAAAAAACGGGGGTAGCGGCGGGTTCTGGAATCCAGACCTGCCGATCATCATGAGTTGTTTAAGCAGGAACTGTCGAGGGCTTGGCAACCGGTCGACAGTTCAAGTGCTAGTGGAGATTGTCCGCTCAAAGAGGCCCTCTATCATTTTTCTTATGGAAATTTTTTCGAAGAAAACTCAAATTTAATCTATTACTAGAAGACTTGGTTATTCACACTGCTTTGTGATGGATTGTACGTGGCATAAAGGCGGGCTAGTTTGATCTGGGGGGATCATGTTCAGTTGACAGTTGTGGGCTGGCTTCATCTCCTCATTATTTTGCTTCCCATGTTTGCAAAGAACCTGGAACTCATACGTGGAGGTTCACGGGATTTTACGGGTGTTCGGAGAGGGATAGAAGGTGTGTGTCTTGGAGCATGCTAAAAAATCTGAATTTTAGAGATGAATTGCCATGGCTCGTAATTGGTGAATTCAATAATGATCTCTTGTACTCATCTGAGAAGAGAGGATCTATTCCCCATCCACAGTGGCTGTTGAGGGGGTTTAGGGAGGCGGTATGGGCTAGCGGATTGACCAATTTCCCGTTTGATGGTTATCAATTTACCTGGGAACGGTGGCGGGGGTCCGCGGGCTGGGTCGAAGAGAAATTGGACCGAATCTTGGTATCAGACAGTTGATTAGATATTTTTGGAGAGGCTCAGGCAACATCGCTTGAAGGTGCCCCAAGTGATCATTTACCATTGTTTATGTCCCTACGGCAGGAAGGGCGTACCTATAGAAGAAGGAGGTTCAAGTTTGAGAATGTGTGGCTTCGGGAAGCGGACTGCTGTGAAGTGGTGGAGCAAAGTTGGGGTTATTGGTAGACCTTTAGGTGTGATGGGGCAGGTTGAACAATGTGCAAAAGAAGTTGGTCTTTGGGGCAGTAGACAAAATAGAGGTTCAAGAGGAGAATTGAGTACTGCAGCCAGAGACTTCAGGATTTGCGGAGTAGATATGATAGCAGGAGTTTGGCAGAATTTAGCAGGGTCAAACAGGTTTATTTGGGACTCCTTGAACAGCAAAACCACTTTTGGAAACAGAGAGCGAAGGCCTTTTGGTACAAAGGTGATATCAACTCAAAGTATTTTCATAACATGGTCAAGCAGTGGAGGAGAAGTAACCATGTACAAGGCTTGAGGGTGGAAGATGGACGGTGGGTCAGTAATCGTGAGGAGGTGGGGGAGATGATCGAGGATTATTATGTTAAAATCTTCTCTTCTGTGCAATCTCCCAGAGAGTATCCCAGTTGGTCGGTACCTATGAAGTTGAGTGAGGAGCATAATCTAAATTTGCTTTGGCCAGTGACCTATGAGGAGGTTCGGAGTGCCCTGTTTGCTATGCACCCAAGCAAATCTCTTGGGCCAGATGGACTTAGTCCGGGTTTCTACCAGTATTTTAGGGATGTAGTGAGTCCAGATATTGTTGTTGGGTACTGTAGGAATGTCTTGGAGTATGGTAAGTTACCAGACAGGATAAATCATACTCATCTTCTTCTCATCCCGAAGAAGGAAAAACCGGAGTCTTTAGCGGATTGGCGACCGATTGCTCTTTGTAATGTTATTTACAAGATTCTCGCAAAATTGTTGGCAAATAGAATGAAACCCCTTCTTGGTAGTTTGATTTCGGAGAATCAAAGTGCTTTCATTCCGGGGCGATCTATTATTGATAACATTATGATCGCGTTCGAAGCGCACCATTACTTAAAAAGGAAAAGACAAGAGGAGGGGGGATGTGTGGCTCTCAAGCTTGACATGAGTAAGGCTTATGACCGAGTTGAGTGGCCTTTTCTTGAGCAGATGCTACGGTTGTTTGGAATGCGTTACCACGGTCACTTACTCAATCCCCTTTGATGGGAGAGATATTGGGCCCATTATTCCTAGATGGGGTTACGACAGGAGGATCCCCTTTCTCCTTACTTATTTATTCTAGTAGCTGAGGGACTGAGTTGTATGATAAAGCGACTGGAAGCTGCAGGAAAATTACATGGGGTTATGGTGGCTAGAGGAGCACCTAGGATTTCTCATCCTTTCTTTGCTGATGACAGTCTGCTTTTTTTCGGGCAACACATGAGGAGGGCTCGGTAGTCCAGGAGCTGCTAAGGGAGTATGAAGACCTCTGTGGACAGATGGTGAACTATTCTAAATCTACTTTATTTTTTAGTTCAAATACACATGTGGGCATAAAGGAAGGATTGGCACAAATGCTTTCTGTTAGTGTTGCTGCTCCTGGGGCTTTATATTTGGGACTGCCAATTTCTGTAGGTCGTGAGAAGAAGGCAATTTTGGCTTCCATAAGGGAGAATATTGTGTGTAGGCTACAGGATTGGAGATGCAGGTTTTTATCAAGGGCGGGGCGGGCGGTTTTACTCAAATCTGTAATTCAAGCGGTTCCAAATTATGCCATGAACGTGTTCCTACTGCCAAACGAACTCTGTTTAGAATTGGAAAGGTTGGTGAATGGGTTTTGGTGGTTAGGAAGTGGGAACAAAGGAATTCGGTGGACTGATTGGAGTGCTTTATGGCGGCCTAAAAGTAAGGGGGGCTCGGTTTTAGAAGAGTTAAACAATTTAATCTTTCCATGCTTAGTAAGCAAGCCTGGAGATTATTGACGGAACCTAGTACGTTGGTTGCTAAGATATATAAGGCACGATATTATCCAAAGTCCTCATTTCTGGAATCAAGTCTTGGGAGCAATCCGTCTTTTATTTGGAGGGGTATTTGGGAGGCTAAACCGGTTGTATTGGCAGGGTATAGGTGGTGTATTGGGGATGGCAAGCATGTTCGCATGTGGGATGATCCATGGATGCCAAGTCTAGAGCAACCGAGAGTGCAATCTGCTCCAATTCCTGACCTGGAGAACTGTCTGGTGCAGGGACTGTTTTACCCGGGGGGAGCGGCGCTGGGATACCGATGTGGTGCAGGACCTCTTGGAGCAACGTGATTGGAACTTGGTAGAAAGCATTCCGGTGAGTTGGATGAGTGTACCTGATCGTATTGCATGGACTTGGGAGGAAAATGGCCGGTTTTCAGTCAGAAGTTGTTACAGGTTTTAATGGGGGAATTTGATTCGGAAGGATGGAAGGGATGGACTAAAATGTGGAATTTTTTTATCCAATCTAAAGTTAAAGTTTTCTTCTGGCAAACTTGCTCGGGTTGCTTACGTACGGCTAATAAACTTCAAGCGAGGAGGGTAGAGGTGCCGGACCAGTGTGTTTTTTGCAGAGATGAAGGGGAAACTACAAGGCACGTTTTTGCAGAATGCAGCAGGGCGGGAGAGGTTTGGCAGCAGGTGGATGGCTTCATCAATATTGGGTTGCAGGCTTCATTTTTGGAGTGGGTTGAACAGATTTTCCTATCCAAAAATGAGAACGGCTGCTGTGAGTTTATCATGATATGTTGGAGCTTATGGTATTTCAGAAACAGGAAAGTTTGGTATCTGGAGGATGCAAGAGCGGACATGATTTTGGCTTTTGCAATGGCTGTCCTTCAAGGTTAGAGGGCTGCACAAGAGAAAGAGGGATCCAATGAGAAGAAAGAGTCTGGGAGGGCAGCAACATGGCAGAAACCAGTGGAGGGCCGGCTAAAGGTTAACGTGGATGCGGCTACTGGGGAGAGGGGACGGCGGGGACTGGGATGGGTGGCCAGAAATGCAGCAGGTGATTTTGTGGCTGCTGGAGCAACTCCATGGCTAGGAAATTGGTCTACGCAATTGGGGGTATATATAATGTGTGCGTGTGTGTATAGATGAATTTATACACACACACAAACTCTGTACAATATATCCCTAGGATATTCTTGCAATTTTGCTTGGTGTGCTACCTTAGAAACTTTCATATAATGAAAGCAACTGTTAAAAAGATTCAGTTCATTTAATACTTCAGTTTGTGTTAGTTTATGTTAAAATGAACTAGTTTATACAGACTTCATAGTCCATTAAAAGTAATGGTTAATCTAGGGAAAATGACAGAAGACAAAAAAACATAGATAAAAGAAGAGAACCCAAATAGTATTTTGGATGGATGAAACATAATGTTTTTAATTAAGAACATAACTTAAGAACACATGATTTAAGAACATAACTTGGATGGAGTTTTAGACTTCTTAGTTCTTACTATTGTAAACTTATAATGTTGTTGTCCAGAAGGTCGTCTAAACATTTTCAGATGTTATACATACAACATCTGAGCCTTAATCCCAAAAGAATTTTCAGATGTTATACATAAGAGGCTAAGAGCATAAAATTGATTTGTCATTTTGTTCTAGCTATTTTGCTTCAAAAACGCATTACAACCACATCACTGACAACTTAGTCTCATAGTCTTTTAGTTTTGCATTTAGCCAGACACGCACCTCATCCTAAACTTTCAAAGAATGGAAAAGGCATTAAATTCAACTAAGAAGGAATAGGGATTGAAGAGAAAATATATCATCTAAACTAAAGAAACTAAAGCCCATGGTTTAAAACCCATGGAAATGGTAAAGGTGTGGCCAGCTTGGTTTAAATTAAAAAAAAATCTTAGAACAAAAGATAAAAATGGATGCAGTCAAATGCATTTAATAGTTTCAACATTACAAGCCTAATGTATTGAGATCATTGCAGGCAAATGAATTTTGTGTTCAGGAAAATGTATTTCAATTGGATTTTATGTTCAGGCATATATACTTTTACTCAAAAATATGACTGAAAACAGTGGTTTTCAGTCCCACTGTTTTCAGTCCCTGTGATATCAAATTTAGCAGGAATAGCATATATCAAATACTATATGTATTTAGCAGGAATAGCATATATCAAATACTATATGGTGTACTTCAAAAAACTTAGGTGGCATAGGGAAAATAGGCAGTTAGATATTAGCAAAATAGAAGTAGTTTCCTTAGATGAAGGGCATCATGAATCGGCTGTTTACTTGAGCATTTTGAACACTGTTACATACGGAGTATGTTTTTTAATTGAAATAAAAGGTTTGAACTTTGAACTGAAAACGACATGCTTTGTGTTTATATTTCTTTCATTAGGGTCAGGCTTTTAGACATGGTCATGGCAAATTAGCAATGCCCATGTCTGTTTTACATTGCATGGAAACAACAGTGAACTTTGTGCATCACAGCTGCATCAAGGACCACATATATTGTGCTTCTTTTAACATGTGCGGAATTTCTGGCAAAATTATTTTGTGTGGGGTGGAGGTTAGGGTGTTGGGGTTGGTAAATGGTTAGTAGTACTCTAAAGAGTAAAGGTGTAGGTAGTTAATATTTCATACTACGGCATGTATGATGTATCAAGCACCAGACCAATAACCAGCAAAGCCTATAACACTTTCCACATCTATGAGTGCAGAAAGCAAATAGGTTACACTTCATCCTATTGATTACCTACCACATTCAACCTACCACAAAACAGAACATCTAAAAAGTGTAATTGTAACTGAGAAATTGACATACACTGTATAATCAACAAATTTTGTTGATAACTCTAACTATCAAACGAATAGTCTAGCGTAATTGATAATTTTTCAGTAAATGAAATTTACTGTAAAATAAATCCTAGAAATGAAATCCCTTTCATCATCTAAATATATTATCCTAACTTTCTCTAGTAAAATTAGAAACAGAGTTCCCCACTACCATAGTCTTACTATTTATTACAAACACACTTAATGTAGTAGTGATTCACTACAAATGACAAGCAAGACCAAGAGTTTGGTGTTGAAAAAATTGCAGTGTATTTAGTGAATAAATATCAAAGTGAAGATGGTTACAGTACTGAAAAAATATATGCTATAAAAGTATTTAGTGTATTGCAGTGTATTTAGTGAATAAATATCAAATATATCAAAGTCTATGCTATAAACTAATGAAAATAGGGGAGACAGATACATATCTCAACTAATGAAAATAGGGGAGACAGATAGATATCACTCAGACTCTCACAGGTATAAGTAATAATAACAACTATAGTAAAATTAAGAGCGTAGAAGTCAAAACTCATATAACCATTTCATTTGTTACTTGGCGTAATGGTTCCATCTATTCTTGTCTCAAAAATTTGGAAAGGTTTCAGTCGTTAAGTAATTACTCCGTATTTTTTGAAATAAAAGGAAAATGGGAAGAGCTACATTACGAATCATCACTATAAAAAATGGACAAACGAGTCATAATATAGAGTAGTTTATGGCTCTGTTTGGTTATCAGTTTTTTTGAGCTAAAACGCGGAACGCCATGGAAGCTAAACCGCTGGAAAACTAAACCACCGAGAATCAACAAGGATTATTGGAAGGATTTCATTATTAGATGATAAATTTGAAGGATTACTACGAGAGGAGATGAAGGAATATTTACATACCTAAAATCAGGAAGAAGACCTAGCGAGGACCAACCAGCCGTGAGATGCGCAGCAGATAGGTAAGGGAGCAGGATCGATGGAGAAAGCCCGTGATGGAGAATCGTGCAGATAGGTAGGGTTAAACGAGAGAGGCGCTTACCGTTGAATTAATCCGTATAGTAAACTCTGGATGTGTACTAAGTAGTTGGGCCGGCCCATCGATAGGGCTGTCAATATGACCCGCGCCCGCGGATACCCGATCAATCCGAATCGAAAATCTATACTAGTATCTATATATATATAGTAAAACAGAAAAATGTGGGGGAGTTTTGGGGGATTTTGGGCGGGAAGTGTTTATACTCACTAGCGGATCTATTCAATAATTATCTTTATCTACTTAATATTCTAGAACCCACTTAATGGCAGGAGCAACACGTATCCCAAATAATTACAATAAAAAACAGCACTAAATAATGCTATCACACTTCTCAAGAAATAGTATATAATTATGCAAGAATATCAATGCTTAGTATGTTGTGCGGAGCGGTCATAATTATGCTCTTACACTTCCCAAAAACATTATGCTTAATATGAATTGTTATATTATTTTTTGGTCTTGGTTGCATGTTCATTCACAAATCGAAGTACTTAGCTCATGTGTTTCATTATATAGAAGATGCATCTAAGTGTGGCCTGGGGTGCTTAGGGATATATCTTCTCAAGCAAACCATTGGCGGGCGGGTCTTTAAGGGTACTGCTCATGAAGTGATGAGATATCTTCTCAAGCAAACTATTGCTCACCATTGTCCCATTTTGGATGTCCTTCTATTATTGTTTCATACTATATTTGGTAACATTTGTGTGATTCTAATTCATTCTTACTTTCCAATTTCACACTTTATTAACTCATTATCAACCATATAATTTTATTTTAAAAAAACTCACATCACTCCCTTACGTTCCAATATTAAGGCAGCGGAAGGAGTAGTTTATATCATAGGTATAAATGGATAAGATGAAATTGTGAAAAGGTAATATCATTAGATGCGGATTAAATAACATTTATACTTTAGCTTGGATAATGAGTCTCCATGGTTAACATCAAAATGAAGAAGCATATCATTTATAGTAACCCGTTTAAACCCACCTGTTGTGTAGAGTTAGAAAAAGTGAAAGTATAAGTAAGCTTTTTATTGTTAAAGTATGACAACAGTTTTAAGTAAGCTTTTTATAATTTAAATATGATCAAAAAACAGAATTAAAGAAGCATGTACACTGAGTTTCTAATATGTAGATGCATTTGGCAAAGTTAAATACCAGGCCTTCACGTCCTATATAAAACACAATTTAATTTGATGAGTTAAAATGGTTGAGCAGATGCATTGAAATTTAAAAGAATGAGAAGCACGTGGACGAGAAGTTATAGTTTCAATTTCATATGAAGTATAAAATCCAATAAATTAGATTACGGATAAGTATCAGATCACATACACATTGCACTTAATAAGGGTGGTTGAAATTTCTATAACCAGAGAACTTTTGAGTCAATAAAAAAATAAAATGTCAACTTCAGCTTTTTGTAACACGGTTCTGTTTCTTTTCCGTTTAATTGTTATAAAATAATTAAGTATAATTGTGAACTCTGCATCAATTTATGTTTCTGAGCAAAAAGCATCTAAAAATTTGTTACAAATCCAGGTTAATTATTATCACGGTTCTGAGATAAAAACAACTACCACTAAACAACGATTCCATGCAAAGAGAAAATGTCAAGCAAAATTGTGATAAATATGGGATATTTAAAGTGCGAACCAAATAGAATGAACAAGTGAAAATAGATTTTGGGTTCGAAGGAAAATTTCACCTGAGTGGAAAATCTAGATAACTTCTCTGCAATTTAGAAGATGGGAAGACCGAATCAAAGCCGTCCTTCAATAACCTGGAAAGAGACCTTCAGACTTGAAGCTCTGGAGCTAATAAATGGGAGAAATAAGCCGGCGGAGAAGAGTTTTGTCAAAGAGCTTCGGTGTAGACGTGGAATGTTTTTCAGGGTAATTAAGCGGTGCATCTCAGCTGTTATTTCGACTACTGTTTTCAGCTGGCTAGGGGTTAAGATTGCACTTTTTTATCTTTAAAAATTGAATTTCATCAATTCATGACTTGAAAGATTAACGAATCATTAATTTGGGATCTGAAAAATGAAATGTATAGATATAAGTTCCGAATGATAGAAATTATCAATTTATGACCTCAATTATTGAAAAACTATCAATATAAGATCTAAGTTGTCACGGCTTTTATCATTATTTTATTTTAAAATTTTAGATATTATTTAGTTTTATTAAACTAATAAACTTCCGTAAAAAATTCTACCAAAAATTAGTAATGGAACTAATAAAAAATTAAATAAATCAAAACCTATGAAATGTTAGGTCCTAGATTGATAGTTTTCCATCATTCAGGTGTTATACTGATATATTTCGATTTTCGGATCTCAAATTGAAAGTTCATTTATCTTTCGTGTTCTGAATTGATAAAATTTCTTAAAGTTGTCTTAGCTTGGGCCACTAGAATTTTCTAGCATTTTCTAGCTTCATTGTTGTTTATTTATTTGATTACAATGCATCTTATTTAATTTGATATTTGCTCTGTATTAAAATTTTCACTCTTTGGGCATCAATTTTTCATAACATATATATGTAAATAGAATACACATATAGAGGTAACGTATATATCAGGTTGAATTAGGAGCATGACTTTTGGAAAGCGTCTGATCTAAACTTCACCGGCAGGAGATTTCGAGATCCACTCCGCTACACGGTAGAGGATCTCAATCCATATCAGGTCAGGCCCACCTCACAGGATTTGAGGCTAAAAAAGAGTTTATGATCCATTTTTTTTGCTCACATTCTTATTTTTTTTTACCTCTAATAACACTCTTATCTGAGAGAGCATCAAATTATGTTTTTCATAAAAATACTAATTTATTTTTAGTTTTTTGGCAAATGCAATTGATGGTTGATACTGATGAACAAAAAAATGAATGTGTTCATAATATTCATATTCATATTGTAAAAACACCTCTTCACATTTTGCATGATACTACTCCGTACTACTATAATTTACCCCATACTATATTTCTAATTCAATTTAGATTTTTTAGAAAATAGATTGATCTCAAACATACTTAAAAACACACATATTTAAGAAAAATATGTCCCGTGCATGAGTGCATCGCACGAGTACTGTACTAATTATATATTAAAACGGAATAGTCTGCAGAGAATTGAGCGGGAAGTGTGAACACGATAGATGGCAACATGCCTGCCGGAAACGAATTAAAAATGTAGAGTAAAAGAAAGCAATGAAACAGTGCATGTAATACATATCGTAGTTCGTGTCAGCTTCAATGCATGTGTTCCTCACTTCCTCCCCATTTGAAAGAACTCAAGAGGCATGCAATTAGCGTCTTTTGGATTTCATTGCAAAGTCCCAAGTGCGGCCTTTTGGATTTCCCGATAAACATTTAATTTATTGGGTATATGGCTGGTCAGCTTTCTTAAACGACTTCCACATATTCTCCTATATATATGGAGCTGTTCGTCAGCACAAGCTGTTCATTTATTAATTTGAATAGGCCGGTATTATTAAAATTTTGTCGTGATATGGATGTAGGAATGAGACGTTTGCAACGGGTTGCTTGGAGGGTTCATGGCAAGTGGCAACCACCGGTCGAGGGTGCTCGGTAGTAGACCCGTGGGCGGCCATACTATGTAGCTTCGTTGCGGCTGTGCTTGGGTTCTTATTGTGGCGGAGAAAGTGCACCGTGACGATCTACCCGTTGGAAGGGGGAAACTACACGGTGGGCGCGGAGCATGGAGGATAATATTTACGGCGGCACTATTTGTGAAGAAAAAGTATGGGAGCGAGGTGTATCTGGTCATTGCCGAAAGCTTAGGCCATATAGGTTTTGTTGATGGGCGGGGCGCGGAGTGAAGCTGTGGCCTGTGGGCGGCACTATACATTACATGAACTAATCAAGCTATGTATACCTACTGTTTCATTCGTTTTATCATTCATAAAAAATGCAGGAATGACTTTGCATGATCATAAAACACCAGGGATGCATGTTTGAGTGGACAATAGTGATGGGTGAGTGGTTCATACACAAATAACGTGATCAGAAATTAGTAATGAACGCATAAGTAAATAATTAATGAGCACAAGTAATTTTATAGGGAGTTTATAAATGTAGTAACAAACAATAATATGACTTCTTGCATTAAGGAATCATATAACACTACAAATAAACATGGAATTGAAAAGGATTTTGGAAGAGATTTGACACAGATTTTGGTAGAGATATGACAAATTCGTGCCACAAACACTTTGGCACGAGCTATTTGATACGAAAAATTGGTAAATTCGTGACAAATTTTTGTGTCAATCACGTAATTTTTTGTAGTGTAAAAATGAAGTATTTTTATCAATATAATACGCAGTACGTAGTACTTCGTACAAATTATAATCCACTCTCACAAACATGAATGATTTTTTTTGTGTAATATTGAGTTGTTGAATTCGTAGTACAACTTAATAATTTGATTACCTCATATCGGGCTAAACTTGAAAATTATTGGTGATTCGATAAAAGGTGTTTTAAATGTAAAATGTACAATTTCGGTCGATATATATGTATGTTAAATACGTCACAATTATCCTCTACACACTAATGATGCATGTAACTTAATTTGCTAAAACAATGAAATGACACAACACTCCAAATTAGAATTGGTGGAGCAAAAAGATAGTGTAACGATCTGTTGGAAGGAAAGGTAAAAAAACTACCATTACTAGTAGGATTTAATGAGAAACACTTAGGAGAGATAACGGAGAAGCACTTGGGTGGAGGACTGGAGGTCTATCATTTTATGATGTATTGAGTGGCTCCGTGTGGTAAATTATTGATAGGTTTTATTAAAAAAAAATCAACAGTGCCATTAATTACATGGTTAAAGAAAAATAATGACAAGTGAAAATTAATTAACTTAAAGTAATTGCTTAAGATAAGAGTAGAACATTAAAGAAGTTCCAATGTAAGAGTTACGGTTGATTTATTACGTAAATAGGAGCTATTTAATAAACTATCCGTTCTCTGAATTGATTTATTCTAAATTTACCCTCCCCACATTTAACAGTTGGCTCATCCGTCAATAGCTGTCGCGCTTTCCTTTATTTGCTGTCAAGCACTTCTGCAAGTTGTCATCTCATTTATCTCTCTGCACATCTACGAAAAAAAATCTCACTCCTCAAATTAGATCACACACTTCTTGTGTTGTAAAGATCTCACCGGAGAAAATCCTTCATGAGGCGGAGAAAATCCTTCATGAGGCGGCTGACACACCAAACTATACGGCGGCGGAGCTACTGTATGGCGGCGGCACGGCGGAGCTGGACACCTAGGTGGGATTTCTTCTTCTTCTTCACCATTTTCTTCTCCCTCGTCCTTGCCCTTAGCTTGTCCTCTCTTGTCTTCTTCTATTGATTTTTTTTTTTGCTATTCTCCATTAATTTTTTCATTTATTTCAGATCTAGATTATAACTGGAAATTATTAGTAGTAGTTGAGGTATGCAAATTTTGGATTGAAAATTTTACGAGTATTTGAGATCTGATCTGTGAATTTTCAGATTGAAAATTTTAAAACAGTTTTTAAATTTTTCTATACCTACTAATTTATTTTTAAAAATGACGTTACCCGAGTACTTTTTTTTAAATGACAGTTGGAACAAATACTCTGTATCATTTTCTAGTCATTAAGATGACAATAACATAATAGTATTGTAAGTTATTAATATTTTAAGATGGCAATAAAATGTTTGTGTTATTGGTAATGAATGTCATGACAAAGTTATAATATCATGTTTTTGACAATTAGTGTCATTTATATGATACTAACTCCATGATAAATGACAATATTTGACAATCCCCAATACAATATTATAATTTCATGGCAATGTTAAAATATTTCTTATCATTTCCAATCTAAAAATTTTTATTCAAAAATTGAATTAAAATATTTCTTATCCTTTTCAATCTTGAAATTTTATTAAAAAATTTATGCCATCCTAAGAAGGAAATATTAGATCTTTTAATAGCACATCACTTGTAATGCCATGTTTTCATTCAAAAAAATTTATATCATAATTTGACAATTTGTGTCATTAAATTAAAAGGATGTGCCATTTTTGACATTTAGTTCAATTAATTCAGTTATAATGTCATGTTTTCATTATGAAAATTGAGATTTTGGCCATTAATGTTAAGATGACACTGAATTGGTAAGATGACATTTTAGTGTAGATCTACAACAATCTCTTCGGAGAAGAAGGTGGCAGTGCCAGAAGTCAAGATGCATTATATGAGGTGGGCGGCAGCAACCTGACTAGGTGGTCTGCGACCGCAATTCAAATGCAGTGGCCGGCAACGACCATTAAAATATGTGGCGGCCAAAGGCAATGTTTTAGGGGCATCGACCAGCGATGTCGATTTCTATTTTAGCGGCGGCCGGCGACGATAATTTTAATTTTGGCGACGATGATTTTAATTTGGCTGGCGGTATCGCCTGTGATGTTAGTTGTTGCTTTGTTTTATAATAATAATATTATAATAATAACGAGTTGTAGTGGTCACATCTTTGAAAGTGTGCACATCCCTGTAAAGCTGGTATTGTTATTTTTTTTATATTAATAATATTAGTTAGTATCAATTTCTAATTCTGATCTTACTCTGTATTCGTTTAAGGTAAAACACGGTCAGCTTCTTTTAAAAACGGTAACTTCCATGTGAAATTTGCATCTTGTTTTCATTAAAGGTATTATGGTCCGCTTCTTTAAAAACTTCCGTGTGAAACTTAAGTGAGTCATAGGACTCCTGTTTTGTCATACTTTCCATGTTTTACTCCCATATTGGGAATTTTCTCATTAACTTAGCCAAATAATGAGAAACATTTCGATTGAGATAGACTTTACAAATTACGAGGATCGAAGGATGTATAATTTGGTAGCTCAATTTAGTAAATAGTTTCCAATTTTTAACAATGAATGTCAAGTACTCCGTATATACTTTGTACAATGATTCTACCTCGGTCCCATTTTATTTAGCCATCTTTGACTTTTCCAATCAAAAGTGGTAAACTTTGACCAATTATTTAAGCTAATATATTTATGCAAAATTTAATACTTCTATACTTTTATGATAATACTTTTAACAAAGAAAATTTTCATATCATTTTCATATTATTAATACTTTCTCTATATAAACATATAATCAGTCAAAGTTAGACGTCATTGACTTGAAAAGTCAAATTTGGCTAACTAAAATGGACCGGAGGGTGTATTCTTTTTGGTCGAGAACCAAACATTTAGGAGAGAGCAACAACGTGTGTAAGGGGATTGGTTCAAAGGGTTATATTCAATCCCCCGGATGTTATCATATGCACACTTTTGATCATTTGATGTCTACCGTAGCTGTTGTCTATTGATACAAAGGTATTTGTGTTTATCTTTTCTTGCATTCATGACCAATTGAAAATTCCTATACATAGCAACAATGATAAAACATACAAATGTAACTTAAAATGTTATATATAAGGATGTGTTTCAAAATTTTTATCATTCAATAATCTTTTATGATTCATTTTATTCAGTTGAATTTAAATTTTTTTACTAGATCAGTTACATTAAATTTGTATATTCAGATAAACACACACACAAATTGAAATAATATCCCGTGCATCGCACGGGTACTATACTAGTATGGACCAAAACCCGAAAAAGTATGGATGAAAAATGAATGATGAGTGAATTGAAAGACGGGTTGGATCGGGTGTGTATGAACACTCATACAACCCATCACCCGACCCATCACTCGTTCCATCCACCCGCATCCGTTGACCCGCATATAAATTTATATATACATATATTATAATATCTATTTAATAATATATATTAATAATAATAATTAATATTAATATATTAACACATACTACGTAGCTACGAAGTAGCATTGTAGCGACTAAAATAGGAGCCCAGCCCTAATCTCGTTGAATTGCGAAAATAGTTTTGTGTTAATGCAGAAACGTAGAATTGACAACTTGAAGAAATTTTATATCTATTTTACTTGACAATTAGTTCTTTCTTTATAATCGGCAATGAATTAATGATTGTAATATACTTAATTGCTCAAGTTTTTGTAGTTATTTTTCAATGAATTCTTAATTTTTTTCATAAATTCTCTTTATAATTTATTTATTGTCTTTCAAGTTTGACCTTTTGTATTCAAGCGTTACTCACCCGATCCACCCGATAACCCGTTCACGATGGATGGGTTAGATGTGGATGTAAACTTTAATGGATGATGGACGGGTGGATGAACTATGAAAAATTAACGGGTGGACTACGGATGAGTCTTCATCCGGTATAAATCCGACCCGCTACCACCCCAACCCATCGATGCCTTATTAGTTGGAACTTTTACAAATAGACCTAAAGGTAAAAGTAATATCACTTTTTTCATTTTTTCATTTTTGAATGTCTCTTTTAAAAATAGGTTCCGTAAGTTTTTGTTTTCAAAAATAGACTCATGTTCACACGCTGCGCTCTTAACAACTTAACACTGCATTTTTTTCTCTACGGCTCTATCCCAAGAGACCGTATGATGCTTTTTGTGAACAACATTAATGCAAAACTTTCTCAAATATGATATAAATTGTACAAAGGGTACAAAATATCAACAAATTAGAGAATCAAAACCAATATAAACACTGGAAATTAGGGCGACATAAGAACTAAAAAGAATACATTAAATATCTAATAAATTTTAAATAGAATTATAAAAACAAAAAATAATGTAAACACCTAGTCAAAAATATGTAATAAATTTTAAATAGAATTTTAAATAAAATATTAAATTAGAAAATAAAATATCACAAACAAAATATTTATAAAAAATTCAAATAGAAAAATACAATCTAAATTATAAAATAAATACATTGATAAAATAAAGTTTAAAAATGCATAAATGATACAAATATTGTATAACAATGTAAAGTGAAAAATGATACAAGAATAATCTAGACATGTACAGAAGTAATACAAATGTAAAAATTTATACAAAATAAAAACATCTTAAAATTATAATGAAAAATAAATACTACAAGGGTAAATTTTGAAACAAAAAAATACAAGACTCAAAACAGTGAAAATAATGTAAAACTTTTTTCAATTATGAAATGATGTTAACTAAAAAGTAAAAGCTTTTAAAAATAATAAATTTCGAACAAATTTTAAATTGAAAAAGAAAATATTTAAAATTTATTAAAAACTTATATAAAAAAATTATATAAAATACAGAGCAATAAATAAAATATGGAAATATATATGTAATATTAAAAGTTTTTAATTAAGTTTTAAAAAAGTTTTTAATAAATTTTGTTTAATTTTCGGGACATCACACTCATCTTTAATTTTGTGGACCAAAAATCGTAGGGTGGCCCCCACTCATGTGGGAGGTCATCCCAATATGTCCTGAAATGTGCAATTTGTCCCGACAGTTGTATTTATGGGACTGTTTTAATTAAATTTTATTTTATCGGGTCAAATAAAATATAAATCATCCTTCCAATTAATATTGGCCTCTAAAATTAATAAATATTATCCCACTTTAATTTAGCAGTCCCTGGAATGTATTTCGGGCTATTATGTGTTAAATTACCGATGCCGATAATGGGACTGCTTTTGATCAAATTGTTGGAAAAATGTGTTAAAAATTGCATTAAATGGTCATTTTGGGGCAAATGTTTGAGTGGGGTCCACTTCCGATTTGGGTCGGGTCAAAGTGGTTTCGGATTGTCCTTGTTAAGGGCTACAATTCGATATGTGGTACACTCAAAACGGATAACGGGTGAATGAGAAATTGATTCTAGAAGTTCACTCGTTGAAATGGAAAAACTGGAAAAATGATGGGTTTCTAGTGTGTTTTATACCACACCGGAAAACTCAAGGGATTTTCACCCTCTTATAAAGGGAAGCATCTTTTAAAGAGTTAAGATTCCTAAAGGTAAAGGCTCTCTCTAACGCGCAGGGGGGTGCCGATCAAATCTCAAAACCGCGACTCGAGTACGCGGGCGACTTGCGGACACGAATGTCGTCCGAAAATCTATCATTCACAGATACGGTCTAATTTTTTGTTCTTCCCGTAACGTTTTATTTTTTTCAGAACTGCTCCGCTTTCTGTTGCCTTCCGGACCAGAGAACCTAAGAGGGTTTCTGTTGGATCAGAAGACCTGAGGGTTTCTGCTGGCTTCCGGACAGAAAGCCTTGGGGTCATCTGGTGGCTTCAGACCAGAACGCCTCGAGGTGTTATGGTGGATGTATCCTGTTCGCACCAGAAGGTCTTCTGGTCCGTTATAGCAATAAATGCCCAACATTCTTCTCTTTTGATGCTGCGTTAAATGGACAGTTTATGGATGATTCAATGCCCAACGGACTGGTCATTGATGTCCAACGTTCAGGTCCATTAACACTACATTTAACACACAACAAATCCTCCTATAAATAGCTGGCAGGTGGTTTACAACAACACATAATACATTCCTCACATATTTTTTAGTTCTAAAAAACTTCCAGCTACTCAGAAAATTTCTAAGTGCTCATACTGTGTTCCAGTTCGCCGGAACTCTCGTTTGTGTGCTCAAACGTTAGTTCGTTAGCCACCGTATCCTGGGAAACAGTCATTGCAACGCTCCTAGAACCGTGGGAGGCGACGAATACGTTTTAAGGACATCGTGCGTAGCACGAGCTCTGGCTAAACTCTGCTCCATCTATTTTCTGTTTTCTTTAAGCTATTTTATTTATTGATTAATTTTATTTAATTAATATTTCTTCGTTTTTCCGAGACACACCCAACAATCTTAAAATATATTCGGTGATTGTGTTACTGTGGTAAACAATCTTAAAGCATATTTTTCCAAGCTAGTATCACACGGATACAATCTTTATTCACTACTTTTGAGCCATCAAATGGTGAGAAGGTGTGGATGGGAAACTCAGCTCATTCCGCGGTTGATTGCGTGGGCAAGGTGGTCCTGAAGATGACTTCGGGCAAGGAGTCGACTCTCAACCAAGTGTTGTTCGTTCCGGAGATACGCAAAAACCTGATCTCTGGCTCGTTGTTGAACAAGCATGGCTTCCGCATGGTCTTTGAGTCGGACAAACTAGTTTTGTCTAAGTCGGGAATGTATGTGGGCAAGGGGTATACATGTGATGGGCTGTTTAAGCTCAATGTAATGACTATTATTATTAATAATAAAAAAATTCCTTCTGCTTACTTACTTGAGTCTTGCAATGTGTGGCATGGTAGACTAGGACATGTTAATTTTAATTCTATACGTAGATTAATTAACATGGAGCACATTCCTAAATTCACAATTGATGTGAAGCACAAATGTGAAGTTTGTTTAGAGGCAAAACTAACGAAAATGTCTTTCAAATCGGTTGAAAGAAAAATGGAACCACTTGAATTAATTCATAGTGACGTTTGTGATTTTAAATCAATACAAACACGTGGCAGTAATAAATATTTTATTACTTTTATCGATGATAGCACTCGCTATAGCTATGTTTATTTATTAAAAAATAAACACAAAGCAATCGATAAATTCATTCTTTATAAGAATGAAGTGGAAAACCAACTTAATCGACGGATTAAAGCGGTTAGAAGTGATCGAGGTGGTGAGTATGAAGCACCAATTGGTGACTTTTGTGCGAGCATGGGTATAGTACATGAACGTACTGCACCCTATTCGCTTCAATCAAACGGTGTTGCCGAACGAAAGAATCGCACATTGAAAGATATGATGAATGCGATGCTAGTAAGTTCGGGCCTGCCACGAAATATGTGGGGCGAAGCAGTCTTGTCAAGCAATTACCTTTTAAATAAGGTTCCCCGGAAAAAATATGATAAAACTCCGTACGAGTTGTGGAAAGGCAGACGGTCTTCCTATCAATATTTAAAGTGTGGGGGTGTCTGGCAAAGGTGCTTGTACCAACACCTAAGAAAATAAAAATAGGTCCAAAAACGGTGGATTGTATTTTTATTGGATATGCACAAAATAGTAGTGCTTATCGGTTTTTAGTGTACGATTCGAATAATCCGGATGTACATAAAAACACAATAATTGAATCAAGGAATGCATCATTCTTTGAAGACGTATTTCCATGCAAGTCAAACGAAGGACCAAGCACGTCAAAATGAACATTTGACGTAGCTATGGAAAATACTAGCGAGGGCTCCGGAGAAGAACCCGAACCCAGACGTAGCAAATGTGCTAGAGTTGAAAAATCCTTCGGACCGGATTTTCTCACCTACTTGGTAGAATTTGACTCGGATATTCTAACATGTATGGTAGAAAATGAACCGGATTTTCTAACATGTTTGATAGAAAATGAGCCACGGACTTATACGGAAGCCGTGACGTCTACCGAAGGTCCTATGTGGAAAGAAGCCATCAAAAGTGAGGTGGATTCTATCCTTAAAAATCACACATGGGAATTGGTTGACCTTCCTCCGGGAAATAAACCTTTGGGATCCAAGTGGATTTTTAAACGAAAAATGAAACATGACGATTCCATCGATAAGTACAAGGCCAGAGTTGTAATCAAGGGATACAAGCAACGTGAGGGTCATGATTACTTTGACACGTATTCTCCTATAACGAGAATAAATTCCATTAGGATGATACTAGAAATCTATATGGAATAGCCCGAGGGCTTTCGTGTTCCTGGCCAAGAAAGGAAAGTGAGTAAATTAATTAAATCATTGTACGGATTGAAACAAGCCCCTAAACAGTGGCACGAAAAGTTCGATCATGCAATGTTAATTAATGGGTTTAAAATAAACGAAACTGACAAATGCGTCTATGTGAAGAGCACGGTAGACGGCTATGTCATTTTATGTTTATACGTGGATGATATACTCATCGTGGGTAGCCATAATCTGATGATTAATTCTACCAAAAGTATGTTAAATTCTAAATTGACATGAAGGATATGGGGCTGGCCGATTTTATCCTTGGGATTAAAATAATTAGGGGACCAGACGGTCTTACGCTAATCCAATCCCATTACGTTGATAAAATCCTTACGAAATTTAATAAGGATGATTATCAAGAGGCAATGACTCCATTAGATAAAAACGTACAACTTACCAAAAATCATGGAGAGTGTATTTCTCAAGTAGAATACGCTAGGATTATTGGAAGCTTGATGTATCTAATGAGTTGTACCATGCCTGATATTGCCTTTGTGGTTAGCAAGTTGAGTAGATATACTAGCAACCCCGGTGATGAACACTGGAAGGCAATAGTAAGGGTTTTGAGGTATTTACGTAAAACCCAAAACTTTGGACTGCACTATATGGAAGATATCCAGCTGTACTTGAAGGGTATAGCGACGTTAGTATGATATCCAACATAAAGGACTCTAAGTCCACGAGTGGATATGTTTTCACTTCGGGAGGTGCAGCCGTGTCATGGAAAATCTCAAAACATTGTGTTGGTCCAAAATGGGATGCTCGTAGGCTTTTAGGACGCAAATCTGCGTCGGTGAAGAAGATGGGATCCCTCTTCACCCTCTTGTCGGCGGGAGCCCTGGTTATCTCCCCGATGTACAAGGCTCGGGCCCACTGCTTCCGTTCTCCAGATGTGTCGCCTCCCTGGGGTCTCCCGAATATGAACGAACATCGATGGTACTTCCGGGAGCCGTTCCCTAGGTCGGCATCGTCCTCCTCGGACAAGGCACCGAGCTCTCGCTTCTTGGCAGACTTTTTCTCATTTGACGTGGTAGCTTGGTCGGACCGCTGCCACGTCAGGCTCCTCTTCTGCGGGATGCCTCCTTATTTGCCAACGAATTGGCCCAGGTACCCTTTCTGGATGAGCTCCTCAATTTGCCGTCGGAGAATGACACAATCATCCGTATCGTGCCCTGCTCTCCGATGGAATCGACAATATTGGTCGTGGTTGCACTTGGCAGTCACCACATCACACTCCTCCGGAAAATCGACTAAACCTTGCTCCTCCGCGTAGTCGAGGATGGCGTCGGCCGGTTGAGCAAGTGGAGTCAATTGCTTGACGGGCAGGAGCGGTCCGCTCGGGACGTCCGCTTTGCCCTTGCCTTTGCTTTTCTTACCTTTGTACTTGTTGTTTTTGCTGTCGGCTTTGCCGTCAGCCTTCTCGGTGCCCGAACCAGTTTCCTTCTTCTTTTCTTCCTTCGCGCCTTCTTCCTCATCTCTTTTCCTCTGCAAGGCATCCTCCGCCTCGGCTTGGCGGTCAGCACGACCGAGCGCCTCCTCGTACGAGGTGGGGGGACTTCTGACGAAATCTTTGTAAAGCTCGCTCGATCAAATAGAGTTGGTGAGCATGGCCACCCCGGTCCTGTCATCAAGGCCTTGAACCTTGACTGACTGGTCCCTCCACCTCGCTAGGAAGGTCATCGCGCGGGCGACCTGCGGACACGAATGTCGTCCGAAAATCTATCATTCAAAGATACGGTCTAATTTTTTGTTCTTCCCGTAACGTTTTATTTTTTCCAGAACTGCTCTGCTTTCTGTTGCCTTCCGGACCAGAGAACCTAAGAGGGTTTCTGTTGGACACCAGAGAACCTAAGAGTGTTTCTGTTGGATCAGAAGACCTGAGGGTTTTTGCTGGCTTCCGGACAGAAGGCCTTGGGGTCTTCGGGTGGCTTCAGACTAGAACACCTCGAGGTGTTCTTGTGGAGGTATTTTGTTCGCACCACAAGGTCTTCTGGTCCGTTATAGCAATAAATGTCCAACGTTCTTCTCTTTTAATGCTGCGTTAAATGGACAGTTTATGGACGATTCAATGCCCAACGGACTAGTCATTGATGTCCAACGTTCAGGTCCATTAACACTACATTTAATACACAACAAATCCTCCTATAAATAGCTGGCAGGTGGTTTGCAACAACACACAATACATTCCTCACGTATTTTTTAGCTCTAAAAAACTTCCAGCTACTTAGAAAATTCCTAAGTGCTCATATTGTATTGCAGTTCACCGGAACTCTCGTTTGTGTGCTCAAACGTTAGTTCGTTAGCCACCGTATCCTGGGAAACAGTAGTTGCAACGCTCCTAACACCGTAGGGGGCGACAGATACGTTTTAAGGACATCGTGCGTAGAACGAGCTCTGGCTAAATTCTGCTCCATCTATTTTCTGTTTTCTTTTAGCTATTTTATTTATTAATTAATTTTATTTCATTAATATTTCTTCATTTTTCCGAGACACACCCAACACAAACGGCCAACTCTATGGCTAAACATAAATATAAACCATCATATGAATATCATCTAGACCAAGATGAATATAATAGGTGGTCCCTGAAATATCGGATGGTCCCCGCCCGTGTATGGGCCCAACGTGCATTTTACTGTTCAAGTAACAGTAAAAATGAGAACGCGTTGCATCGAGAATTCACTCGTCATTTCTCATGACTTAACATGTGGTTTTATATTTTGTGACAATTTAATAAAATGTTACACTTCTTTTTATGTGGTCCAAAATGTATGAGCAAATAAAATCTTCTGTGTTTGTCCTCATACAAAAATATTTTCAAGGTAGGGTCTTCCAAAAGTACCCTCCTTTAATGTACCAATTTATTCATATATTTATCAACCCATTATTTTGGATACTTAAAATATTTATATTTCTCCTGTCATTAATTCATAGCCTTCCGAATTATTAATAGTCCGGGAAATTAAGGGCTCACAATTATCGGATAGTGGCCCCGGCCCACTTGGCCGTCTAGTTGTCATTATTTATATCAATGGGGTCCATGACCCATTTCTACTATCAAAATAGTATTGTTTAGATCAACATTAATTTTTGTTATACGCTAAGAATACCACGGGTGGTCCCCGATCCCGATGTGGGTCCCGCGTCTGATTAATAATCATTTATTATTTTAAGACAAGAATTTCATCTTTCTCATTTATCAAGGCTACTCTAGTCTTGATTTACCTTCGTTAACCATGTACTTGATGAAAAAAAATCTCTGGGTAAAATTCGGGTCCGGTGTTACAAGTTAACCCCCCTTATAGGTATTTCGTCCCCGAAATTAACGTCTGAAACATGAGAAACATTTTTTTCTTCATTATCTGAAGCTAACAATTTCGAACATAAAATTATGTATGGAATTTAAGGTTCAAATAAAAATTACCTTATGCCATAGATATTCCCGAAAATGGCTTCCATCATTCATCGCCCTCACGAGAGAGTTCTCCACCGATTCGTGGATGGTAAAACGTTTGAAGCAATCCCTGTTGGGTTTGCAATCTCCGTGACTCCCCTGTGGGCCCCAATGCTCCTCCTCGTACACGTTGAGGACAAAGAACCTTTATGTGGCCTATTTCTCCACAAAAGTAGCATCTAGATGGTTCTAGACATATCCTGTAGTGCCTCCGCCTACAATTCTCACATTTGGGTGCTCCCGTACCCCGAGTGCTTGAGCTTTAACTTACCCAGTCCTAGCTCCCTTTTGAAAATGGAACTAACTTCTTAGAGTCCCCCTTGCTCTCAAAGTCGTACTTCCTCTCCCACCGTGGAGGATGGTTGATCATTTGATCCCTTTCTTGTGTTTCCTTAGCACCCCTTGCTTGCCTTTCCTCCCAAAGCTCCTCCCCTGGAGACCCTTTGTGGGTCCCCGCTCCCGATGACGGCCCCACGTCTGATTAATAATCCTTTATTAATTTAAGACAAGAATTTCATCTTTCTCATTTATCAAGGATACTCTAGTCTTGATTTACCTTCGTTAACCATGTACTTGATGAAAAAAATCTCTAGGTAAAATTCGGGTCCGGTGTTACAGGCACATCGAGCTTATTCACCTTTTAAGCTGCTGCAACGACAATAAGAAACCTAAAATTTCAAAGTATGTTTTTCTAATAACCATCACCACAGCTTCTCTGTAAGCCTGATCATAAACGAATTCACTACAATTGCATCCAACACTATCCACGATGACTCAAACAGTTCGTGGAAAAACTCAGCCCCTGTCTCCTCTGTCGCACCCCTAAAAGCAATCCCGAACCCATTTCCTTGAACTGCCTCGAGTCGCGTCTTACCACATACAACTACAATCAAAACCTTCTCCCTTTCCTGATTGTAACAAACACATATCAATGGCTTCATCTTAGCTCCCTTCTCACGTAACACGTCCATGAGGAAATACCCAAACTTGGTCAACGCCTGAGGGTGACATAAGAGTGATCTGTCCGCCGAATCCTCAAGTTTAACCCACCTGAACTTACTCCCGCTCCTGTGTGAACGTAGAAGAGAAATTTAACAACAACATATGCCGTGTATTCATAATGATGATTTGATGAAGAATAAATACACAGTACTCGAACGAATAAGCTAGAGAGAGGATTTCTATTCTACTGGCTCTAGAGAGAATAATATGCGTAATGTAATGTGTAGAGACTTAATATTCTAGAGAGAGAGAGAGCTTCGAGAATGATATGGTTATTCTAATTGTGAAACCCTCTCGTATGTTCGGTCCATTCATCCTATATTTATAGGAGTATGGCCGAACATCCTTGTTACATTAGGATGGGTCGAATGATCTCTAATTAAATGGCCTTAATTAATTACTTAGGCCCACTAATTAAATCCTAATTAAACAAAGATAAATCTAATTAAATTTAACATAATAAAATATATCCTAACAATCTCCCCTTTGTGTTCAATTCGCAATGAAGTGCGGGTTATCTTTGTCTTGATGTTCAAAGGATATCAGCTTCGTTTGTCTTGTTAGAAAGGCTTCGTTAAGAACTCCTTGCCATCTCCCCTTTGTTGTCTTCTTGGTAATTTTATCTTTGATGTCAGGAGATTTAAGGATCTTCAAAATCTTGCATTAGCCCTTGCCTTTCAGAAGTTGCTCTTGATCAGCTTGAATGAAATTTGATGGTGCCTCTACAATGAATGTTCTTGAAGAGTTTCTAGCACACACGTGATTCTTCTTCAGTTCTTGAGTATCTGACTTCTGTCTCCTCCAAAATGTAGTCTTTTGATTATTTGATGTCAATGCTTTTGTGGAGAACTTGTCGGTGACAGCGGAAAATGATGATTGAGTCGTGTGTATATGCTGACCATTTGATATGAAGCTGAGTTGGCAAATGCTTTTTGTTGGAGGAGAGAAGCGTCCGAGAATGATCTTTGAAATTTCATAAGCATTTGGACCGCTCTCCCCCTCATGACGATCCGATGAGTCAGGACGTCATGCCTTTGTTCGTCTTTTTATTCTGCAAAATAAAACTAAAGTCCAGATACAATGAGGTGTTCTGTTATCACAACATATGTAAACACTGATGTGTGGCCTGTATAAAATGATAGAAACGTTACAGCTCTAACAGGACTTCCGACCGATCATCGTGAGGCATCCAAAGTAGATGTCACTCTGGTCGTTATGGCATTATCACAATGATATGCAAAGAAAAATTGTAGCCCCCCGGGGTCACGTAGACTTCCGTTATCATCACTCTAGAGATAAACTCTAAAGCAATGGCCTGAAAATGTTGGTGATTTCTATGTTGCAACATCAGGACTTCCATCCAATCATTGGTCTACATCCATAATAGATGAGTCCTATGGAAGTTCTTGCAAGTCTTGAAGACCAGCAACTGACTCTAAAATGTGTCTGTGTCCTAAAAAATTTAAAACATTTGGGAGTGTGAAAACTAGACACGACGTGGTCAATGAACGTCCAGTGGCGTGGGGCTGTGGGCCACTGTAGTCAGTATCAGTCGCCTCAGAAGGAGACGGTAATAAATAATGAGGTTCCCCGTGAGATTTGATTAAACTCCTGTCTTTTGGGAAACAGATGAGTGGTCTAGGTTAGGGTTGTGCATGCACTGTTGGACAAGATGCAGCGACTTCTACCCGGGATCTGAATAAATTCAGTCTTATACTTATGGGGAATTGTCCAGAGTATTTGAGTGACTAGGATTGATTCTTCAGTTGATCGCTCATTTGAGGTAGCAGATTCGTCTTTGAATATTGTTTTCATGCTCAGTTGAGCCTTCTGCTTCCTCGCTCTCATTGTCTTCACTCACTCACTCACTCTCAGCTTTATCCTTTGGGTAGGCTTTAGTTGGGTTTACTAAGCCATTGGGACTTATCTCTCATTGATCTCTTTGCTCTCCCTCAATAGGAGCACTTAGTAGGATGCATTTGACATTGTTTGGCGCGTCGGAGGAGAAATGTGAAAACTCCCTCTCAAAAGGTGCATCCTTATGTTGATTCTTGCATCGATCGTTGTGTGGCGCTAGGAGGAAATAGAGATGGTCCTCCTCAGAATTTGCAAGTACTTTTGTTGTCACCCGGGGAGTAAAGTAGGAAGCTCCCCCTTGGAATGTGCTTTCTTCGTTGTATGGCACCAGGTAGAGTGAAATAGAAACACTCCCCCTCAGAATATGCACTTTCTGTTTGTTCTTCGCGTGTGTCGGTGTTAAGGTGTGCATTTGTTGATTTTCAGCTCAGTGGGAGTATACACGCCGGTACTCTCCTTCATAATGTGCACACTAGCTCCCCCTAAAGAATGTTTTGTCTTGAATAGGTGCACTGGGTGCTTTTGTTGAACTTGTTTGGAAGCTCAGAAAAATTTCTTCATCGCTCCCCTTGACGTATGATATGTCCTATGTTTGTTCGTGGGTTCTGAATTGAGGTGTTCAGAAGCCTTCATGTGCCATCGAGTTCTAGACAGATGTATCTAGATACTATTGTAGTGCGGGTTCTGAGCTGAGTTACTCAGAAGCCAAGATGTATAACGGGTTCTGAGCTGAGTTACTCAGAAGACATATGTTGTTGCTCAACAGCTCAATTTTCCATCATGTGTGTGGAGCAAACATACCAGGTACCACACATGAGGGACACCTACGAAAGAATTAAGAAACCTTTGGTACCCATTTAAGGATGGGTTCGTCCTTTCTCGAATAGCACGAATTGTGAAATTTTTGTTTTATTTTTGTTACTAAACTAGTCTCTTTTGAAGCTTTTGGAGAGCTATATGACTGTAATTCTGATTTAGGAATCCATTTTTGAACAATAACAGTTTCAACACAGGTGAATGATGGGATATGATTTTGAGAAGTAAAAATTTTCTCCCTGGATAGACGTTTCAAATATTTGACTGAATAAACCTTGAGAGGATATTTCAGTTTAACATCATCACAAACATCATAGGTAGAAGCTTTAAATCTTTTCTTTTTTGATTTCCCATCACTCACATCACAAAGATGACTTGAAGAATTAGACTGCCTGGTTGCATTAACTGAAGAACTAGGATGAGTTGTCACATGATTAGAACCATCAGTAGAAGACTTTGAATACTTGTTTGTGAAAGAACTTTATGACTAATTTTCAGAACTAGAGTGAGTATCTTTGAAATTACTGCAAGACTTAGTAAATAGAGATTTTGATTTTTCATAAAACATTTCAAGTCTTGCAACCTCCTTTTGAGTTTGTTTGAAAATCCAGGCCATCCTCTTCTCTTGGCGTTTATTAAGAACATTACCTTTCATTCGGTTTTTCAAAATGAGAGGATGTGTCGTTTTCTTTAGAAACCTGTTAAGAAGGAGATCAGGTAAAGTCCCCTTTTCTTGAAAATGATTTTTCTTGTTGTTCTTTTTGAAAAGGGAATTATCAGGAGTTTTCGAGCCTTGAGAGGATTGATCAGTTAATTTTGAAATTTTCTTCAAAAAGTCTTCCTTTTCAGATTTAAACTTTTCTCGTTCTTCTTCAAAAGAAGAATGGAGATCAGCCATTTTCTTTATAATTGCAGGAAAATATGGTTCAGAAACCTTAGAAGTGGAGGCTTCTTCCCCATTGGACACAATTTGATTTTCAGGAGGAGAGAGGGTAATATAGTCATCAGAAAGAGGAATTTGTCTAGTAGCATAGCTGTCATTAAGAGCAGTATAATCGATACTAATTTCAGCTTTAGCCCTATTTTTCCTTTTATATATATCCTCTTCTTCCTCAATAGTTTCAGAAGCACTGGTAAATTTCATCAGCTTAGTTAACCCTAACTTCATGTACCTTATGTCGTACAATTGAATGCAATCAACCTTTTTCAAATTTTCAGGGTTTTGAAAGCCAAGTCCTTCTCTAGGATTGTAAAATTCAGTGTCCTTTGGTTTGTTGTTAAGCAGAAAAACAGTTTGTTCTGATTGGCCTCTCTTAGCAAGAATATCCTCTAACTTCTTAATTTTTGAATAAAGACGACCACATTCCTTGTTAATCAGTTCAAAACGGGTAACGGCTTCAGAACGTTTTTGTTTGTTTTCTTCTAGTTTCTTAGTTAATTCACAGACAGTTTTCTTGAGTTTAGCTACTTCAGACTCTAAACTAGCGACTTTATCTCGTGAATCTTTTAAGCGTGCTGATTCTAAAGCTTTTTCTCTCACTTGAGTTACCAGAACTGCAGAACACTTTTGTTATTAGCAAGTTTATCTTCAAGTTCCTTTATTTTATTGGAATAAGAAGTACTTATCTGGAACTTGTCAGATGTTGTGACTGATCCGTTGTTTGAAAGCATTGATGAGTTGGAGTAGGAACTCATCGTAGAGTGATGATTGATCGTGGGATGAGAACTGTTCGGATTAAGAGTGGCTTGAGATTATGGTCACGGGTAGGAGGCTTGAATTTCTTAATCTCGGTAGTAGGTACGAGATCTTCAAAATTAAAGGATGCCCGAAGTCTTTAGATGCGAAATATGGGAGTCCCGAGATGTGAATTATTAGGGAGGTCCGAGATCTTGGTTTGATGGAAACTTTAGTAAGTTTCCTGGTAGTGGGATTTGGAAAGGAATTTACATAGTGGAGAAACTTGGGTATAAATAAATGAGAGCTGGTTTGATTTGGTGGGGGTAATATTTATTAAAACAATTTTGCTATAGGTACCCCATAGTTACCCCATTTCCTATCTCATATAAATATCCTCCCAAAAATTTACCCCCACTCCCTCATCTTCCTTCCCCCTCATCTCCCTTTCATCTCTCTCTTTTCCAGTCAGCCCTTCTCCCTTTCATCTCCCTTTCATTTCCCTCAGTTAAGCCCCCCTGCTTGGTTCCGGCGAACACCCAAGCAGGTCCGGTGGCAAGCTGGCATCTTCTCCGGCGACACCTGATCGCCGTCCCAGTAATTTCAGTACCGACCAGATTTAAAAACCTTCCACACCTTCTGCACCAACTTGTAATTTCAGTTCAAAACCTTCAAATTCCAGCGAACATAACTTCGAAACATACATGTGATGGTTCAGATCTGTTAGCTTTGGTTCAGATCTGTTAGCTTCAAAATCTAGTGAAAAGAGGGGAGCGAGCGACGACTGGACGGAAAGAGGAGCTAGCGGCTGGAGCAGCTGAGCCCTCGCACGCCATGGTCTTTTTTCCTCATTTTTTGGTATTATTTTGTCCAACTCCACATGAAAAACAGTTGTCTGTCTGACAGACAAATTTGAATTGCAACGTCTGTCTAGCTGAGCATAGTTTCACAATTGGTGGAATCTTACATAAGATGTCTGTCTGGAAAGAGCTGCTGCACATGTGAAGAAACAAGGCAGCCTCATTTGCCCCATTTGCTGCTCAACTTGGAAAGAGTTGCCTGTGTTTGAAGATTCTCGAAGTTGAATGCTCTCATAGTTTTTTTGTTGTATTTTTGTTTGTTTAAAATTGGTTTGTAGTTGTCTGTGAAGTGAAAAGAGTTGTCTGGCATTCCATTTGATTTGTCTGTAATGTGAAGATAGTTGTCTTTCTGGTGAAATTGTGAAGTAGTTGTGTATATTTAGATTGCTCTGTGATGATATTGAGATGTCTGGCAAGGCATATTAGTTGTCTGGCACGTTAAATCCAATTGTTTAAAATTGGTTTGTAGTTGTCTGTCATGTGAAAGTAGTTGTCTGACATTCCATTTGAGTTGTCCGACAATTTATTGCAACAAATTATTTGTTGTGAATAGATAAACAATACATATATCTAGACAGACATTAGAGATAATCATACATACATTATTTTCACGTAGAAAGACAATAACTTTACACATACAGACAATACCATAGATACCCATACATAGAGTACTTAATTGGCCCAGACTACTAATGTCTGGCCCAGACAAAATTTGTCTGGCTATACGACAAAGAGTACTTAATTGACCCAGACTACTAATGTCTGGCCAAGACAAAATTTGTCTGGCTGTAGGACAGAGAGTAGTTAATTGTCCCAGATTATTAATGTCTGGCCAAGACAAAATTTGTCTGGCTGTAAGACAGAGAGTATTCTTTATTCTAACAGGAAACCTTACTCTTCTCCTTGTAGAGATTACATATGTAATTCATTCATCACATGTGTCTTCACATTACCAATACAACGATGTTTCAAAAAAAAAGGCACACACATTTATATAAAAACTACATTACCAATACAACCATGTTTCCAAACAAAATCACATTCATTTAAAGTTGTCTGGCCACACACACATTTTATGTATGACTCTAACAACTATAAAATCACGTCAACTTTAAACAACTATGAAACCATGTTCACTTTATGCTAGACAGACACTGCAGTTCCAAATTGTCTGTCCGCCAAACAAAATACAAATAAATGGCGAAAAACAACATATTCTTCTCCTAGACTAACAAATACAGACACTGCACTTACAAGTTGTCTGTTAGACAGACAACCCTTTTTTTCTAAAACGCACCAAAAAATCAAGAAAAAAATCAAGAAAAGTAGATCTGCTCCAAGTCATTCAAAGCTTCTTGGTTTGTACTTTCATCGTTGTCTCCCCACGTCACCAAGCTCTCCTTTTCGTTCGATTACTGTAGCTCTTCCATTTGAAACGAAAAAAATAAACCGACGAGGAGAGAAGCAGGAGAAGAAGCTTGGAGGGAGAAAAGATTGAAAAAATGAGAAGACTTGATGGTGAGAGATCTTGAAATGGAGAAGAAATCAAGTTTTGGAGAAAATAGAAAGAAAGGGGAAGGGAGGGGCGTGAAAAGAGAATATGGAGGAGAGAGGGAGGGAAGAAGAAGAAAAGTGGGGGAGGGGGAAGGGTTTTTGGAAAAGGGGTAAAAGGAATGGTAAAAAAGAATGTATTTATATGGGGTAGGGAATGGGGTAAAGTTGGGGTACCTATAGCAAAATTGTTATTAAAAAGGGGATTACGTGAGTGGAGGGGTAGAAGTTTGGTAGTGGGGGGAATGTTTGAGTTAGGAATTCGTGAGTGGGGAGGAATCTTTGTTATGGGATTTCGGGGGTGTGGGTATGTATTTTGAACTAGCGAACTTGGGCTTTCTTCTTCAAAGCAGATTTCGGATGCGGCCTTCACTATTTCGACAATTTCAAGATCTAGGACCACCCGCTGAATCTTAAGATCTCGGATGTCCTTTTGGACTTCGAAAGGCCTTCACTCTTTCCAGATTTCAGATGTTCGAAATCTTGAGATTTCGGATGACAGGTTTAAAATAAAGATTTCGGGTATGTGTGATCTCAAAGATTTCGAATCAGCGAGATTTTGGTAACTCAAATTGTAGTGGGATTCTTCTTTCGTAGCTTTCCTTGTAGCAGTAGCCTTCTAAAATCATCAAGTTTTCAAAAACAAATCTAAAAATTAATCTGACCAAAAATTGTGATTTTGATCAAATTAATTCCAGAAAAATTCAAGGATTCTAACAAACATAATTACGCCGTGACTCTGATACCAATTGTGTGAACGTAGCCCAGATACAACAGTCGAATAATCTAAGAATAATAGAAAGAAATCAAATGGTAGAAGAGAAATTCAACACTAACATATACCGTGTATTCATAATGATGATTTGACGAAGAACAAATACACAGTACTCGAATGAATAAGCTAAAGAGAATTTCTATTCTACTGGCTCTACAGAGAATAATATGCGGAATGTAAAGTGTAGAGACTTAGTATTCTAGAGAGAGAGAGCTTCGAGAATGATATGGTTATTCTAATTGTAAAACCCTCTCGTATGTTCGGTCCATTCATCCTATATTTATAGGAGTATGGCCGAACATCCTTGTTACATTAGGATGTGTTGAATGATCTCTAATTAAATGGCCTTAATTAATTACTTAGGCCCACTAATTAAATCCTAATTAAACAAAGATAAATCTAATTAAATTGAACACAATAAAATATATCCTAACAGCTCCCCATGGACCCTTTCTTGGTTATCGCTACACTTCCCTATATAAGAATCACCCTTTGAACCCTAATCGCTTTCCTCATCCCGTTTTCCAGCTTATCGAGATTATTAACCGAAAGCGCGTCGTAAGCATCCCCAAACTGTCTGGAAGCACTAGAACCTTCTAAAAGGGCAGTGACTCCGTAGACGACATCAGCAGCAGAGAGTTTTGAACTGCACCCATGCAATAAAAAAAACCCGCGGTAGTAGAAGTCAGTTAGTCCAAATTCAGGTAAATATTGGACAAACATGTCCTTCATCCTCCTCTTGATCTTCACACTCATATACTCAAACTTCTGTTTACACTCGTCATAGGCGAACCCCATCCGCCCCAAAAGAAGTTGCATCTTTTTAATACCATTTCACTCCAAGTCTTCAGTTTGGTAGCAATGTAGGACGAACAGAGCATTGAGTCAAAAAGATTCCACTCCTATAACAACATTAGCCTTGGCTCATCGTCATATGAAATTCTAGACGAATCTGGGGTGGATACCTTAGTTCCGTCTTTTAAGGTGACTGAGGTAATAGAGGAGTCTAAGTTGCCGGAGCTGTTGACATGTTGCTCAAGTTCCATAACGCTAGCTTGGTATCTCTCATCAGTAAGCCTCTCATGAACAAACTGATCAGTCAAAGAAACACATGCTAACCAAAGCATCTCCTTTGTGTTTCTTCTTAAGAAATGAGAGAGTTCGTACATTAAGCATCCATATGGTTTACCATGGAACGTGCCCATATAATAGTATTCTTTTTTCAGTTTCTTGAAAAGCTTAACAGGATCATCACCCCCTTCTTTTTCTCCAGAAACCCTCTTCTTCTTCTTCTGAGTTCCTTCCACGTCATCATCATCATCTTCTTCTTCACTCTCACTTTCAGAGTCATCTTCAAATTCATCATCACTGTTCAAATCACTTGCATTTGCCAAAGCTGAAACATCAAAATCATACGATAAATCTGTCTGTTGCTCATCATCCCTAGTGTAAAGAATAATTACCCTATCATTCTCATTGCATAAATTGTGCAAATGGATAGGCCTGTGACTATCAACAACAAAGACTCGGGTCAAAGGACCAATGTCCAAAATCTTTGGGAGATCCCTTTTTTTTTATTCCCGGAAGGTAAACCACTAAAAGTGGGGTAAATGCCGAGGAACACTTACCAAATTTTATTAGATAGAATAAATAAAGCGCTAGAGGAAAATAAATAAATAAATGGAAAACAAGGCAAACTAGGCTAAAGATTATGACTTTAAGCGCGTTTGCGACCTAGTCTGCATAGAAGAAACTTGTGAGACAACTTTTTTCTTATTACGCCGGGAGACAACTGGAGTAAAATCGTCTTCAATGGCCTCCAAGTTTGCAATCTCAGCAACCAAAGCCGTTGCGTGGAGTTTTCAGACTTGTGAAGAGGTTCTGTTCGCGCACGTTGTCTGAACATAAGCTGAGATTGAGTCAAATAATTTGGGTCGCCCAAACGATCAAGCAACTTGAGATCTGAATCATCCACAAATTTGTGAATCCCGTCATGAGGTGGAAATTGTACTTGAAGGGGAAGAGAGTCAGAAATATCCATTCCATTACAAATAGCATGATCAAATTCTAGCTTCTCACGAAAAGAATCTTGCACATTATCTTGCTCATTAGAGAAGACACATATTCCTTTTAAAGATTCATGCGATAAACAAATCTCCCTAACGGGGCCATCAAAATCACATATAATGCCAGAATAGTGCAAATCCGATTTATAAAGCAAAGATGATATGGATTCAGATTCCGGGGAGGAGGACCCTAAGTCCGAGCAAAGCGCCTCAAAATCTTCAAATTGCCCTTTCTCCTTCCTTTTGAGAGAAACATCCAACAAAGCCTCACATCTTAACAAGGAAGAGAAAAGGTGTTTGAAGCCAAAACCATTACACCCTTCAGGAATAATGTGAGTAGTTCGCCCCAAGGATCCAAACTCAGTCAAACGAAGAAAGCTGCCAAAACGATTATGATCCAAGAACAATTGAAATTTATGACCCTTTTCATACCCTTGAATTGATGAATCCTCAAAGAAGAATCAACCAACTTAAACTCAAATATTTTACTTTCAATTGAAATAGTGATTGGTTCAGCTGAAGTTGAACCTCCCAGATCACTCCCAGTGTACTTATGGATCTCTTTAAAACTTGACACAGGATAACAAGCATATCTGACTGAATCTAATTCAAGCACATGGCCTATGATTTTTAGAGCACAAAGTGAATCAACATCTGAGGTGGAGGGGAACACTAATAGAGGGGTTGAAGAAACAGAGGCCAAAGTAGAATTGCGCAACCTGGTGTAATATGATTCAATGTTGTGCTCTCTCACCGTAATTTGTTTGCTCTTCGTGCAGATCTTCTATCTATGTGTAATCGTCAGGCACCTCTGCATAAGATTTTCTTATGCCTGAAAATTAACAAAAATCTGCCAAAAAGATGCAGATTCATTGATGTAAGAATAATATTAAAAACTAAAAGTGAGACATTTAATGTATGAGTAATATATACTCCTAATATGTAACAAACTGAAGACATCTATTACTATATAAAAGTAAACGGAAATCGCAACACTATTCCCGCCAAAAAGGTGCACCACAACAACAAATACATCTCACCGTACAGATTAAATCCCACTAAAGCTCTTTTAATAATATTATAGTTTAAAACTGAAAAAGCTCATTGTGAAGAACTTCGCGCAACCAACACCTCCCTTGAGCCATGTGCTAGAGACCGATGTTATATCATAATAAATACAATTGTTTGAACACAGCATTGACTTCTTTATAAATAGTATGTAGTAAATGTTGCTAAATAAACACCATCAAAGAACCTTATCTCTTATTTATGCCATTATCAAACTTCTAAGGTAGCACACCAAGCAAAATTGCAAAAATATCCTAGGGATATATTGTACAGAGTTTGTGTGTGTGTGTGTAAATTCATCTATACACACACATTATATATATCATGTGCTTTAGTGCAGAAGTAAGATTGTGTACATTCGACCCCCCTTACCCCACCATAGGTGGGAGCTTTTGCGGCACTAGGGTAATGATGACGATGAATGACGATGATGACAAAGTCTCTCAGAAGCAAGAATATGATTTTTTGAACAACGCCAAGGAACCCTCATGTTCTAGCTCTGCCCTTCTCCTTAAGCATCTAAGTATCACCACCACTCTCCTTCGCCTTCACCTAATGTACCCGCAATAATGTCCTTGTTGCATTATATAATATGTAAATGCAATTTTCTTTATATTCAAACATGTATACATAATTACATATACACTTATTGGCACACACATTTATAAATTTTACGCACACGTTTATATGAAACAAGATGTATGCCATAGAATCAGAGCTGAGTGGATGAAATGGAAGAGTGCTTCAGGATTTCTATGCAATCGAGGTATGCCGACTAGGGTGAAAGGTAAATTTTATCAAACAGCAATTAGGCCTACATTAATGTATGACATAGATTGTTGGGCGGTGAAGCAATGCCGCATTCAAAAGATGAGTGTGACAGAGATGTGTATGTTGCGTTGGATGTGTGGACATAACAGAAAAGACCGTTTGAGGAATGAGATAATCAGACAAAAGGTGGGAGTAACACCTATAGAAGATAAGATGCAGGAGTCCCGTTTGCGGTGGTTTGGGCATGTGCGTAGAAGACCAAGTGATGCACATGTTAGACGACTTGAGGGGTGGGGAGAAGAGGCAGAGAATAGAGGAAGGGGAAGACCCAAACAAACTTGGATTAGAGGAATCAGAACTGAAATGCGTCTTCTTGGGTTGGGTGAGAGTATGGTTTTGGAGAGAGCAAAGTGGAGGGCGCACATTCGTGTGGAAGATTGATGTCTTTTCTACCTTTCATCTCCTCTTTCTTTTATTGTTTATCTTCTTTATCTTTTTATATTCTTATGTTACTTTTATCTTCTAGCTTTTTTATGCTCTTTTATTTTTTATCTTTTATATTTCTTATATTCTTAAGTTATTGTTATCTTATAATTATTTATCTTTATTTTATTCGTTTTATCTTACTTTTGTTCTTCCCTTTATTTTATTCATTTTATCTTTATTTTATTCATTTTATTTATCTTTGCGGATGACAGTCTGCTTTTTTTTCGGGCAACACATGAGGAGGACTCGGTAGTCCGGGAGCTGCTAAGGGAGTATGAAGACCTCTCTGGACAGATGGTGAACTATTCTGAATCTACTTTATTTTTTAGTTCAAATACACATGTGGGCATAAAAGGAAGGATTGACACAAATGCTTTCCGTTAGTGTTGCTGCTCATGGAGCTTTATATTTGGGACTGCCAATTTCTGTAGGTCGTGGGAAGAAGGCAATTTTGGCTTCCATATAAGGGAGAATATTGTGTGTAGGCTACAAGATTGGAAATGCAGGTTTTTATCAAGGGCAGGGTGGACGGTTTTACTCAAATATGTTATTCAAGCGGTTCCAAATTATGCCATGAACGTGTTCCTACTGCCAAATGAACTCTGTTTAGAATTGGAAAGGTTGATGAATGGGTTTTCGCAGTTAGGAAGTGGGAACAAAGGAATTTAGTGGACTGATTGGAGTGCTTTATGTCGGCCTAAAAGTAAGGGGGGCTCGGTTTTAGAAGAGTTAAACAATTTAATCTTTCCATGCTTAGTAAGCAAGCCTGGAGATTATTCTTATATATTTTTATATATTCAATATTGATCTCAAATGAAAGATCACAGGAAAATTATGAATTTTGATATATATTTTTATAAAAATTGTTGCAAAAATGAAAAAGTTATAACACTTTTAAGAAAATTGGGGTTTTTTATAACTTGAGACTAGGGCTGGCATTTTGAACCGAAAAACCGAAAACCGAACCGAAAATAACCGAACCGTTTTAGAAAAAAACCGAACCGGACCGAACCGAACGAAATTGGGACCCAATAATCGGGACCCGAAAAAAAATCGGTTCGGGTTCGGTTTATGTGCACAAAATATCGGTTCGAACCGAACCGAACCGACATTTTTATATTAATAATAATAATTGTTATTTATAATAATAATAATAATTAATGACGAAAAATATAGTAATAATATAAACCCGAGTATGATTTGAACAAAGATGACGAGTAGCGGAGTTGGTCGTTGTGCTCCTATCCCCAGCAAATGGTCGAGCGATCAATTCCCGTATGCTGTGTAATGTTTTGTATTTTTAGAATTTGGCTTCTTTCTTCTTCTATTCTGTCCCACACCGGAAAATGAACAGCTTACTACTCCAAAAACTTCAATATAAACCAGGTTCCCTTATTGTAGGCTGCTAAGATACGTTCTAGGCTTCCAATTGGGCTAATGGGGCTCAAATATTGGAAAGTTCCAATGAGCTTTAGTCTACTGAATATTAGTTCAAATTTATTTTTTAAAATTGAGTCGGTTTTTCGGTTCCCGGTAAACCGAACCGAATAATTCGGGCCCCAAAAATCGGTACCCGTTCTTAATACGGTTCGGTTTCGGTTTTTGTAATTTAGTAAACCGAAATATCGGTTCGGTTCGGGTTTATACTAAATCGGTTCGGGTCCCGAACCGAACCCAGCCCTACTTGAGACCCATCAAATACATCTCCCGAGCCCACCCTTCCTTGCCTTCCGTGTTGAGTAAGTTTGGAGTGAAAATAGCCCATGTGACATTCTTATAGACAACGAGTGAATTGAGTAGAACTTGACACCTAGGATTTGTATATATAAATAGACTTGTTAATGGTGAAACTATTATCTGCTTTTCTTAAAGCGGTTGTTACAGACTTTAGGCTTTTAGCTGTTAATAACTAAAGAAACCTTCCAGCATTTTGTCCCAACTCTGATTTCCTAAGGGTGTGTTTGGGAGTTGAGTTTTGGAAGGGAGGGGAAGGTTAATGGGGGTTTATAACCCTCCTTTTTATGTTTGGATGTTTAAAAAATTGGAGGAGATGGTTTTAGACGGCTTTTGTAACCATTCAAAACCCTCCAAATGCTTGACGTTTAAGTTCCTCCAATTTGGAGGGTTTTGGAAGATAATTAACAAGATTATAATTTAAGCTAAATTAAAAATGAATATTAGCTCAATGATTTGAATTCGTCATATCTTAAAGTGATTTTAATTATAATTTCTTCGAAAACGCTCTTCTTCCAATTTTATTACTCCCAAATACAAAGAAGGGCTTCCTCACCCTCCCCTCCCTTTTCCCTCCAACAACATACCTCCAAAGTCTTCCCTTCCTCTTCCCTACAAACTCCCAAACATACCCTAAGGCCTTGTTTGGTTCAAAGGAAGGGAGGGAAGGGAAGGGGAGAGCCAAAGAGGGAAGGGAAGGGAAGGGGAAGGAAGGATTTTGATAAAAATTTGTGTTTGGTTGGAGAAAATAGGAGGAAATTTTTAATGAAAATATTTCCACAATTTACTTTTATTTGATAGCTTACTTAAAAAAATAGATACATGTCTAACTATTTTGAATATTACTCCTATGGTCATGAGTCATAATTTAATTTTATTTGATTTTTTACCTTTTTAATTTTATATTTTTTCATTTTTCAGTTTGGAATTTTTAATTCTTTATTTTTATTTTTATTTTTATTTTTAATTTTTAAAATTTTTAATTTATAATTTTTTATTTTTTAATTATTAAAATTTTTAGTTTTTTAATTTTTAAATATTTTAATCTTTAAACTTTTAATTTTTTATTTTTTTTAATTTTTCAAAACTTTTTGTTTTTTACCTTTTTATATTATACTCCCTCCGCCCCCTGTTATTGTCTCATTTCCTATTCGCTTGGTCAACACAAATCACTCTTAATCTCTTACTTTATGTATCACATTTTTATCAAATTTGATTCTGGTTTTTGCGACTTTGTAAATCTTTTAATGTAGTTTCTGAATATGTAATTTTCTATTTCTAAAAATAATTTGAGTGCGGACAGGGATCTGTTTGCTTTAACGTCGGTCAAGCATCGTAAACCGCAATGGGACAATAACAGGGGGACGGAGGGAGTAACATTTTGTTCATTCACGTAGGAGATGGATAGTTTGTGGTTATCAACACGTTTCCTCCGAAATACCCCGATTTGGGGGGTTTAGAATGGAAGGAAGTGGAGGATTTGGAAAGCCTTCCAGTTTCCTCCCCTTCCCCCTATTTCCTTCAACCAAACACACACAAATCCCCCACTCTCCTCCTCTCCCCTCCAAAACCCTCCAACCAAACAGGACCTAAGAGATCGCTGATATCATTTCCAGCAGCCCAGTAGCACTGGTGCATTTCAATCTTGCACTAATTCTTTTTAATGCAACTGGAGCTGGAGTGTTAACGTGTCATTGTTATACTTCACCTTCAAATTGTCTGTTTGGATTGTAGTAATTCCGCCCTTTATCCATCTACATACGACTATCGTTATATTTTCCATTCGAAATCTTTGGATCATGTGTTGGGCTTACGGGTTTAAGGAATAAAGATCAACAAGAACGGTTTAATGAGTTAAAAAATTGCTTGAAAATGTCATTGAATAGTCAATTTCTAGTTAAAAATACTACCTCCGTCACATAAAATTCTTCCCACTTTGACTTGGCACGGAGATTAAGAAAGTGGAATAAAGTGGAAATGTATAGTTGTGGTTGTGTAAAAAAAGGTGAAATGAATGTGAACCACATAAATTGTCCAAAAATGGTAAGTGGGAAGAAATTTTTGGGACGACCCAAAAACGAAAGTGGGAAGAATTTTATGGGACGGAGGGAGTAATAGTTTGACCGAACTAGACATAATAATAATAATAATAATAATACTGCCCTACGCTGCCTAAATTTCATCTGCTCTCGTAGTTTGAATTGATCTCCATCAATTATTAAAATAATACTCCCTCCGTCCCGGAATTATCTTCATTCTTTCCTTTTCGGTCCGTCCCAAATTTATCTCCTTTTCCCCTTTTTGGTAAAGAATATGTGGTTCACAACCATTCTTACACATTTCTCTCTCCTCTGCATAACTCTCCACCACACAAATCCCACTATCTTAAAACCTGTGCCCGATCAAAACTAGTGGTGGACTCGGTTCGGGCCGGCCCCAGTTCGGGCCTTGAACTGGCCGGGCCTCGGTTCACGGAAGGCAGGCCCGGAACCGGCCCGGATAACCCCGGGTCCGGTTCGGTTCGGGTCACCCGCCCAGTTCACGGGCCGGGCCGCCCGCCGGGCCGGGTCTTTTAATTTTTTTTATTATATATTATATTATTAGAATAATTCTTATTACAATTACAATATATTATATTCTAATTCAAGTATATTTATTTCAAATAAGAAGTACAATTGAGAATTAGGATGAATTTAAAAAATGTAATACGTTTTGTAATAAAAAATCAATCGGAATCTCCGCCTTCGGTTGTTTCCTCCATAAAGTGGCGGGTGGGAGCGATGGTAATTTCTTGAGTTCTTCGTTGGGCCTTCAACCAATCGTGAAAGCAAACTAGTGTCTCAAGAGAGCGGGGGCTCAACCTCGTTCTATAATCGGTTAGGACGTTGCCGGCCGCACTAAATTCTTGTTCCACGGCAACGGTTGATATCGGCATTGCTAGCACTTGCTTAGCCATCTTTGATAAAATCGGGAACGTTCTTTCATTTTACTTCCACCACTTAAGAACGTCAAAGTCATCACCAACTTCATAATCAACATTCAGTGTTAGATACAAAGAAAGCTCGTTACCTGAGCTTTGTTCAGTAGCGGGAGTTGCTCTACTTTTTTTCAAAAGAGAACCAAGAGCGGATTTTAAAAGTGATTTTCCTTTAGATGAAGAAGATGTTTGTTGCATGGGAGGGGGTGCATTACCATATTGTGCATGAAATTCATTATACAATTGATGAAATAAATTACTAACCTCATTGAATTTTGTTTAGGGTCGATGGGATTATCATCGAACTCTTGAGTTGGAAAAAAAGAAGCATAATACTAATCTATACAATTTGCCAAGTAAGCAAGTTTATAACGAGGATCAAGAACAAATGCAATACCATATATATGCGGAATATGTGAATAATATTTTAAAAACTTTTGTTTCATGAAATCACAAAAATGACTAACGTAAGTGGCTTCGGAAAATTCACAAAAAGCGATGGCGAGATTAACAGCTTCAACAAAAAATTCGTTTGTGGTAGGTTTATAAACATGACTAAAAGTTTGAGTTGCGTTATTAAAATATGCCAAAACATTAACAATGTTTTCACAAGTGTCGATGTCAGCCGAGTTTATAATATAGTTACAAGTTTGTCTTAAAAAAGCTAGAAAATGATCTTTATATCTAATAAGTACTTGAATTAAATTATAAGTACTATTCCAACGAATAGACAAATCTTTAGGAAAAGCACAATAATTGACACGTCTATCCTTCAAATATCGCCGTCATTGCATTTTTAGTGGAGTGCTAGCCCAAATCAATTTAATTCCCTCCTTCACTACCTCCAAAACATTTCCTAATGCCGCTAAGCCATCTTGTACACACAAATTTAGAATATGACATGCACAACGTTGATGAAAAAACCTACCCATCAATGTAGAAGCACCACACAATTCACGTAATCTAGGTATAGCAGCAATATTATTACTAGCATTATCAAAACCTACAACAAACACCTTATCAATCAAATTATACTCAATTAAAATACGTTCAATGAGAATATAAATATTATCAGCAGTGTGACGATCATTGAATTCACGAAAAGCAAGAACACGTTTATGCATATTCCAATCATCATCAATATAATGTGTAGTAAGACCCAAATAATATAAATGATGATAAGTATCCTCCCATATATCGCTACAAATACTAACACGTCCATCAAAGTTTACGAAAAATGTTTGTAACTTTTCTTTTTCCAAGTTATATTGCCTTATAACTTCTTTTTTAATCGTTTTGCGACTATAATTTCTAAATTGAGGATTTAAAGTACCTTGAGCATAATCTCTTAAAGCAAGACTTTCAGAAAAAATATAGGGTAAATTTTCTTCAACAATTAAATGAGACATACCAGTCAAATGTTTTTTATCATCATAGGAAAAATTACCAAAGGGTTGAGAATTTGCAAACCTCGATATTTGTGTTTGCTTCCCCTTGCCTTTGTCTATTTTCGCATACTCCACAAATTGGGCGGACTGAAGATGCCTTTTCAGACTTCCGTATCCGCCAGAAGTTCCCAAACTAAACTCTTTGTTGCAATGATTGCAACTTGCGTACCATTTTTCGGTATTTTCGTCTTTCCTTTTTGTATAATTGTTTTCAATAATAATAGATTTAGGTTTCTTACCAATTTGGGTTGTAGTCGTTGAACGGCCCTCGTCCTCCAACTCTTGCTCATCATCCGGGGTGCCGGGAGTCCCGTCGCCCCCGCGTCCTCCTCCGCATCGTCATCCTCGAGCTCCTCTTCATCAATGGTTGTCGGGAATTGTTGTTCTTGTGCAAAGCGTGGATCATTTTGGGACAATAGGTGTTGTAGTTGCTCGTCGGACATCATCATATCATCTCGCAGTTGGTAATCAGTTTAAAAATCATCTCGACTTTGAAAAGAAGACTCGGCCTGCGCTTTACTTTTGCCTTTGCGTGAAGTAGATCGAGTCGATGCAATCTCCCTCTTGCGGTTGCGTTGGAGATTACCCACATCTACAGAATGTCTACCACGCTCCATCTTTAAAATTGAACAAATATGAGAAATTAACTAATATGAGAAATGTAAAAATGTAGCAATTAACTAATATGAGAAATGTAAAAATTAACTACTTTTTTTTACTTTAATGAGAAACTAGATTTACACCCGCGCGATGCGCGGTACATTAATTAAATAATAATATTAAGCAATAATAGGTAATGTCTAAATGACATGATAGAGTATATATGTAATACACAAAAACAATTGTAATTAAGATAAATATATATACGACTCGTAATTGGTACGAACACTGTTTTGGGAGAGTAAGGAATAAGAAACATTATAATAGGAAATCCATACTCTACACGTTTCTAAATACTTCTTTGTAGACAACATTGGTAGTATGGTCTAGTTTTTCTCCATTTTCACCACATATGAGTATCTTCAAACCCTTGCGATTTGTCACTCTCGATGCTGCAACATGTAGTTGACCATGTGTAAAGACAGGCTTTTTCAATATAAGACCAACATGCTTCAACGATTGACCTTGACTTTTATTTATTGTCATCGCATAAGAGGTCATCACAGGAAATTGTCTTCTTTGAAACTTAAAGGGTATTCTTGAATCTGATGGAGTCAAACTTAACCTTGGAATGACAACTTCAAGTCCTGCGTATTTTCCCCCTAGAATTTTTGCTCCAAGAATGTGATTCCCTAGCCGTGTAATAATCAACCTTGTTCCATTACAAAGGCCCATAGAAGGATCAATATTCCTGAGAAGCATTACTGGAGTACCCACTTTAAGGACTAACTCATGGTTCGGAACTCCTGATGCACGGATTTTATTGAGGAATTCAGGAGTGTGCAAATCAGCCAAGAAATCAGAATTTGAGTCTGACTTGCAGATGCTATCAGAACTCAAATATGTCTTAGACTCTTCTTGAACATTGAGAGATGTCATGTATTCATTGATTTGATCCACAACATCAAGAGTTCGAGCTAGAATTGCACGCTTTAGTAAGTAGGACGAATCATTGGCAATATTCTGAAAATTAGGATATGTGCTTTCCACAATAGTGGCAATTGGATCCTCTCCACACTCTAATAGAATGTCACTTGGAATTCTGACATCAGCAAATCCATCATTGACTTCGCCCGCAATACCATCTCCTAGATATGCAATCCACTTCGCGAACTCTAGCAAATCATCATATTCACGATCGTCATTGAGTGATTGGAGCCGCATGTTCTTCGTCAAACGCAACACAATGCACTCATGCCAGATATATGAAGAATTAATTGTGGCATTCACTATGTCTTGTCTGGTACCCTTTGTAATGACGGGTAGAATTTGCCTAAAGTCTCCCCCGAACACCACCGTTTTCCCTCTAAATGATTTATCTCCGTTATATGAATTTGTAAATCTGAGGATGTCTCTCAAACTCCTGTCCAACGCTTCAAAATAATACTTGTGCATCATTGGTGCTTCGTCCCATATAATGAGTTTGCACCGAATTATCAACTGTGGTAATGGACTCCCTTGTTTGATGTTGCATGTGGAGTTCTCAGTCGGATTGATTGGTATCGCAAACCGTGAATGAGCAGTTCTCCCACTGGGTAACAGTAAAGCTGCAATGCCACTGGATGCAACATTTAGAACAATTTCCCCCTTTGACCTCAAAGCAGCAGACAATGTTTTCCAAACAAAGGTTCTTCCTGTACCTCCATAACCATATACAAAGAAAACCCCGCCTTTATTTTCATGAACTGATTCCATAATCTTTGTGTACACGTGACATTGCTGATCATTCAGACTATCAATGCATTTCTCATGCTCTTGACATAACGTTGCACGATCATATTGCAGTTCGTCAAATATAAGCCTATTCTGAATCATGGATGATTGACTCATGTCAGGGAATGGAATTGATGGATAGTTCTTTAAGCTCCTGCCGTTCCTTTTCAACATTAGCTCTATTTCAATCAGTGCATAATTTTTAATCTCAGCCTCTGTCAACGTTAAATCTAAATCAAAGAATTCAAAACCACCATTAGCATCACAAAGATATGTATATTATTATTTAAAAGATTAAATATAATGAAAAGCGTAGTAGTATTTGTTTGTACCGGGATGGAGTAAAAATGTTCTCTGCCTGTGTAAAATGTCATCTGACATGAATGACCAACATTTTCCCCAAACGTACTCTGGTCTACTCATTGTATCTGCGATCAATAATATGACAAACAACTTTCTGAGCACCCATGATGAAACCCAAAAACTCCCCTCTGAAATTCTTTCAACATATTCTTTTTCATCATCTAACAATCCCATTGCGTAACATGCATCACGATATGTCTCATAACAAATCCCATCCACAGTTCTTAGATCATCGAAAGATATAGGCCCACGCTTCAAATTTAGGACACAACGTAAATAATAAGATTCTCCTGAACCTGGAGGGACATAAGTTAGTCGACGTATAGCAAAACCCTTTTTCCGAGGGACAAATTCTCTTGTTGCAGCCTTCCAAACAAACTTTTGAGGAAATTCAGCATAGGTCAAATCCGCTGCCTCATTTGGAGACTGCTGATTCGCCCTCATCCATGCCAAAAACATACTCTCCTTTACAGATTCACGTAACACAACATCAGTTACCGATGCATTATCTTCAAAGTAAACATATTGCTCGTCTGGAAAATGAAAGCTCAATCGTTCAACAGATGGATTCTTATACTGTATCTCGAACCCCAATATTCTCCACATTGCCTCACATGGAGAAATATACCTACAATCATAGTAGAATTTTATTTCATCCACGGGTTTCTCATTGTCATCTGCATTTGAAGTTTCATAAAATCCGGCTGTCACACGATCATGTCCTTTATTGACGTATTTGAACAAATATTTGATTGACCGGCCCTGATTACACCACTCAACATTAAGATGAGCCCCGTACTTCAAGAGTAAATGCCTGTTATGGGGAACAACATATCTGTTGTCAAGTTGTGTTACACCTTTCACAACAACTCTTCCATCATTCCGCCTTCTATACCTTGGATAACCTTCATCGTCAACGGTTGTCTGTTCATTGAAATTCTTGGGGAAGTGCTTTGAACACTTAGATTTTACCATGCATGGGGCACTTTTTGCTTCATTTCCACACGGCCCATGCATCATATGCGTGTGTACTGCATTGAAATATTCAGGATCATTTGACTCATCAGGTATTTCTGCAGAAATGATGCCATCAATGTCCGCTGGAGTGGGAAACTTGTGTGCACTTCCCATGAATAACAAAATATGAGCGTGGGGAAGGCCACGCTTTTGGAATTCCACCGTGTATATCACTGCACATAAAAATATACACGCATCACTATAAATTTACTATACTATATATGACATTCAATTAAACAGGATAATGTTGTGACCTATGATATACCTGCTCTGACTTCACCAAATATCTTATTTTGACGTAGATCTTTAATCAATCCATCCAACTTCATCTTGAAAACTCGACATACTATATCTGGTCTGTCTTCAGGACTCAAGTTTCTCTCTTTGAGAAATCTGACAATTTCTGGCCACTTTGGATTGCATGTGAACGTCAAGAAAAGATCCGGATAGCCAGCCCAACGACATATTGCCATTGAATCTTGGTAATTTTGAACCATGTAACGTGCTCCTCCAACAAATGTAGGTGGTAAGACAACTCTCTTTCCTTGGGTAGAAGCATCTCTTTCGCCATTAAGCAAAGCATCAGAAAGCCCTTTGTACATTTCACACCGCAATTGTTTTTGATGTGTTCTGATGTACATTAGTCTTGAAGACTCAACCATTGTATATCCATCAACGACAAATTGTTGGAACAACCTTCTACTTTGGAGGATGAAAATGCATTCCGTGCTCCGCTCATGCAGTCTATATGCCAAAAATTCCTTAATGCTAACACTGCGACGACCCTTTGTAGAATAACCATTACCATCACAAAAGCTAATATCCTCCCTATAACCATCTTCACCAAAGGGAAAGAGAAGTGGATATTGCAACCCCAAATATGCACGATTCAATTCATTTATACGCTTCAAAAGCCCTCCCTGTGTTTCAACCATTATATCTCTTTCACCAAGAGATTCATCAAAATCCCCCACAACCAAAGCTGCTACCTCTGAAACCGTAGGTAGATTATAAGTTCTAGCATCTTTGTTTCTTCTACCTATCAACTTCAAACTCACTTTTGCCTTGCCACCTTGAACAATCTTGTCTCTAACCATCCTAAATGACTTCACCAAAACATTATGTTCATCAAGCATTCCTCTTAAAGTGGACACGATTTCTTCGTGCAAATTGTTCTTTTTGGCATCGTCTCTCACAGAACTCAAGCAGTTAAGATCCTCGTTTTGTGTGTCATATATATATATAGCTGGGCAAACTTTGGGACACTTCCTTGTTGTGGTAACAGGGATCCTATTAGATGATAATTCTAACCACTAAGTTTAAAAGTTGGTGGTCCCCCACCCCTATTAACTAATTTATCTATCCTCCCACCCATCGATGTGAACGAAAACATACGATTATATGATCTAATATTATGGTGGAATTGTTTACTCCTGGGATCTGTCCCGTTAATCAAATCATATAATTCAGGTGGGGGGTCCTTCAATTTTGGCAATACTATTTTTCCTTGCGTGCAACAAAGAGAGTACTTGGGGTTGGTTTTTGTAGATTTTCGAAGTGTCCTCTCATCAAACCAGAAAAGTGCTCCACAGTGGGCACAATTATGTGATGGCTCCCCAATATCACAGTATTCAGCACTTACTGTGTCTACAAAGAGAAATTATGAACCAAACTTAGTGTGGATTAAAGTTAAAAAGGTCCATATTAATAATTAATATGATTATTTGATATTACATATTATATTTGAAATATTTCCATTAAAAATAATAGAATACAAAGTTTTGTATATAAATTCAACTACATCACTAAAAAACAAAAACCTCGAATTTAAAAATAATAGTAATAACAATCGCACCTTCAACTTGTTGTGGTTCTGATGGAAGATTATCATGTAGATGTGTTGATATTTCGTCACACTTATGTTGGTTGTCCAGGAGACGCACATCTGGGCATTGGTTTACATTATCGATATTTTTTGTCCTCACATTCCAAGAACGTTTAAATGGCAAATGCAATATTGTAGAAGTAAATACAAATAGTACATAATCAATATCATAAAATATTTATGGGCTAATATAAATAGTAAAAAGTAAGAATTACCATTTGTTCTATCAATGAAAACATCTGATGATCCACTGTGATGTTGCAAGGAACGTTTGTGAACATTACAGTCAACATTTTCTGTCCACAAAGTCAATTAAATATAAACATGCCCTCGATTACATGATTCCAATACAATAAACTATTTCTATTACACGATTCCAATACAATAGACTATTTGTATGCCCTCAATTACTATTATTATTTTTAGGAACTCATTTTATGTTTGGAGTAACAATTTTGAATCTTATTTAAACAATATAAGCAAAACTTTTATTCACAAATCTTACTTTGGTAAGGGTCATTATCATATGAATTTTATGATTTTATTATTATCATTACCAGAACCAATATACTTCATACAAATTATATTTTTAATCATTAAACAATAACTTCAGGCAATTATGATTCCAGTACAATAAACTATTTCTATTATCTTATTCCAATACAATACACTATTTCCGGAAATGTGACTCACTTGCTTTTATCTGTATTACCAACTTTAGCAACTCGGTTTCTATTAGGAGTAATAATTTTGAATGTTATTTAAAAATATAAGTTATCCTTTTATTCACAAATCTTACTTTAATAAGGGCAATTATCATATGAATTTTATGATTTTTATTATTATCATTACCATGATACATAATACAAATTATTTTGTTTAATCATTATAATAAGGGGAAAATAATTAAAATATCCCAAACATTTGAAGGGGTGTGAGATAAACATTCTGAACTTTCATATGTAATTTAAATATCCCAAACATTATATAAAAAGTCATTTTAACAACATGGTTATGTATTAATATCCCAAACTTTCAAAAATGTAAATTTTTGGTATTAAATGCATAATTTAAAATAGGAAATTGAAAACATTAGAATTATATATAGTGGTGGGTAATACTATTTATTTTACAATGCAAACATAGAATGTTAATTGTATCTTTATGAATGCTAAAATATATCACATCAGGAAATAACTTTTTATATAAAGTTTGGGGTATTTAAAATACATATGCAAGTTTAAGGTGTTTACCTCACACCCCTTCAAAATTTGGGGTATTTTAATATTTTCCCCTTATAAATACTTAACCCTTCTAAATACTTATATTTTTAATCATTAAACAATAACTTCAGGCAATTATGATTCTAGTACAATAAACTATTTCTATTGTCTTATTCCAATACAATACACTATTTCCGGAAATGTGACTCACTTGCTTTTATCTGTATTACCAACTTTAGCAACTCGTTTTCGTAATAATTTTGAATGTTATTTAAAAATATAAGTTATCCTTTTATTCACAAATCTTACTTTTATAAGGGTAATTATCATATGAATTTTATGATTTTTATTATTATCATTACCATGATACATAATACAAATTATTTTGTTTAATCATTATAATATGGGGAAAATAATTAAAATATCCCAAACATTTGAAAGGATGTGAGATAAACATTCTGAACTTTCATATGTAATTTAAATATCCCAAACATTATATAAAAAGTCATTTTAACAATATGGTTATGTATTAATATCCCAAACTTTCAAAAATGTAAATTTTTGGTATTAAATGCATAATTAAAACATGAAATTGAAAACATTAGAATTATATATAGTGGTGGGTAATACTATTTATTTTACAATGCAAACTTAGAATGTTAATTGTATCTTTATGAATGCTAAAATATATCACATCAGGAAATAACTTTTTATATAAAGTTTGGGGTATTTAAAATACATATGCAAGTTTAGGGTGTTTACCTCACACCCCTTCAAAGTTTGGGGTATTTTAATATTTTCCCCTTATAAATACTTAACCCTTCTAAATACTTATTTCCAACCTATTTGAACCTATGTATGAAATTTAATAAAATAGATGAGACATTACTTAGTGATGGTCCCGGATAGGGTAAAAGTCTAGAGGGGGGGGGGGGGGGGGGTGAATAGACTTTTAAATCTTTTCGACCTTTACAGAGATTTCCCTCTAGAGGAGTTGATCTATAAGCTTTTGAGAGTTTAATAGATGCACAGCGGAAGTCTTTACCCTTTATATGATGGATGTTTTAATCACTTTCTGATTTGGGGAAGATTGGACTTAGATAGCTAGCCGTTGGCTTGGCAGTTGGCTTAGCAGTTGGCTAGGTAGAAGGGAACTGCTGAGGCAACTGCTAGTCAAATACGGACTGTATGACAGAAATGATGATGGAATATTGTTTAGGATGATGAGGGCAGTGGGATACTATCCTTTTGTTGAGAGGAAGCTACAATTGTATTTCAGCAGTGGTCTCAGCAGTTGAGTGGTACTGAGTGAATTGCTGAGTCACCTGCTTGAATTATAAACTGGGATTTGTAGCCTGGTTCAGACTGCCTTCTTACTAGAGATGTTATGATGATACTTAAGATGTTCACAGGAGGTAAGTTTGTATGAGCAGAGGACTCAGCAGTTGGGTGGTCACCAGGGCACTGCTGAGGTCTCTGCTATACTTGAAGAGTGAATTCCTAGAATCTGATATAGCGAATCTTTTGGTGATTATGTGACCTTGTATAATGTGATGAGGGCTTCGTGATTGGATAGTGAGCTTGAGAATTTTAAGGTGTTTTGCCTGAGCAGAGGTCTCAGCAGTTAAGTGAAACCAGGGAACTGCTGAGCCAGCTGGTTCAGTAAGAGAAGTGATTTCTGGCAAAGTGTACCTTTAGACAGTGATGTTGTGAAGCTCTTGTGAAAAGGTTATCTCGAGAAAAGGTGAGTGATTGAGCAGTAGGATAAGCAGTTGGGTCAGTTAAGACAACTGCTTAAAATGCTGCTGGCAAACTCCAATTTCTTATACGAGAAGTGTTGGGTGTGTGCTTTGTTAACTAAGGAAATCAACACATGATATATCCTGGTTCAGAGGTGGTGTAATCCTCCTACATCCAGTCTCATCCTATTTCAAATGGATTTCACTAATGTATTAAGCCCAATACACTTAGTGCCAATCTAGCCTTGACAACTCTGGCCTAGATTGAAGGTGTTTCACGAGGAGTACAACACCACTCCAAGCTACTCAATCCTTTAGGTTTTTCTCAATTGATCCAGTGGGGATCAAAAGGTACTCCTAACCTATCTAACCACACTCAGGCCGGGACCAACTGTCCTCCTCAAGTGTTTACAACAATTTGTGGTAGTGATTACAAGAAAGTTCTAACCTCCAACTAGGAACTAAACTTCTATGATTTTGGCAATGAAGGCTTGATACTGAGAAGTTTAGTGAAGCAAGAGATTAAGCAGAGAGTCGTGGATAGAATAGCACTTCTTGCTCAGTGAAATATCTCTCTACTTAGGATGCTCAGGCTTGGTTAGAAACTTTCGTTTCAGCCTCTATTTATAGGCTTTTTGGCTGATCAATCTTACCCGTTGGTTAGGATAAATTGATCTCTACCGTTGAACTTCTGGCGAGGACGAATTGTACATTCGTCTTTTTGTGCTGGAGCATTTATTGCGGCTGATCTCTTTGTCTTGCATTATTCAGCCGCTGAAGCATCTTCCAAGTGGGCGTCCCATGCCGCGGCCCCAGTACGTTAATGGCATTGATTGCCGGTCAATGTTTGTCTCTCAATCATTCACTTGATACACTTCTTTTATAAAAAAATGTGACATACGAAAACTTTTTGAGTCAAATAGTATTTGCCGGTAGGATTCAAATATCCTATAAAGGTAAAGAGAATTTACCTTATTGCATTTTTACTTTTCCGGTAATATTTCTTAGACTCAAAAGTTGTACATTTAATTTGTCATGTAAATACTAGAATAAAATGAGGTACAATGTACACGTGCTAAGTATAGTGGCATCATCAAAATCTATCCAAAATTGGGTACTAACAATTTCCCCCTTTTTGATGATGCCAAAATTATACAACACAAGTAACAAACATTTGTATTGATTTTCTTTGAAATTTTTGTACATTGTTCTACTTTCTAGAGTACAGTAGTTTATAGTCTTTTTCGGACTTTAATATCTAGCCTACTCTTGCTTGTCTTCTTCTTGTTTCTTCTTGGCTTCTTCCTTGGCTTTGGCCTCTTCTGCTTTTCTTCTTCTGATTTCAGATTCTTCCTTGTAGAGTTGATTTTTCCTTTTTGTTTCTGCCCCTTTCTGTGCTGCTAGTGATCTTTTGAAGGAGTGACCTGCTTGTGTTTACTTTTCCCCCTTTTTGGCAGCAGCAGGTGTCTTGATGTTTTGAAAGAGATCTTGTAGTTCAGGGTCCAAAGTAACTTCCTGTTGATGTGTTCGCCTTTGATATAGGTCATTGAACTCGATGGATAGTCCTAGCACGGTGTTGCGGAGTTCCTTTAAGTCAATCTTGACTTCTTCTTTGACATCTTTGTCCAATTTGACCAGTTTCTCAGTTGTTTCTTGCTGGCGGTGGCCTAGTTTTCGTAGTTCATCTCCCTGCTTGTGGAAGGCATCCTGAGTGCCCTTGTGTAAGTTTGTGAGGTGCTTAGCAACATCTGCTCTTGTTTGGGCAATGGATTCCGAGTGCTCCACTTGCTTTGTTGTCAGTTTTTGTGAGAGATGAAACATGGCTGGAAGCTCCTTGGTCCGCATGGTTTGTATGAACTCCTCATGCTCTTGGATTGCTTTGAATGCCTGCTCAAGATTAGGAGGTAAAGAGATGGTAGGAGGTACCTGGGCAGAGGGCTCTGCTGCTTGGGAGGCCACTGCTAGTTCTTTTTCCCTTAGCTTCTTTAGTGAGTCAACAATCTAATTTTCCAGCTCTTCATCCCTGGCTTTCAAAGCTTCAAGTTCGTTGCGAAGTGCCTCCATCTGAGCTGGTTGGTTTGAGAGTTGAATGTTGAGCTGAGCTTTCTATTCTGAGTTGAATACTTGCTGTATCATCAGATTGCTTTTTAGATGGCAGTGTACCTCAGCAAACCTCATTTCTAGCAGCTCATCAAAATGCTTCTTCATTTTGATCAGTCTTTTGTGTAGGCGTACCTCAGCATTGCTAATGAATTTTGTGGTTGCTCTTCTTTCATTGATGAAGACCTCTGCTAGTGTTGGAGTGTCTTCTTCATCCTCATGCTGAATTTGGTTCTTAATTTCTGTAAGGAATATTTGTATTTAGATTTTGATGATGCTAGTTTAATTAGGATTTTAGAGTACCCCTCTTTAGACTTAATGTATTAGAATTTTCATTTGTAAAGTTCTTAGTTTAATCGACTTGGCAGAATGCCTTCAGAGCAGAAGACCTTCTGAGCAGAAGGGCTCCAAGAGCAGAAGACCCTTCTAAGGCATTGTCGAACAGAGGACCTTTGGCTCTCTGCTCCAGAACAGAAGACCTCAGGGTCTCTGGTAGCCTTTACTCTGACAGAAACCCTCCTGGTTCTCTGTTGGATATATTCTCAACAGAAGTGCTCCAGACCTCCTCTGATCAACTCTCAGTTAAAGACACCAGATGTCTGACACTTAGAAGAATTCCACAAAGCCGGGAAATCAACTGAAAGATTCCTTCAACGGCTAGGAGTATTGAACGGAAAAGCTACAGTGCGCACATTAAATGCTCATTTAATGCTCCCCATGCTCCGTAGAGTAATTGCAGATGATTGGCCGCAATGTCAGGATTACTTTATCCCAAAATAGTAACCCGCCAACTCTACCAGGTTCTACTGGTCAAGTCAACTGCTCGCTCATTTAATGCAGTTGTCCTCCTTCTCCTCCAACGGGAAGACAACCTCAGTATAAAAGATACACTACGAAGAACAACCGGATAACTTTGTAATTTTTGCTAACCATTGCTACAACTCTGCATACAAGAAACTCAAACGCTTAAAAGCAAAAAGCCTCCTTGAGATTAACACTTCATCATCCTCTACAAGAGAAGGCAGAAGTTGGAAAAATACTTTTTCCAACTCAAGCAAAGTTCCAAGTGTTCTTCAACTCTCCAAGCTCATCACATACAAACTCTTTGTAACGAAGCCAGTTGGAGGAACCCCTGTTCTAAATAGAACCTCTTCTTTCACAAGAAGGACGTCCAAGTATTTGGAGCTGTGAAGTGGTGATACTTCTGGGAAGCTCAGTGAAAGGACCAGTCTTAGGGAAGCCGGAAGTGCATCCAAGGAGACATCTACACTTGAAGAAGACGTGGAGAGCTTCTTAAGTGATAGGGCTAAGGCATTGTAAACGGAAGTTTTTACAGCTTAGTGGAACAATGGACTAGAGGAACAAGTTGTTCCTTGAACCACTATAAAAAGCCCTGGTGTCATTCTTACTGCTTTTCATTCATAGTTTTTACTTGAACTGTTTGACTCCAAAGACTTGGTATCTGTGTTCAGCAGAACTGGTCTTGTGAGTTAACAGAAGGCCTACTGCCTTTGCTTCTCTGAGGCTATTAACAGAATCCCCTACCAGAACCCCATCCGCTGCCAGTCTGTTCTGCCAACAGAACAGGCTATTCTGTAAAATCTGGTACTTAGCTTAAAAAGCTAAAAACCAATACAGTCTATTCACCCCCCCCCCCTCTAGACTGTATCCAGTACAACCGGGACCAACAAGTGGTATCAGAGCCTCCTTGTTCTAATAATCTCTTAGGTTATTTGCTGAACAAAGGTCCACTTGTTTTTCTGTTTGACCTCATTTTTTTTATCTGATATAATGGATCACTCCTTGTCCAAGAATCTTATGTTTTCAGATCTTAAGTTTGATGACTGGAGGATCTGGATGAAGGCACATCTTTGTGCTCTTCATGATGAGATGTGGGAAGTTCTTGACATAGGACCCTTCACAAGCTTCCAGAAGGTCAACCCAGAACATGCCATTGACAACACTAGACCTCAGATGATCAATAAGGCCAAATCTGAGTGGACAACTGAAGAAAGAAGAAAATACAATCTGGACAATATTGCTAAGGACATCCTCTACAAGTCCATTGATGATAAATACTTCAACAGAATAAAGAAGTGCAAAACTGCAAAGGAAATCTGGGATACTCTTGAGCTCATTGGAGCTGGTGATGAGCAAGAGAAGGACAACAAGCTGACAATAGCCAACAAGAAGTTTGATGACTTCAAACTTCTCCCTGGTGAAAGCATCTCCAAGATGTATGACAGGCTCCTCACTCTCACTGGAGAGATCTCTGAGCTTGGCAAGGAACTCACCACCAAGGAGATCAACCTGAAGGTGTTGAGGGGACTGCCCTCAACATGGAAGATGAAGGTGGTTGCTGTCCAAGCCAGCAAGGATGTAAAGACTTCTGTTGCCTTGATACTGAGACAGAAGACCTTTGCCTCATGGCTCATTCTGATGATGAGGTAACCTCTACTTCTGAATCTAGTTTTTCTTCGGTAGGCTTAGCTTTTGATTCTGATTCAATGTCAGAATTTTGGGAAGAGTTTAAGGCCATACAAGCCACTTATTCCTCTGTAACAGAAGAAAACAGTAAGTTAAAAGCTGAGATTCTTGACTTAAAGAAGGAGGTTGAGATCAAAATCAATCTTCTAATTAAGGAAAGAGATCAACTGGAGACTGAAAATGTTTCTCTTCTCAAGAGAATAAGAGAAATAGAGCCTCTCGAGATTAAGTACAAAGCTTACCAGAAGGCCCAGTCTTCCATGGAAAAGATTGTACTTGATCAACAGATTGGCACTGGTTTTAGCCTTGGTTATGGCTCAACAGAATCAGGTGAGCCTTCTGTAATGCCTAGCACCAGTGTTGCTAAGGCAGATAAGGTCATAGTGCCACTGATTTCTAGCCCCATTTGTCAAGCTGGTGTATCTGGCACCAAGATTGTTCATGAGGAAGTCAGACCAGAAAAGGGAAAGATAAAGGTTCAACAGAAACCCTTTTTGAAGAATAATGAATCTGGCAGAAAACCTAACAACAGAAAAGGTTTTCAAGATAACAAAAATAAGAGACCATTCATTGACAGACAACCTCATGACAATCGTGCCAGAAATGATCACCAGAAGGGCAAATATCAAGAGAGAGTTAACTTCAGGCAGAAGAGGTTGGCTGGTCAACTTCAGAAGCCCAAAGCTAACCGTCCCTCTGCTCTTGATAATATATGGGACTTCTTTCCAACAAAGAAAGCTATGCAAAAGTATGTAAACAGGAAGCATGACCCTCACAAGCATCTGCCCAAAGTGAATCACACTTCAGTTTACTATAACTACCAGGTGGACAATGGGTACCACCCACCAAGGTTTCACCTGATGAGACCAAAATGGTACCAACTACCCAGACTCCATGATCCCCCAGGACCCAGCATTGCTTGGGTACCTAAATCTTACTTTTGATCTTGCAGGAACTGTGTGCTGGAGCTATCTCAGAGCAAGAATGGTTCATTGATAGTGGATGCTCCAGGCACATGACAGGTGACAGAAGTTGCCTAACTGAGTTCCAGAAATGCAAAGGACCTAGAGTTACCTTTGGAGGTAATGACAAAGAAGGTCAAACAAAAGGAAGAGGGAAGCTGATCAAGAACCAGATAGTCATTGATGATGTCTCATATGTCAAAGGACTGAAGTTCAACTTGCTAAGTGCTAGCCAATTCTGTGACAAAGGCTACACTATTGAATTCACAAAGGACTTCTGCTATGTGAAGCATGAGACAACAAAGGAAGTGGTTCTTACAGCATCAAGGAAGAAGAACATCTATGTGGTTGATTGGAACACAGCAAAGGATGGAGTTTGCCTGATAGCCAAGGGAGATTCAAAACTAAGCTGGGACTGGCACAAGAAGCTTAGCCACTTGAACTTCAAAACAATCAACAAACTGGCAAGAGAACACATTGTTGATGGACTGCCAGACATAGTCTACAAGAAAGAAACCCTCTGCAGTGCATGCCAGAAGGGAAAGCAACAGAAGAACTCGTTCAAACCCATTGTTGGAGATCTTTCTACAAGTCCTCTAAATCTGATCCACATGGATTTATTTGGACATGTTGAAACTCCAAGCGTTGGTGGCAAGAAATATACCCTAGTCATGGTTGATGACTATTCCAGATATACATGGACTATCTTTCTATCAAAGAAAAATGAAACTCTTCAGAAGTTGCCATCTCTGTTAAAGCAACTTCAGACTGAGAAGAACTTGAAGGTTAAGACAATCAGGTCTGACAGAGGAACTGAATTTGTCAACCAAGTCATAAAGGACTTCTGTGATCAAAATGGAACCTTTCATCAACTCTCTGCCGCCAGAACCCCTCAACAGAATGGCGTAGCAGAAAGAAGGAACAGAACCTTAAAAGAAGCTGCAAGAACAATGATTGCAGAATCTGGACTACCTATGAGATATTGGGCTGAAGCAATCAACACTGCATGCTATACTCAGAACAGAAGCATGATCAATAAGAATCACCAGAAGACCCCTTATGAACTCTGGAAAGGAAGAAAACCCAACATCAGCTACTTTCATGTATTTGGATGCAAATGCTACATACTTAACAATGGAAAGGAGCATCTGAAAGTCTTTCAAGAGAAGGCTGATGAAGGAGTCTTTATAGGCTATTCAAACACCAGTAAAGCCTATAGAGTACTCAACAGAAGGACCCTACATGTTGAAGAATCTATACATGTGAAGTTTGATGAAAGCATCTCTGTTAAAGAGGTAACAGAGATCCTCAAGGAAGTCAGCATAGGAGACAGAACACCAGAACCAATAGAAGAGGTAGCAGACAACCCTGCATTTCCAACACCTGCACCAAACCCCCTTCTGTTAAATAAAGATGAAGACTCTGAAGATGAGGAACCAGAGAGACCAAAACAGCAGCTGACAGAACCTGACCTAACATGGTTAAGAGATCATCCTCCTGACCAAGTGATTGGTCAAATCAGAAGTGGAGTTCAAACCAGATCCACATCAAGAAGAGAAGCAATGTTTGCCTGCTATATATCTCAAATGGAACCCATGACTGTGGAAGAAGCTCTTGCAGACTCAGATTGGATCAATGCAATGCAAGAAGAGCTTACTCAGTTTGAAAGGAACAAAGTATGGGAACTTGTTCCTAGGCTAAAGCACCAGAATGTCATTGGAACCAAATGGGTGTTCAAGAACAAGGCTGATGAAGATGGCAACATTGTAAGGAATAAAGCAAGGCTGGTAGCTAAAGGATATTGTCAAGAAGAGGGAATTGATTTTTGATGAGACTTTTGCACCAGTTGCCAGACTTGAAGCCATCAGAATCTTTCTAGCCTATGCTGCTTACAACAACATCAAGGTCTACCAGATGGATGTCAAGAGTGCTTTTCTAAATGGATATCTTGAAGAAGAAGTTTATGTGGAACAACCACCAGGTTTTGTCATCCCTACTCAATCTTCTTGTGTCTACAAGCTTAAAAAGGCCCTATATGGTCTTAAGCAAGCTCCCAGAGCATGGTATGACACATTGTCCCTTTTCCTAGTGAACCATGGGTTTACTAAAGGAAAGGTTGACAAAACTTTATTTCAGATCTCTGTTGCTAATCACATTCTGTTAGTACAAATATATGTTGATGATATTATATTTGGTAGTACTAATCCAGAATTATGCAAGAAATTCTCTCAAGTGATGCAGAGTCAATTTGAAATGAGTATGATGGGAGAACTCAGCTACTTCCTAGGACTTCAAGTCAAACAAGTTCCAGAAGGAATCTTTATCAATCAAGGGAAATACACCATAGACCTGATCAAGAAGTTTGGAGTGGAAGGCAAATCATCAGTAAAGATTCCCATGAACACTTCACAAGGAATTGGTCCAGATGATGAAGGAAAGGATGTGGATGCAACAACATACAGAGGAATCATAGGATCTCTGTTGTATCTAACTACAAGCAGACCAGACATCTCATTTTCTGTTGGAATCTGTGCCAAATACCAATCAAAACCCAAGGAAAGCCATCTAAGTGCTGCAAAGAGAATCATCAGATACATCAAAGGAAATCCAAATGCAGGCCTATGGTATCCCAAGGGAGGTAACTTTGAACTAATTGGTTACTCTGACTCAGATTTTGAAGGTTGCAGACTAGACAGAAAGAGCACCTCTGGTCACTGCCAGTTGCTAGGAGTAGGGGTGTAAACGAGCCGAGCCGAGCCCGAGCATGGGTAGGCTTGAGCTTGAGCTTGATAAGAATATCCGAGTTCGAGCTCGATCCGAGCTTCGACGAGTTAAATAATTCGGGCTCGAACTCGAGCCGAGCTCGGCTCGAGCTCAATTCGATCTCCATTCGAGCTCGGGTCAAGTATCACTAATTAATTTTTATAGGTTTGAACTCAAATAATATGGGTAAACTCGGGCTAAAAATATAATATGTGTTTCTCATTTTTAATTTATCTCTCCTCTACTGATATTTTTATTCTTTATTTTACTATTATAATTATTACATATTATGGTTATAATAATAATACTACGTACATGTTATTATTTTGTAATTATTACTATTATATTATACTTCGTGAAAAAGATTGAAAATGGAATAGTCTTAAATTAGAATATATATTCCAAAAAAGTACATATATAATTATTACATACGAAGTACGTATATAATTATATATAAAATATACTACGTATAAAATATGACACAGGCTTGCGAGTCGGCTCGCGAGCCACGAGCCTAAAATGAATAGGCTTGAAATGAGCTTGTTAACTATTCGAGTCGAGCCGAACTCGAGTCGAGCTTAATATGACCGAACTCGAGTCGAGCTTTTCGCGAGCGATCCACGAGCAGCTCGCGAGCGGCTTGGCTCATTTACACCCCTAGCTAGGAGGAAGGCTTGTTTCCTGGTTTAGCAAGAAGCAGAACTCTATCTCAACAAGTACAGCTGAAGTTGAGTACATTGCAGCTGGGAGTTGTTGTGCTCAGTTACTCTGGATGAAGCAACAACTGAAGGACTATGGAGTTCAAGCAAAGGAGATCAAGCTGTTGTGTGACAACACCAGTGCCATTGCTATCACTCAAAATCCAGTTCTTCACTCCAGGACAAAGCACATTGAGATCAGACATCACTTCATCAGAGATCATGTTGAAAAGAAGCACATTTGCATGGAACATGTGCCAACAGAAGACCAGCTTGCAGACATCCTGACAAAGCCTCTTCCTGAGGCTAGATTCACCAAACTGAGAGAGGAATTGGGGATGATGGATGAAATCCCAAAGGAAAGTTGAAAGGGAAGGCCCTCTGTTGTTAAATCTCTGCTAACAGAATACCTGTTGCAGAACCCCCTCCTGTTAACCCCCCCCCCCCCCTTCTGTTCTCTACCCTGGCAGAACACCTCAGCAACAGAAACCCTTTCTCCCTCCTTACAGAAAACCTCCTCTTATGTCTAACAGAAGGTTGTGGACTTGGGAAATTCTGAAAACCGGGTGGCCTAGTAAATTATTAAAGGTCCTTTACCTTTTTACCCTTAAAACGGTACACAGCCGCATAATATTTACTGCGCCCCTTTTTACATTTATTGGTACCTTGGAACCGTAAATTATCTCAAACGTCCACTAACCCGTACCCTTATATTCCCCTCCTTCCAACCTAAATCTCTACTGCTTTCATTACTCTCAAGCTTTTGAACTCTTATCTCTCCAAATCTCTCAAACCGCTAAAAACGACCATGGATTTCTTGAGCTTCACTGATCTTTCCAAGGAACAAAAGGCAACTCTTCTCAAAAATGTGCTGACAGGAATGAGATGCGAACCGGATGTTCTACCCAGGTTCGCGGAGAAAAAGGAGAGGATGACCACCATTGTTGATGGACTGACAGAGTGTCAACTGAGCAAGGTCATCACTCATGCTTATGAGGCCTACAGTAACATCGACACTGTTGAGTTCTATCTCAACGCATCCTTCAAGGATGAAACCATCTCCTCCATCGTCCAAGGAAAAGAAGTACTGGTTAAGGCTGACGTCATCAACAAAGTCTTTAACATTCAACTAGAGGAAGGCAGGGCCTCTCTATTTGACTTGGAGGAAACTGACATCCCTCTGCCTGAATTCAAGAGGAAATTTTGCAGAAAAGGTGAAGAAGTGGAGAAGGTTAATATCAAAAAGAACCTGCTCAAGAAGGAATTTGAGCTGCTCATTAACATTTTCCACAAATGTTTATGGTGCAAGTATACCTCCACCGATGATGTCACAACTGCAAATGCCAAGGCCCTCTATGCAGTACATCATGGGGTAAACATCAACTGGGGACAAGTTATGGTAAAGTCCCTGATTGAGGTTATCAAGAAGAAGAACCCCAAGACAAGCCTCTACTCTGGGAAGTTAGGGCATGGACTGCTCATCTCAGAACTGCTCCTCAAACAAGGTGTAACCTTGAGGAAGGCCACACCATTGGATCACACCAAGGTAATCTTCCTGTCTGCCTCTCCAAACAGGGAAAAAGCTATAAAGGCAGAGCTGAAGAGACAGCTTCAGCTTGATGCTAAACGACAACAAGGAGAGAAGGTGCAGAAACCCCTCTCAGGAGCCCCTTCTGATGAAAAGAAGAAGAAAAAGAAGACCAAGAAGGCAGAACTGGTTGCTCCTCCAACCATGAAGGCTGGACAGAAGAGGAAGAGGATCACAAAGACCAAGAAGAAGGTTTCTAAACCTGTGGTCACAGTGTCTGAGGAAGTGGCAGACATTCAGGGGGAATCAGAGATCCCCACCTCTGTTGCATCTCCTGAACAGAATAGGGTTACAACTCCAACAGAGCACCCCAGTCCTGTCAAAGAAGGGTATCTGTCCTTGCTAGACAGACAGTTTGCCCGGGTCCTTGAATGGAGAAGATGGAGAATGGGACCCCTCCACAAAATCATCCAATACTTTGATCACTATGAGCCAGAAGAAGAGGCCATCCTGCATTGGGTAGGCACTGATGATGTCTCCAAATGCTTTGCCCTCAATTTTCTTCATTCTGTTCTTGAAAAGAAGAAGGCAAGCTATAAAGGAAAGGCTGTCCTCATTTCCTCACCCTCAGAGGAGATAATCAAACCTCTAGAAGATGGAGAAATATAAGCTTTTGAAGAATGGTTGTTTACCAAGATGGCAACTGAATCTGTTCAACCAAACTTCAACCCGGGAGAGCCTTCTGTACCCAAGACAGAAGGGCAAGCTATGATGGAACATATCAAGGAGTGGAGGACTTCTTTGCTTGAGGATAACATCATTGAGGTAATTTCTCCAACCCCTTCTGTTAATATCTCAACAGAACCCCATATCCCCTCACCTCTCACCCTCATAGAAACCCCTCCACCAGAAAACCCTCAACCTAAATCTCCTGAACAGAAAACCACCACCTCTCCTCACTCACCCAAACAGAAAACCGCATCACCTTGCAGAGCAATTATTCCCTTCAGAAACCGCTCACCTTCACCTCCACCATCTCCTCCTCAACAGAATGCCTCACCTCTTCAAACTTCACCTCAGCATCAGAACTCCTCATCCCAACAAAAATCCTCCTCACCTTCCGAGTCTGAACATCAAACCCCTCCACAAGAATCACCTCCACCACACCAACCTGCAGATCAGCTTAAACCTGTCTGGTTTCTCAGAGATTCTGACCCTACAACTATCTCCCCCATCTCTGCACCCCAAGGCCATTCTAGGCATTCTACTGCCCCCAATCCCTCCTTCCGGAAGAAGAAGGTCATCAGGAACAGAATACCAATATACTCTTCGTATGAAGACTCTTCTGACATGGATGGATTCATGGTCAGCAAGTCATACAAAGCTACTTCTAAGAGACAGAAGACCCCTCCTCTGACTCAACTTGAGCATGAACTGCGTGTCCAATCCTTCTCCTCTGTCCAAGAACATCACCCTTTGCCTAAGGGAAGAGGTTTAGAGCTGCCTCCATCTGATGGACAACAGAATCAAATTCCCTTCAACAAATTTGTTGAATCAGCAGAAGACTTTGGTGGACAAATCCTCCAAGGCATGGACAAGCTGATCCAGATCAATGATAAGCATTTTGAGCACCTTGCTCATGTAAATGATAATCTCAATTCGGGAATGCAGTTCATATCAGATCGCTTTTAGAACCTCACTGAAACACTCAACAATTTCATAACCTCCTCCTCTGCCAGAACATATGCACTGTCAACAGAAGTGGTAGGTATCCACAAGACCCTCTCTGTTTTTCAACAGACACTCCTAAATCAAGGACAGGCAATCAACACAATCTCAGAGAATCTTGAGGCTCTGCAAAAATCTGATGCCAGAACTGAGAGGCAACTGACCTCCATCGAGGAAATGTGCAAAGCTCACCAAGATCAAGCTCAACTTCTCCTCTCTGTTGACAGAGACATATATCAAAAGATGGTGCTGCTTGAAGCCAACAACAAGGACATCTTCTCTGCCATTCAGAAGCAGCAAGGTCTCATAGAAGGCCTTACTTCTGTCACTCAGACTCTACCAGAGGCCCTTGAGAAGATAGCCTCCTCTCAGGCCTCCGAGTTTCAGAAGATAAGCTTGATGATAGAGGACCTACATGATGCCAAAAAGGGGGAAGAGGACCCTCAACAGACTAGGCCTCGATCCAACAGAACTCCTGCTAGAGCACCCTCCTCTGCTGAGCCTACAGTGGATCCTGCTCCTTACTTTGAAGCTGCCTTACAGAAGAAGAGAGCAGCAGGTATACCTAGACCCCCATCTCCAGTAAAGAAAGGCACCAAGAAGAAGAAAGTCTTTAACTTCACTGAATGGAGATTGGGTGGATCTCAGAGAATTGACAGAGCTCAATTTGAAGAAATGAAGGCCAAAATGACTCCCACCCAACAACAGAACCTCTATTTGGATAAAGATGGGGTTGTGCGAGTCAGGTATGGGGGATCCTTAGAAGAAGCTGAAGAATGGTACAAGAAAAATATTGTCCCAGGCAAGACAATACATGAAGGTGTTCTCAGCTATCTGGACTGCAAGCTTTCTCCCATATGGGCATCTTATCAAAGCTCTGGCAACCTTTCCAAGATCAGAGCAGAAATCAATGAAGAACTGCTCAGGCTTCAAAGATTGGAGGAAGAAGCTCTGCAAGCAGCTAATTTGGAGAATGTGTAAGGATTATCTCTGTAAAACTTATCTAATAAAATCACATCTCTGCCTTTTCACTTTGAAGAGCTTTTCCTCATTTCCTGTCTTTTTGCCTTCTGTTTGTGTTTGCTTATTTCATTTATTTTCCGCTATCTGAATGTACTGTACTCTTACTATTTTCCTATGCCAAGTTGCCCACCAAGATTTTAATGGAAGTTTTTAAACATTAATCTTTCTTTATGGTGAAGGCACTTCTCTGGAAATAGTTAAAGGGTTTTGGCATCATCAAAAAGGGGGAAATTGTAAGGAATATTTGTATTTAGATTTTGATGATGCTAGTTTAATTAGGATTTTAGACTACCCCTCTTTAGACTTAATTTATTAGAATTTTCATTTGTAAAGTTCTTAGTTTAATCGACTTGGCAGAATGCCTTCAGAGCAGAAGACCTTCTGAGCAGAAGGGCTCCAAGAGCAGAAGACTCTTCTAAGGCATTGTTGAACAGAGGACCTTTGGCTCTCTGCTCCAGAACAGAAGACCTCATGGTCTCTGGTAGCCTTTACTCTGACAGAAACCCTCCTGGTTCTCTGTTGGATATATTCTCAACAGAAGTGCTCCAGACCTCCTCTGATCAACTCTCAGTTAAAGACACCAGAAGGTCTGACACTTAGAAGAATTCCACAAAGCCGGGAAATCAACTGAAAGATTCCTTCAACGGCTAGGAGTATTGAACGGAAAAGCTACAGTGCGCGCATTAAATGCTCATTTAATGCTCCCCATGCTCCGTAGAGTAATTGCAGATGATTGGCCGCAATGTCAGGATTACTTTATCCCAAAATAGTAACCCGCCAACTCTACCGGGTTCTACTGGTCAAGTCAACTGCTCGCTCATTTAATGCAGTTGTCCTCCTTCTCCTCCAATGGGAAGACAACCTCAGTATAAAAGATACACTACGAAGAACAACCGGATAACTTTGCAATTTTTGCTAACCATTGCTACAACTCTGCATACAAGAAACTCAAACGCTTAAAAGCAAAAAGCCTCCTTGAGATTAACACTTCATCATCCTCTACAAGAGAAGGCAGAAGTTGGAAAAATACTTTTTCCAACTCAAGCAAAGTTCCAAGTGTTCTCCAACTCTTCAAGCTCATCACATACAAACTCTTTGTAATGAAGCCAGTTGGAGGAACCCCTGTTCTAAATAGAACCTCTTCTTTCACAAGAAGGACGTCCAAGTATTTGGAGCTGTGAAGTGGTGATACTTCTGGGAAGCTCAGTGAAAGGACCAGTCTTAGGGAAGCCGGAAGTGCATCCAAGGAGACATCTACATTTGAAGAAGACGTGGAGAGCTTCTTAAGTGATAGGGCTAAGGCATTGTAAACGGAAGTTTTTACAGCTTAGTGGAACAGTGGACTAGAGGAACAAGTTGTTCCTTGAACCACTATAAAAAGCCCTGGTGTCATTCTTACTGCTTTTCATTCATAGTTTTTACTTGAACTGTTTGACTCCAAAGACTTGGTATCTGTGTTCAGCAGAACTGGTCTTGTGAGTTAACAGAAGGCCTACTGCCTTTGCTTCTCTGAGGCTATTAACAGAATCCCCTACCAGAACCGCATCCGCTGCCAGTCTGTTCTGCCAACAGAACAGGCTATTCTGTAAAATCTGGTACTTAGCTTAAAAAGCTAAAAACCAATACAGTCTATTCACCCCCCCCTCTAGACTGTATCCAGTACAACCGGGACCAATAATTTCTTTGGACGTGGCAGGCTGTTCAGGAGTTGTTTCTTGGTGGGGTTCCAAGGTGAGATCCATCATAGCAGTCCCCTGTTGGATAGTACCAACCAACAGTTTCTGGGGTGCCTTAGAGGATTCCCCACCTCCTTTAGTCTCCAACCTTGATTTCTCAAGAGTCTGTCTGAGTTGTTTATCACTAGAGGAGGAGGAGTGAACGATTTGCTTACCTCTTGATCTTGGTGGTCCCTTGGGTGCGTTGTCAGTATTATTGTCATCATCATCCAGGTCATCATTATCTGAGTCTTCGATTGTATCTTTTGCTGTGAGGTTCTTTTTCTTTAATGCGTACACTTGGTTGATCGTGTGAAGTCTTGTAGCCTCAGCCATGTCCTCAGTGCCAAGCCACTCCACAACGGAGTCTTCTTCCTCTATGAAGTGTGAGAATGTGTCTGCTTGAAGAAGGATCCTTGATAGCTTCCAGGAGCGCCATGCTTTGACCCTTGCAAAATCTGTATCCAATTTCTCTAAGGGAGTCATTTTAAGTGATTCCACTGCTGGTGAAGGAGGACTCTGCTCTTGCTCTGGGGGAGCCACCTGCTCTCTTACATGAGTGGTTTGTAGGTGAGCCACCTGCTCTAGTAAGAGAGCCACCTACTCTTCTTGTTGAGCTATGCTTGGAATGTGTATGGAAAGTGGGAGTGCAGAGTTGTTGCTTCCATTTGAGGAACCGGCAGAGGCCTCTGCTTCCTCTTGAACTATGGCTAAGGGTGAGGCGACTGCTTCCTCGGGATGAAAAGATGAGGCTGCCTCTTCTAGTTCTGCCTGGAGATTTCTTGTTGCTGTTTTTGGCCGCTTAGATTTGGCTTCTAGACATCCAGAGCGTGGTCTTTTAGCTAGCTTGGTTTTGATCCTTGTGAATTCTATTTGGAGAGGTTGATGAGAGTGAAGAGTGGGGTCTTCTTTTTGAATCATGGGGGCTCCTGCCTTTGAGGTTTGAAGTAGGAATTTCCTCCGGATGGTTTCTTCTTTGACTTTTCCTATGATCCCCTTTCTTTTGAGTATTTCCCCAATTAGGAACCCATACCCTAGCAATGGTAGGGTACCATCTTCCTTTCTATCCTTGTGAGATTTGTTGACATATCTCACAAGTTCTTTGAAAACATACCCGGTCCAGTTGTGTGGCATCCCAGAGATGATCGCGGCCATTGCAGGTGCCCTTTGTGCGTTCATTTCGTCTAATGCAGTTGTTCGGTTGTCAATGCATTTGTAGATGATGTCCATGAGAAGTGCATATTCTGTGACCATTAGTTTCTTTTTGACCTTGAGAGTGTTGAGGGTTTGAGCTTCTGGGAGGAACATTGTTTCCTTGAAGCCTTCCTTGTCTGTTATGAGATCCGGTACCTCTGGGGCTTCATCTCCAGGAACAGAGAGCAGTTGCCTGATGTCTTCCTCTTTGATCTCCACTTCGATTCCAAGCACAATGGATTTTAGTGTCTTGGGTGTGGAATTGATGTAGAACTCTGCTACTATTTCGGGATAGTAGCAGTTGTACTGGTAGGTAGCCATTTTCATAAGCCCCGTTGTATTTAGCTTCCGTAGGAGCTCCTTCATGAGATCAGTGTTCTCAGCTTTTTCAATGATTTTCGGGGTGTTTAGGATTGAACCGGTGAAAATGGACTTGGCAATTTGTACGAGGGAGGCCATTTGTTCTTGAGTGGTGAGTTGGGAAGGAGTATTTGAGTAGAAGTGGTGAAGGCCTTTTAGAGTGATTTGAGAGCTTTAGAACAAGTCAGTAAGAGTAAGAGAGAGATTGCAATGTGAAAAGTGAGAGGAATTGTACGGAGGACGAATTTATAGGCTATCGGGAACTAGCCGTTGGAATATAGCCGTTAGAGAATACGGCTGGCCTTTCAGCATTAACTGTGTTCACACAGGTAGCAGGGGGCTCATTTCTGAGTAGCTTTTTGATGATTTCTGAGAACAATGTGCATCTTTCTGGAATCCTTATTATGAGGTGATCAAGATGATATAAGCCGTGGGCTGAGATTCATTGTATACTTGTCAGAAATTGAGCCAACTGCTGGTCTGAGGCAGGGGCCTGCTCCAGAGGCAGTCACCTGCTGGCAGTCACCTTTATAAGTAGCAGTAGGCTGGTAGCCAGTCACCTGCTGAGCCCGCTGCTTGCTAGAATGCAGTCAACTGCTGAGCCTATTGCTCGGATACTTACTCCTTTTCTTCTTTCTAGAGTTTCTGGTCATTGATGACTAATCCTCCTCTTGAACGTCTCCTTCTGTTATCCAGAACTTTGACCGGTCTCTGCCATATTGATTTGTTTTTATTGAACAAATCCCACCTGATTCTCAGACTTAGTCAAGTCATCTGGTTTCTGGATTTTTGTCAATTGGAGTTAACTAGTTTCCAAGTGAGGCATAGAATACTCTTGGGAGAGAAAGTAGTATTTCAGAAATCATTTCTTTGTAGCTTAATTATCCCGTGGGCTCGTTTGGTAGTCATCCTGCCGTTGTGAGAGTCAGTCACCTGCTTAGTTTGTTGCTCGGAAATTGAGTAGATGAGCAAGTGACTGTTCATAAAAGTTGGGGTATGTGTTCCCCCTCAGCAGATGCCTAGGAATTCCCCCTCAATTTATAAGTTATGTTCCCCCTGAATGGGTACGGGGTAATTCCTCTTCTTTGATCATCATTCCAAGTTTTTGTCAAGATGTATTGAGTCTTGCTTCACTCACTTGCTTGGTTTGATGTGAAAATCTTGTGGAGTCATATGTAGTCCCAAGAGATAGTTCAACTCTCCTTTTAGGCTTTCTTCAAAGTACGCTAGAGAGTTGAAAGTTTTAAGGAGTGTGTGGGTACCTTCTTCTATAATGTCTTGTCTACTTGCCTTTGATGAACTTATATTTCACCCTATGCTTAGAGAGTGTATCATACCCTTCATTTGGAGTTTGCCTGACTCCAGAGAATGATTTAGGTTTGAATACTTCATCTCTTATCAATTTCAAATCAAGGGGACTGCTCCACGTAGTCCTCCTTTTCTAGTAGACCGTTTTGAGGAAGGCACATTCAGTATGTGAATTTCCTTATGGACAGCACATTGTTAAGGATGTTTGGATAGATGATGTTGTAATGGCCCAGAATACGTTGAGTACTTTTGGAGTACTTCTGATGAGATCAGAATACTTTATCAGAGGTTGGGGTGTTCTGTTCAAGGGTTACCAGAGATCCTCCTCAGAGATAATTTCAACAGAGAACCTCATCAGAGAACCTTAACAGAGAACCTCAACAGAGAGCCTCAACAGAGAACCTCATCAGAGAACCGTAGCAGAAAAGAGAAGCAACTCTCATTCTGATAGTAAGACGTTACTGGGGCAACTTTGGGCAGGGGTTTTATCAAAATCTAGTCCTTCTTTGTAGTACCCTTTTGCCGCAAGTTTTGCTTTATCCTCAACAATGATGCCTTCCTTCATTTTTGGAGACCCTTTTTGTTCCTATCACTTGATGATGATAGGGTCTGGACACAAGCTTTCAGGAAATGTTCTTTGAGTACTTCTTTCATAGGTTGTGTGCACTCAGAGTTTGGTAGGGCTTCTCCAGTTATCAATAATTTTCTGAGGAGGATGTAGGTTTGACCAATTGTGTTTTATTTGAGATACTTGCTCATCCTCCTTTATCATCTGGTAGAGTGAAGATTGGGATCTTTTAAGCCTTTGTGCTTAGTTTAGCTGAAGCGTCTGGACAGTTGATTTAGAATAAGTCAACTGCTGGCAGTGATCTTCCATTGTAGTCCTCTGCTGGCAGTGGTCTGCTTACTTGAGTCAACTGCTGATTCCAGAGTTCAGTAGTCTTTTGGCTTCTTTTCTGGGAGGGCAGCTTGGAGCCTTCCAGTGTTCTTCAAGAAAAGTCCCTTGCATGGTTTGCTCAATTACTTATTGAGTTCTGTAATTGAGATGGATATATCACTTGATGATACTATCTGAAGGTACCATTTGATGGTTTTTGAGCTTGAGATGGCTATGATGTGGTGTCATTTTTAACTCATGCATGAACCTGCTTTTGGAGAGCAGATTTCTTCTTTTGTAAACTCCAATCAATACCATGCTTCTTCTTATTCCTTTACCAGTTAGCACAACTTTTGTTTTGGGCATCTAAGCAGATGTCCATGGAGAATGTTATATTGTGAACATTATCTTGGAGCTGGCTCGTGCTTCTTGAATTTGAGCTTTTAATCCTAGGTTGGATTGAAAGTTCGCATTTGATTTGGATTTTCCAGCTCCTTTTGTTTCTCCTTTTTCTTCCCATTCCCAATTTGTTAAATTGGGTCCTTCTTCCAGATCTCATAGCTTGATAGTAGCCCCCTGCTAACTATCATGTGCATGGAGCAGCTTTGAAGATGATTCTTTTCAATGTTAGCTACTCCAGCACCTTCCCGTTTTCACCGGTTTTGAGTAACAGCCCACAACTTTGTGGGCATCTTCCCTTGAATGCGTTTGGACATCCATACCAATTTAGGGCCATTTGAGTTTGAGCTGACGGGTCTGTAGCCATTTGGATTTATGTTTCCATGAGAAAGGGCTATATGTTTGTGATCATTATTCCTCGTTTGAGGGGGTGAAGGAATATGAGCATTAGAAGTGATCAGCTTTTTCTGAGATAAGTTGTTGGTCCTTTTGATTGGTTGCCAACCAAGTCTTTGATTTGGTTGGTTATTCAGGAAGTTGAAATTGTAGGGAAGTTTGGATTTTGGTCTGGAGGAGGACTGAGTCCTTTTCTTTGACAGAGTTTGGGAGTGAGGTTGTTGGTGGTTTGAATTCCTTGTGTCTAGTAGATCTGTGTTGAGCTTTGTGATAGGAGAGTATTTGGGAGAGTCTTCAAATGGCTTGGATAAGGGTGTGAATCCCAATCCTGTGTTCTTCCAGTTGTGATGGATTTCCTCACTTATAGGGGTAGTGAGGGAGCTCAACCTTTCTTTTAAACTGAAGTTTTCGAGTTCAAGAAAATCATTTCTCTTTATCACTTCACCCATTTGAGCTTGGGCTACTATTAGATTAACTTGAAGTCTACAGTTTTCGTTCATTAAAAGAAGGTGATCCTTTTGAAAGTTTTCAAATTGAAGGAGTAGAGCTTCCATGTCAACACTGGAACAACTAGAGTGAAATGAGTTGTTTGAAGAACTAGATAATACCTCATCATTATCATTGCTTGAGGTTTCGGCCATAGAGCAGTTATTGGAGAAGTTTTCAACATGATGCATTCCATAGACACAAAACAGAGTCTCTTCTTCATCTCCTGATGTACTGCTTTCATCACTTGAGCCTTTTTGATCATCAACTGATTGAATCATTGAGAGCTCATCCCAGACATCTTTGGTTCTCCAGTCATCATACATATTTTGGTTAGGCAAAGAATCTGTTGCCAACCGTTTCTCCATTTAGAAAGTGTTTGAGGGGTTTAGTGGTTTGGACCTTTAGTTCAAATTAGCCAGAAACTGACTCTAAGAACACTCTGCTCTGATACCACTTGATGGTCCCGGATAGGGTAAAAGTCTAGAGGGGGGTGAATAGACTTTTAAATCTTTTCGACCTTTACAGAGATTTCCCTCTAGAGGAGTTGATCTATAATCTTTTGAGAGATTAATAGATGCAAAGCGGAAGTCTTTACCCTTTATATGATGGATGTTTTAATCACTTTCTGATTTGGGGAAGATTGGACTTAGATAGCTAGCCGTTGGCTTGGCAGTTGGCTTAGCAGTTGGCTAGGTAGAAGGGAACTGCTGAGGCAACTGCTAGTCAAATACGGACTGTATAACAGAAATGATGATGGAATATTGTTTAGGATGATGAGGGCAGTGGGATACTATCCTTTTGTTGAGAGGAAGCTACAGCTGTATTTCAGCAGTGGTCTCAGCAGTTGAGTGGTACTGAGTGAACTGCTGAGTCACCTGCTTGAATTATAAACTGGGATTTGTAGCCTGGTTCAGACTGCCTTCTTACTAGAGATGTTATGATGATACTTAAGATGTTCACAGGAGGTAAGTTTGTATGAGCAGAGGGCTCAGCAGTTGGGTGGTCACCAGGGCACTGCCGAGGTCTCTGCTATACTTGAAGAGTGAATTCCTAGAATCTGATAGAGCGACTCTTTTGGTGATTATGTGACCTTGTATAATGTGATGAGGGCTTCCTGATTGGATAGTGAGCTTGAGAATTTTAAGGTGTTTTGCCTGAGCAGAGGTCTCGGCAGTTTAGTGAAACCAGGGAACTGCTGAGCCAGCTGGTTTAGTAAGAGAAGTGATTTCTGGCAAAGTGTACCTTTAGACAGTGATGTTGCGAAGCTCTTGTGAAAAGGTTATCTCGAGAAAAGGTGAGTTATTGAGCAGTAGGATAAGCAGTTGGGTCAGTTAAGACAACTGCTTAAAATGCTGCTGGCAAACTCTAATTTCTTATACGAGAAGTGTTGGGTGTGTGCTTTGTTAACTAAGGAAATCAACACATGATATATCCTTGTTCAGAGGTGGTGTAATCCTCCTACATCCAGTCTCATCCTATTTCAAATGGATTTCACTAATGTATTAAGCCCAATACACTTAGTGCCAATCTAGCCTTGACAACTCTGGCCTAGATTGAAGGTGTTTCACGAGGAGTACAACACCACTCCAAGCTACTCAATCCTTTAGGTTTTTCTCAATTGATCCAGTGGGGATCAAAAGGTACTCCTAACCTATCTAACCACACTCAGGCCGGGACCAACTGTCCTCCTGAAGTGTTTACAACAATTTGTGGTAGCGATTACAAGAAAGTTCTAACCTCCAACTAGGAACTAAACTTCTATGATTTTGGCAATGAAGGCTTGATACTGAGAAGTTTAGTGAAGCAAGAGACTAAGCAGAGAGTCGTGGATAGAATAGCACTTCTTGCTCAGTGAAATATCTCTCTACTTAGGATGCTCAGGCTTGGTTAGAAACTTTCGTTTCAGCCTCTATTTATAGGCTTTTTGGCTGATCAATCTTATCCGTTGGTTAGGATAAATTGATCTCTACCGTTGAACTTCTGGCGAGGACGAATTGTACATTCGTCTTTTTGTGTTGGAGCATTTATTGCGGCTGATCTCTTTGTCTTGCATTATTCAGCCGCTGAAGCATCTTCCAAGTGTGCGTCCCATGCCGCGGCCCCAGTACGTTTATGGCATTGATTGCCGGTCAATGTTTGTCTCTCAATCATTCACTTGATACACTTCTTTTATCAAAAAATGTGACATACGAAAACTTTTTGAGTCAAATAGTATTTGCCGGTAGGATTCAAATATCCTATAAAGGTAAAGAGAATGTACCTTATTGCATTTTTACTTTTCCGGTAATATTTCTTAGACTAAAAAATTGTACATTTAATTTGTCACGTAAATACTAGAATAAAATGAGGTACAATGTACACGTGCTAAGTATAGTGGCATCATCAAAATCTATCCAAAATTGGGTACTAACACTTAGCTTAGAAAACAATCTACCATTATTTTGGCCCATTTGAGCCAAACATAGAAAACAATATTGCATAATTTAGCCCCAGCCCAACTAATTCCATATATACCCAATAATCCGCCCAGCCCATTATTCCCCAGCCCTATGTATTTATTAATCTGGCCACAGCCCAGCCCAGCCCATTCTTCCCCACCTCAAACCCTAACATTATATAACCCTCTTCATTTCTCTTATTCTATCCGGACACCTTAAATATCCTCCGGTTCAACGAAAGTCTCTTCATCTCTCTTATTCTCTCTTCTTCTCTCTTCTACGATCGATCTTTCTGTATGTTTTGTTAACATATGAACGGACACATATCTTTTACTGGTGTTCATTGTCATAGCTCTATTCTAAACTTTGCTCGTTTACATGTAAACGAAGTTTTGGATTTGAGCCCTGCTCTTAGCCCTGTTCATTACATCCGATGATCCATGTGTTCTTACACATGTGAGGAAATAGAACGATTGTACTCTGTGTTTTTATATTGTCTTTTGATTTCCAATAATTTTGAACCGTTCTTGTTTTTATTGTTATTTTTTAAAAATAATTGCTCATATATGAATTTTTTAATAGATGTATATAGATCTCGGAATAATTGCTCATTTTTCTGCGTTTAGATCTATTTGGATCTATAAATCGTTTGCATAAGACGTACTGCATTTGTTGCTTTTAGATCTAAGTATCTATGCAGTTCTGATGCGTGTACGTCTTAATTAGTTTAGAATTGTTTCATAGATATTTTTTATGGTTTCTTTTTCCGTTTATATTTGAAAATCATTGTTGAAACTGGAATTTCTAAATCTGTGCTTCGTGGTTGTTAAAATAAGACGTATTGCATTTAGTGCTTTAAGATCTAAGGATCTACGCTGTTGTCATGCGATTACGTCTTAGTTTTGGGATTTTCTGCATTTAGATCTATTTGCATGTATAGGTATTTGGCATCCACCGCGATTACATAAAACGTATAGCATTTAGGGCATTAAGATCTAAAGATTTATGCCGTTGTGATGCGATTACGTCTTAAATTTTCGGATTATAAAGATTTTCGCATTAAGATCTTATACATGCGATTATATGTATAAGTATTTTGTGTTTATTTTCAGTTTTAATATCGTGGGCACGAACGTTTTAGAAGGCATATAGCATTTGTTTTGTGAGATCTGTAGATCCATGAAGTTGTAATGCGTATATGCCTTAAACTGTATTGTGTCAACATATTCTGCTTACGTCTCAAACAGATATGCATAAATCTCTTGCTTATCTCTACGTCTTAATCTGTCTGTCTATTTGTTCTGTGATTTAAGTCTTGAACATGAGCTAGACTTCTCGATATTGTTTATATTGTTTAAATTTAGAATTATGTGTCATTCTTCTTCTACTGGACCTAAACTTCACTTTGGTCTTTGGCCTATCAAATACCCTGCCAACCATTTAATGGCCTTCGGATATGCGCGGTTTGATAGGCCGGCCCATTGCTCAACAAAACATGTAACCCAATTTTAATTTATTTGAAAAATGAAGTCTGGTAATGGTAATAAGTACTCCTACGATAATTATCTTTGAATGTTTTTAATTTCAACTAAAAATATAAAGCGATTTGCATCATACCTTGATTAGCTAAATCTCCATTTGCTCTCTTACGGTTGATTATGGTTGATTTAGTCAGCCTCTTCATTTTTAAAACGGACTCAAAAACATTACCTGGATTTTTAACATGGAAGTATTATACGCTTATAACATATCTTGTGTTTGAATTGTGTGCATCATACATATCTTTCCATAAAGTGTTCGAAGCAACATTAAAGTGCTCATTTCATATAAAGACTATCATTCAACATTTGTCATTCTTCATTCAAGCAACATTACAATAAACATACCACATCTGTAAGAAACACATCTGTAACATACGACATGCATCTTAAACATTACCCCTGTAACATATTTTTTAACTTAGTCTGCCTCTAGTCATCCAATTAAAAGAAATGCTTACAATCATATCATCATTAAAATACTTGCTGTTTAGTTTTAAAATCCTATCAGATTTTCTTGGAATCATAGGTCCATCCAGCCATGCTGCACAATCTTTGCACAAGTAGTCAACAGTGTCCCTTTTCTTGTTTACTTGCTTCATGCAAAAAAAGTGGCTATGATTTGAGTGACACCATGAGCATGCATCCAGTAGAATTCCAACACAATGTTTCCCACACGCATAGCATCCCCCCGTTGCATATACATGACATGAACACACACTCATCTTGAAAAGCTAGAATACGAAATCAGTTATGTAATATTAAATTCATTTTCGTAATGCATGACATGTCATTCATGTAATGTGTTCATTAGCTTAGTTAATTATATGGTTTGAATGCATATGGTATACGTCATATCTCACTTACACTTGAATAGAAATGAGTGGCCTTTGGGTCGGTATAAGAACTTCGCTACTTGTGAAAGATCTCTGCTTCAAAGTTTGCTATGTCTCATTGATGAAGTCCTGAGGTAGTAGGTGAAACATTAAAGACTATTTATCTTTGCAGCATGTGAAGAAAGTGAAATACAGTTGGTAAGTAGCTACTCCTTTCATACATTTAATATGACTGTGACCTGAGTAGTCACTTTTCTACCTTCTTGGGAAGATACTATTATCAACCACTCAGACAGATTATTAAATGCTTCATTGGAAACCAACTATTTTAAAAATCTTCGGCCAGATTTAGTATTTAATTGAAGCGCTTTTCTTTTCTGTTTTTCAAAATTCTATAGTCAGCTTTAGTTTTTGGACATTGTGTGTATGTTCATTTTCATCAAAAGTCTTACAACTTATTTCTGACCGTTTTAAACCTATTTTTACTATTATTGACAATTTAATTAACGCAGATTTATAAAACTAAATATTGTTTATATATTTTTTGAAGGCCGGTCTGGTATATACATTATACATATATGTATACTGTATGTAACATTATATTTGGCCAATATCAAATGTGCTCTAAATATTACAATATCTTGCTATATATTAATACTTATGTTTTTGTGAGACATCATAAATGTAATGTTGTTTTTTAACCGTTTTAATTTGCAAGTTAATTTTCTTAAATGACCTTAAAATGAATTCGTTTTTGATTTTTTTTCACCAAGGTAATAGTTAATGTTTTTAAACTTATTTTAAGATACTCCGTAAATACTATCCCTTCATGTAAGCCTGATTTTCCCTACTCAAACATGAAATGGAATATTTTGAGCACACATTATGATGTTAAAGGATCATTGTAAGACCTATCCAAACACAGATATCGTATTAACTGTTAGTTTTTTCACCTCTTTTCTAAGCTCTGTTTATATTATTTAATGCAACCTTGGGAAAACCCACCCTACTTCAGCTTTATTTAAAGCAATTACTATTCTCGATTCTCAAAATTCAAAACTAAGTATAAAAGATTTATATTTCCGTTATAAGCTTTTACGTACTCACACTACCTATTTTTTTAATGTCATAAAAAGATTATAATAATATTATAGTTTTTCCTATGACTTGGTGTTTTTATTTACATTTCAGGTGCATTCAGGAACTTCAAAGAATATGTAATTTTTTCTTTTAGTTTAATGAATGTAATTCATAGGTTATAGGGCCTTTAATAAGGTGCCTCATATGTAATAATTAAATACTTTAGACATCTAGGATTGCAGGTTCATAGCCACACCAAACACCAGGTATGACTTTTAATCTTATATTATTATTAGCCTTTGTGAATGTATAAATTATATGTAGTCAACATTTTGTGTCATTTTAATTCTTTGTTTAACCAAAATATGGATATTTAATGAAAGTTTTGGTTTAAATAAAAATGTTAAAATATGTTTAACCTTGGTGAATAGAAAGTTTTGGTTAAAATATCACTTATTTTCATTGACTGCACCCAATACAGTCAAAGAAATAAATGTAACACTACTACCCAAGTCCTAGGTTTGTTTAAAGACCTACAATTAATCCAGCCCTAATTTTTCATTTTAGGCAGAAAATTATTCAAGTGATAGTTTTTTCTTCTAACATTTTTGTTCTAGTTTCGAGTAAACTAAGGGAAAAGGGGTAAATAAGGCCACGTACTAACCAAAAAAGATCAAATAAGGCCTTATTTATGAGGCTCTGTCCGGCCATCGCCATTTGGGGTGGTTTTAGGTGGAAGTTTTTGATGAATTTTTTTGACCATCTTATTCATTAAGTCTAGTTTACTCATACCAAATTTCAGATAAAAATTTAATCTATAAGGCATTCAAATGAATTCTTGAAGATAACTGCGCTTTTAACTACGCAATTATCTTCAAGAATTCATTTGAATGGCTTCCCGATTGAAGTTTTAGCTTAAATTTGGTATGAGTAAACTAGACTTACTGAATAAGATGCTCAAAAAATTTCATCAAAAAATTCCAGCGAGAATCAACCCAAATCGCGAAGGCCGGACAAAGCCTCATAAATAAGGTCTTATTTGAACTTTTTGTGTTAGTACGTGGCCTTATTTGCCCCTTTTCCCGTAAACTAATGTTACTTGATAAATATTCATCACATAAATTTTCTGTAGTAAACTCAATTTTTAAACCCGATTAAGTCATGTGTCTCGAATCATTTTTAAACTTCCGTTCAACTTAGGCTAGGCATAGACTCAGCGTGGCCCCCCCGCTCCGGAAAACATATGTTTTCAACACACTTTTTTCTTCTAACATTTTTGGTAGTATACTTTTTTGTTCTAGCATTTTTGGTAGTAAATTTTCAAAACATAAATTAAGTGACATGTTTTTAGTGAACATTTTTTCTATATATGAAGTTCAAATTTGGATTGAATTTGATAAATCTTTTTTAATCTGAACTTGCAAAAATGCGTATTAACATTTTTGTTGGTATACTTTTTTTACTAACATTTTTTTAGTAAATATCTCAATATTTCTTTCCAAATATGTATTTTTAAAAGTTATTAAAACTTAATTTTAAATTATGCTATCGTGTTTCCAAAAATTTATTTTTCGTACTAACTTATACAAAAAATATTCACTATTTTCAAATATGTTTACAAAAATGTATTTTCCAACTATCACTTATTTTCAAATTATACTGTCACATAAATTACAAAAATGTTAGATTATACTTCATCAATATTTTTAATCTGAAACTTATTTTTAAATTTCTTGACCTAATTAATCCAGCCCTAATGTTTTCATTTTAGGCAATATAATTCAAGCGAGTTTTTTCTTCTAACATTTTTGTTAGTAACTTTAGTAAATTTACATCACATAAATTTTCTGTAGTTCTAATTTCGAGTAAACTTGATAAATATTTTTTCAACTGAAACTCAATTTTTTAACCCGATTTGTCCCCTATTTTTTTAAACATTTGGTTCACTTGGGCTAGGCCCACTCTGTGCGGGTACCGCCCTAGGAATCATATGTTTTCAACATAGTTTTTTCTTCAAACATTTTTGGTAGTGAACATTTTTTCGAAATATGAAGTTCAAATTTGGATTGAATTTGATAAATCTTTTAATTTGTATTAACGAAAATATGTACTAACATTTTTGCTAGTACACTTTTTTGTACTAACATTTTTGGACAATTTTTATCACATAAATTTAGATTTAATTTGATCAATTTTTTTAATCTGAAACTTATAGTTAAATCTTTATAAACTTATGCAGCAATAAGATTTTTTCACCATCCGTTAAACTTATGCAGTAATGACATTTTTCATCAGAAACTTTTTTTTGTATGTTTGTTGTTTAACCACAGTGCTATCAACACAAAACCATGTTTAAATTGATAAGTCAATTGTGTTTTATTTATATTTAAAACAATTACAACTCTCACAAATAAGAGATATTTGCTGCCTAGAATTTCCATAATAATCAAGTCTTGTGGACCCTCCTCTCTGTCTTCTTGATCCTCGATATGACAATCTCCATTCCGCAATATCCATGCGATCTTCAACCCTGCAAAATTCACATGACCGATCTCCATAGTTTTGGATATTTAATTTAGGCGTTAGGTCTAGTTTAAGCCTACAACTTAAACATATCATAACGGAGTTAGAATTATTACAGACCCAGCTCAAAGTTTAGCAAAAAGGTTTAGTACTGTTTTAAATAAACATGAAAGTTTCTAAACAAAATATTCATGAAATCATCAATCTGTGTCCTTCGTCAACAAAATGTAGCCGAGCCTGTGGTTAAGTCTCCCCTATTCTTTCTCAATCTTTATGCGGATACTCCTCCTTTTGTTGTTTCCGTTAGCTGAAAACTGGTCATTCAGATTCCTCTTAAGTTGTTCATTCCCTTCAATATGGCCACTTTTCCGATTAGTTGTTGGTGTTTCTTGGCAATACACTTCCTGACTCTGGTCCATTGACAAAAAAAATCTAATCATTGCCTTTACTTGACTCTAAAAAAGTCAAAAAAAGACCACATCATGACATTTACCTTTTCAGCTAACCTCCTTTCATCTCTGTCTTGAACTTGGGTCGGTGACACGAAATCATCATCTTCAATCAAAACAACCTGTATACTAAATATATTAGGAATATGCAATGCAACAACGTTCTTGTTAGGAATGAATCATCCCCACCGTCTGTTTTGATTTACTGCTTGCAGTTCCGTCTTCTATATCGTTTGCTGTTGATCCAGTCTGCACATATTACACTTGTTAGATAACGTCGTTCACGCCAAACCAAAATATTTTTCAAAACATATACCTTCTCTACATCTGCGTTCTCATCCATTTCTAGTGAATGGCTTTCATTTTTGGTGTAAAGGTCCAAGATAGATCTATCTCGTATCATTGCAAGAATCCCAAAAGAAACCGGGCCTTTGTAAGAACTACTTTCGTCTCTTGCTTTGATTTGAATTTTGAAGATGCCTCTTTGATCAATTAAAGCCTCTATGTCCTCTGGGAAGTGGGTTGGGTCTCCAGTTTTCTGAAAATGAAAATCGTAGCGAGTAACCATCACAAATGTAAATTAAAAGTGTTTTGAAAAAACTTTTCAACTTCGTTCCTCAATGCTGCTGCTGTTTTACCAACAATGTCAATACATTCCCTATCCCATAAGGTGAATGTTGTGTGACGTGAGTCATCCATGACACAAACTGAAACTTTGTATCTCCAAAAGTTGGCATATTAAAGTATGTAGTTACATATAGCCTGGTTATAGCTAATGGCAAGGGATCCATCCTAAGAAATCATGCAACCTCAAAATCCCCTCGGGAAGAGTTGTATCACATGTGAAGCATCTAAAACCTTTCATCTTCTGGCTTGATTTTCTTGTTGCATGTTAGGCAGCTAAGGTAACACCAGTCCTTGTAGTTGTCTAGTGATACAATCTCACCAAGTAGCCAATAGGTTCCATCCTGCGTACATATGTGGGTTACAAAACCTGATTATTTTTACAAATAGACTACCTTGAATAATTTTTTACCTGCGGTTCCTTTAGCAAATCAGCAATGTTTGTGATAGTAGCCTTTCCTCTAAAAACGTCCTCACTGCCTTGACCCATTGAATTTGCCGTGAAGGTAGTCATTGTTGTATTATCTTCATCTGGTCCGAACTGTGCTTTGTAGTCTTCGAACTCTGGGGTAGAACCATTTATTATCAATTTGGAAACATCATAAGATGTACCAACAAACACTTGACCTGTACAAATTGAATTCTTTCATGAACCTCATAAGAAGCTTAAACAAAGATTATAAAATGCGTCTAGCCTTTTACCTTGATAGCGTCTAGGTCTTCCCATTTGTAAGATGATGTAGATGGGTTCCTTGTTGTGAGAAGCATAAAAATCAGTGAACTGCTTGCAGTAATTGTTCCACAATGTGCATCCACTTCGATTTCCGCTACAAAAAAAGAGATTCATCATAAATGAATAGGAATCAAACTCAATACAATACCATATAAGATTTTGAAGATTAGGAACGTACTCTGGATCTTCTAAAGTTAGTTCAATTAGCTTTTCAGGTTTGTTGTTAACGATCGGTGTTTGTACTGGAGTCTTCCCTACGTACTTACCATGATAAAAGGCTTTCTTTATAATGATATGTAAATTTACCTATCAGCAATTTGTCGTTGACCACCATTAGACTCTGGAGTGCATCAAATTGGTGAAAATTGAACACGAAATTAGGAAAAGTTTCTTCATGCAGGTCATACACCGTAGTTTTCTTGTAAAACTCCAGAACGTAGGGATGTTCCGTTGTTTTGTAGTTGTAGTAGTTATCAAGAACTAAGAAGTTCTTGATTCTAAAACGCTTGTTTTCCAGCAGTTTGTTTTTGTATAGATGCATGAACGGCCTCTTCACTACAGCATGAATACGGTCACCCTGCATGATAGACGAATTGTTATAAAATTAAACCCGCGTTAATAATACACAGATCCGCGTTAATACATAGATATTGCAAAAATATCAGCATTCATATGAGACATTACATCCTCATCGTGGAAAACAACTTCCATTCGTGCACCTCCTTTGGACAGGGGGGATACTTCATAAGCTCTAACCACCCTAACCCTGAGAGCCCATGTTAACTTCGTGTGGTTGACTTCCTTAATCATGGAATGCAACGAACTGTTGTTTGGGTCAGGGATTTATTTGGTTGTTGCCATGGTGGGTTTGTAAGTGTGAACTGAGACATGAGGATCACCCATATTTATAGTGAATTCGAATATTTAGGGTTTGCAAAGAAACTGAGATTATCCACTGTGCAATAAGCCTCAGCCCTCCCAACCACCGCAATAAATGCCACCCAACTCCATTAATGCTCCTGTAATGAAATTGACCACGAATGTCACTTCGGATATAAAGCAAAAACTACGAAATTTTGACCAAACCTACCAAAATCGAATTGCCCACATTTGACCCGGATTCGACCCTGTAGTTTGGGCGGGAAATATGGCAGCATATCCACTTCGTTTTGTATATAAGAAGATGTAGCAATTAACTAATATGAGAAATGTAAAAATTAACTACTTTTTTTTTACTTTAATGAGAAATGTAGCAATTAACTAATATGAGAAATGTAAAAATTAACTACTTTTTTTACTTTAATGAGAAATGTAGCAATTAACTAATATGAGAAATGTAAAAATTGACTACTTTTTTTACTTTAATGAGAAATGTAGCAATTAACTAATATGAGAAATGTAAAAAATAACTACTTTTTTTACTTTAATGAGCAATGTAGCAATTAACTAATATGAGAAATGTAAAAATTAACTACTTTTTTTTACTTTAATGAGAAATGTAGCAATTAACTAATATGAGAAATGTAAAAATTAACTACTTTTTTTTACTTTAATAAGCAATGTAGCAATTAACTAATATGAGAAATGTAAAAATTAACTACTTTTTTTAACTTTAATGAGCAATGTAGCACTTAACTAATATTAATATGAGAAATGTAACAATTAAGTAGTTTAACTAATATTAATATGACAAATGAAACAATTAACTTTAACTACTTTAACTAATATTAATATGACAAATGAAACAATTAATTACTTTAACTAATATTAATATGACAAATGAAACGATTAACTACTTTAACTAATAGTATTATGACAAATGAAACAATTAAGTAATTTAATAGATAAACGAGAAGTCTAACAATTAACTACTTTTATAAAATGTATGAATGTGTATAAGTCTATATCAATGAGTATAAGTATATATAGTATATATAATGTGTAAATATATTATAAGTAATATATAATATAATGTATAACTATATATAGTATATATAATATAATGTGTAAAGAATTATAATATGAATGTGTATAAGTATATATTTATAAGTAGATAATTAATATATAAGTAGGTATAATAATTATATAAATTATATATATGTAGAAAGAATTTGGAGAAGATGAAGAATGAAGATGATTGAATATGAGAGATTGAAAGAATAGAGAATTTAGAGAGTAGGAAGAGTTGTAGAAGAAGAGGTGTAAAAAATGTATAGAAAATAGGAGTATAAATAGGTTTTTTTTGTATACCCCACCCCCCTAACCCCCCAGACCCCCCTCCTATGCTCCCAACGGCTATAGAGCCGTTTGGGAGCTCTCCCAACGGCTATGGAGCCTTTAAGTATTTTTTTTAAATATGACCGTTGCGGCCCGGCTGGGCCGGTTCACTAAAATGCAGGCCCGGGATCGAACCGCTAGAAGACCGGGTCGGGTGGCTCGAACCGGGCACCAACCGGTTCACCGGACCGGTCCGGGCCCGCACAGTAGCGGGCCGGTCCGGTTCCGGGCCGGTTGACCCGGCCCGAGTCCATCCCTAATCAAAACCGAAGTTAAATATGGGACGGAGGGAGTACTTGTCAACAAAATGGCATTAAAGCGATTGAATATACTTTTATAGTCACTTTCTAGTTATACAAATCAAACTTTCAATAAAAGTATTTTGGGAAATTAGAAATTTATGGGAAGATTAAACTCTAAAATATACGCTATCCCAAATTTGTTTACCTTTCTAATAATAAACTTCAAACTGATAAAAAAAATCGTGGTTCATATTATTTTCTCTTCTACACAACTTTCAAGCACAACTTCATTTTCTTAATCCACGTGTAAAGTCAAATTAGAAGATAATATTGAGACGAAGAGAGTATAGTCAGGATCAGTCAAGGAGACATTTTACCTATACAATTGTCTAGACCCACAAATTTTAGGGCCCTCCAGATTTTAAAAAAAAACATTATTGTTATATGTGCATTATATGTGCATATTTAATTTTAATCGTAATCAGCTATGAGTTCTCATATAAAATCCATCGACTCAACCAATGAAATGTACTGTGTTAAAATTAGGCTAAAGAGCTATTGGATTTGAATCAATATTAATTTATTTAATAATTCTATTTTTGTCACATTGGTGTATTGGCACGGTGGCGAGGCAATTTTTAAGTGCATGGTTGGCAGACATAAATTCATACCTTCTAATTTTTGTACTATTTAAAAATTCTTTAATTAAAAGCTTATAGTTGTAAGTTTGACATGCCAATTTTTAAGAGCGTTTTTAAAAACTTTTTTTAAGATGCTACAGTGAGTAACATCTAATAAAAGTTTGTAGCTTTTAGCATTTAGTAGTCTCAATAGCTTGTATAACAAATAGAACTATATCAAACAGTCAGCTTTTTATCAAACAATTACTATCTTTTCTTTTAAGATTCAATAACTAAAAACTAACATGTACTCCATCCGTCCCATTAGGAAACAATTAACAATCTTAAGTGACAAATTAATAATTAGATTTTAAAAATAATACATTTATAACATCACAGTTATCAATACTAACTACATTATAATAGATACCTAATTATCTATTAAAATTATTTAAAAATATAATACTTTATTTAATTACTGTCTAAATAACCATGTCGTTTTGCTATGGGAACCTTCCAACAGGACAGAGGTAATAGTAATTACTAAAAGTTTCATAACAATCAGAAAGTTGTGTCAAACATTATCCTAAAGTTATTGAATTACTTATGCAATTAATTACTCCCTCCGTCCCATATTTAACTCTGGTTTTGACTGGGCATGGGTTTTAAGATAGTGCGATTTGTGTGGTGGAGAGTTATGCAGAGGAGAGAGAAATGTGTAAGAATGATTGTGAACCACATATTCTTTACCAAAAAGGGAAAAAAAGATAAATTTGGGACGGACCGAAAAAGAAAGAATGAGGATAATTCCGGGACGGAGGGAGTATTATATATTGGCACCATTATATGCGTAATGCTATTTTGTGGCTGATAAAAATGTACATTCAACAGGTTAGAAGTTATTACGTAGAACATAATTTAAGTAAGTCACGGAGTAGTTATTATGGGGAGGGTGTGAATTGTGTACAGAAGTACAGCTGCGTTCAAGTAGAATCCGGGATTGTAAAAAAATTCGAAAAATGGCGGGTGTACTGGAAGGGATAGCGACGGAGCAGCCGCTGTCATCGACGGCGCCCAGCGTTGTGTATGGCCGATGGGATGTCCAGTATGCTCGCTTCGTTTTATTTCCTTCGTCTCCTCACGCCTCTCATCCTTTTCTGGTTCCCCACTCGGCCTCGACACGAAAGGCGCGGAGAGGCGGCAAATGGATCTCCACCGCATCAGATACTTCCTCCTCCACCGCCTCTCTCAAACTACTAGCCCTTGAGGGCACCAGTCTTACTGATCAGATCCTTGTTGTCTCTCTCGGTTGCAAAATCCTTGTAATCATTTCCCCACTGAGACTATGTTCTTCTCAAAATTTGAACTATAGTGAAATTTTGAAATGGAGAAATGTTGTTGCTAGGTTTGAAATTGTAGCTGGATCATGCTAACTTTCCTTCTGTGCCGTTATTGTGATCACAGATGAATGACAATTACCCACTTATTCATTAATCAACTGCGTATTTGTTAATGGAACTAGTTTGATTTGCCCTGTAGGTTTCTCCTTATTTCCTTAAGCTTTTGCGGTTACAAATATGTCTACAGAGTGTGATACTTGAGGGTTTGTACATGTAGATATATGATAATATATCTAACCAGTTTCTAATTCTACCATGTATTACTATGTTACAGGAAGAGCACTACATTTCACGGCTGCATTTTGCTTGGCCTCAGGTCTCATGTGTATCAGGATTCCCTTCAAGGGGAACGAGATCAGTCTTCGTCAGCTATAAGGATCATGCTGACCAGGCAAGGGTCCTTACATTTTAGAAATTTCTCATAATTTAATTTTTCTCTTGGGTATATGTACACAGTGTCAAAATGTGATAAACAGGTCTGATGGTCAACCTTCCTAAAGTATAGGAAATTAATGAGGAGTAGAAAATTGGCTTCTATTGGAATTATCAATGATTTGTTGCTTTTTCTTTTATAAGATTTGTGTACCTTCAGTTTTGATGCAAGTACCTGAGTGGGGGTTCATGACCTTAAGTCCAAATTTTAGTTTAACACTTCTCTGTTATGGTTTATTTTTTCCATCGTTGCAGATTCAGAAATTCGGCTTACGATTTTTGACGATATATGAAATAGAAAAGTTTATGACTGACTTGAAGGTGCAATCATTGCTTTATCTGTTATTCCTTTTTGCTTTCATTCTTTTGCGTCCAGTTTCCTATTACTATCCTTATGCTTAAGAATGGACATTATCACTCTGATTACTCTTTCCAGGAAAACATGGAGGCTCTTAGGCCTACACCACTTATATGTCATCAAGTTGCTTCTGCAATATCTTCTCAATCAGAGTTCATTCCTTCTAATGAAGCTGCACACAGGTAGTAATCAATCTAGCTTCCATAATTCCTACTTTTGAATTGTGTTTTTGTGAAAATATACCTAGTACTCCGTATAATTTAAAAAGTTAAAGGTAAGCCGTAAAGGTATTGTATTTTTGAAATGCTATTGGGATATATGCATGCAGGGTTAACAAAGAGGGGCTACCTTCAGCTTCAGCTGACACCTATGAAGTAGGGGCAAGCCTGAAGGGCAATCATTGCTTTATTTGTTAATTCTTATCTTGCTTTTCTCCTTTTGTTCTTCCAATTTCTTATTACTATCCTTGTGCTTAAGAATGAACATTTTGACTCTGATTCTTATTTGCAGGAAAACATGGAGGCTCTTAGGCCTACTCCACTTATTTGTCATCAAGTTGCCTCTGGAATATCTTCTCAATCTGAGTTCATCCCTTCTGATGAAGCTGCACACAGGTAGTAATCAATCTAGCTTCCATTAATTCCTACGGAGTACTTTTTAATTGTGTTTTTGTGAAAATAAGTGTAATTTATGAAATTAAATGTAAGCCGCAAAGGTATCGTATTTCTTAAATGCTATTGGGACGTGCATGCAGGGCCAACAAAGAGGAGATGACTTCAGCTGACACTTATGAAGTACCGGCAAGCACAAGCTATGAAGTTTCTCAAGATTCAAATTCACAAGAATCGCGATTACATCGTGAAGCAGAAGAGGTTCTGTCAAATTTTCCACCCAGTTTCACTTCTTTCCTGATGAACTGTGGCCCTCCACTTGATGAACAAGGTATGTTTCTCCTCCTACCTGATTAATTAGGACTTTTTTTTTGTAAAAAAAACTCCCTTCTGACTTATTTGTATCAGTTGCAGTACAACCAGCTCTGTCACACGACAATGATCTGAAAGCCCAAATTATGGTACTATATTAACAGTTCTTTCATACTCCGTATATACATTTGTAGCAGTTGACTTGTGATCATGCAGCATTTACCTACATTAAGAAGTTCAATGTCAAGTTGATCGTTTGTGTTTTGTTGCAGAAATATATGGAAGATTCTTCCTTCCAAGGTATGTTTTCTGGGAAACATTGCCATTTGCCATGGCAAGCAATTCAAAAAAAAAAATGTTACGTATAGTATACGAAAGCAACTTTTATAAAAGCACTTTTAGTGCTTATGGAGCATGAATTATCCCAAATCACTTGTAGTCTTTTTATGAGGGACCACATTACACTGAGGTGTAATCTGTCTGTGACCATGACAAATCTTATACACCTCACGCCCTTGAGGCATTTTGGGAAGTTTGATGAATTTTCACAGTTTCACTGGATGCAATATTTTTTTTGTTAGTTTTATTTTTAGACCCTGTATTTTTTATAATGTGAAACAGATATGCTGTTAAAAGTAGAGCAAGTCATAAATGAAGTTGGTGACATAAGCACATTGCTGTAAGCACCAGAAAGGCAACCCAAGTAGTAGTAAAACATAGTCCGTATATACTTCTATCTATACTTATTTTCTCCAAGCTTTCTTGATTACTATCTCTACACGGTAAGCTGTACAAGTGATTATGTGTATTGAAGATTGATCAAAATGGTCATTCTAGCGATTATTAATTACTCCGTATTATAATTCTCTAGCTGATATTTTTCAAAAAAAAAACTCTAGCTCATAATACAATAATAACAAGACTAACATTTATGAAAAGTTGCAATTCGTACCCCAATTTTACTAAATAAGTAATCTGACGGTTTAATACACCAAACTCTCTTGTGAATAAAAATTCAGCGCATTAGCCCCTATGATTTAGAAAACGCATCACCCCCGTGTTATTATTAATCATGCACAAAATTCCTTATATGAACAAATTTAATTGTCAAATAAAAAAGAAATGATTAATGTTTTGTATCATTTAGAGATTTTGACAAATTTAGTTGCATATTCAATCATAATATTAAGAAAAGTGATTTTAAAATTGTTATATCTATTCTTAAAAGGGGTTCTGCGCATAAATAATTATAACACGGGAGGATTGATGCATATTTTAAATCACAGAGAGTTAATGCCCTAAATTTCTATATCACAAGGAGGTTTGGTGCATTAAAACCGTAATCTAACCGCCGCATATTTATATATGAAACTATGAAGAGGTGAGAGAAACCGTTGAACCAGTTAATTATTTTTCCATTGTTAAAAAATTGCAAGAAACCGTGAGACATGTTATCGTTAGAAGGAGTTCCAACTTCCAAGCGATGAAGTAAACCTAAAGAGGTTAATTATTTGGAAAATTTCCCTAATTGGGAGTTGTGAATAGAAATGAGAATATCAGATTCTTCACTTACAATTTGAAATAAAAATTAATAGAACTGTCTATTGCTTTAAATGCTCAATTTATAACTAAATTAATTGAATATTTTAAATAATCCAAATTAATTTAATTACTAAATTTCTTCGCAAGAGGTCCATATCACTATTTTGCTTTTGATAAGGCCCAACAACCATCGTGAATAATCTAATATGATTGAAATTGGCCCGATAACATTTAAATGAGGCCTAATGAGGTCGAGAGTAGCCCGATAGCATTCAAAGAGACTTTATAACAACTAGTATTCCACCCGTGCGTTGCACGGAATGAGATATTTAGATATTATATTTTTTTGAATGAAAGATAAGTATATTAGAAACATCCAAAAGTAGCATAATACAATGTGTCAAAACTATAAAAGCTAGTAACTAAACTAACAAAAATAGGGTCAAACCATTCAAACATATTATAAATTTTAATTCGTAATACTCCGTATATAGAGTATAAGCATAGTTATAAGTCTTGAAGAGTATTTTTATCACACAGATGTTTGTGTGCAGGCATGAATGATAATTCACCCAGAAGCTTCACACACTTCAACCCCAACTATCATTCACCCAGAAGATTCACACACTTCAACCCCAACTGAACCATGAAGAGTGGCTACATTTGTTTAAACAGTGTCAATGGTTTAAACATATTATAGAGTCAAAAAATGAAAGAAAAACAAAGAACATGAAAGATGGAATGTACCTTCTATGGTGATACTATTCCTAAAAACAAAGCATGGAGAACTCCCAAGAAGAAAAGGCATGCTAGCAAAAAGATCATGAAAAGCATCAAGTCCATACATGTTAAAGTTTCAACTTAAGTTTCCTTATTACAAAAGTAGAAAGAAAAAAGTAGACAAACCGGTCGAAATAGCATTTTATGAAAAGGAAAAATATACCATTTGCATCATAAAGAACACCAGCTCCAATGAGATTGTTTATACACTACATCTGCCAGCACATTTCTTGTAAGAAAGTATCATCACATGGATATGAAATTAATAGCAATTTCTATTGTAGACCTGCAAGAAACGCCATTTTAATAATAATATTAATAATTGGTCTAAGTGTTCAGAAGAGAAGAGAAATCAGAAATCATAAAAACCAGCCTCCCGGAGAACATGGGAAACCCCATAGAAACAAATGTTAATCTTTTTAATTGTTTCACACGTGATTAAGCTACACACGACTTATTAAAAAGGGTGAAACTAAGCTACTACATAACAAACTTATTAAAGAACTGGACTATATGTATTCAGATATATCACTATTGGTATTATTAACGCTATGGTAAAAGCTCAAGAAAAATGTATCCTTAGCAGCAAGCATTCTGAAACAGATCAAATAAAGTGCTATTATAACTGATAGTGTCAAACATGCCATATGAAAAACATTAAACACAACTGAAAGAGTAAATGGGGGTGTGATATGAGGTAGCTTTGTGATATGATATGATATAACTTAAAAAGATGAAGTAGCATAAAAAGATGGAGTAATGGAGCGGAAACACCAAAAACAAATATTGCGCTCTCCAGAGAGGGGTTTGCAACACCATATTTATTTGTATTATTCAGAATTTATACACAAATAAAAAAAATTACACTAATATACACAGGTTTTACTTTACCTGTAAGAGCGAGACTTGCTGTGAAGCGGCCGTTTGCGTGCAGAGCGGGCTGAAGTTCCTTTTTGGCGAGGAATCAACAGACGGTGGAGCCTGTCTCGGTGGTTGAACCCATTTTTTCCGCAGCTCATGGGGCATCCCTATTGGCGTGGAAAAGGAGCTAAGGCCGTTTAAATCAAACGGTTGTGATTTAGGTGGGAGTATGCAGGAATACCATAGAATGAACATTACACTATTGTATTGCTTTAAGTGTATATAACTGATAACACTGAAATTTTGGCAAAGCATTGATATATCATAAGAAGAGATAAACATACTTGGATAGGATATTCTCAAACTTAAATTCAAGACCATAGGGGATAGAACATTCTATTTCAGTTCTAGGCAGAGTTTCCTTTAACTGAAATTGAAGTACACTAAGTATTACTATAGAACTTGAAATTTAATATCATGATATGAACTTTTATAAACATTAACTACTTTACCTACCCTATGTATATATGTGCATTCAGGAGTGCTCTTTTAGGGTTTAATTAGACCAGACATTTATGTATCAGTCGGTTTGATAATTAAACATAAAAGGATAAGGTGCAAAAAATTAACAAAAGAAGATGATCATAGGAGTAACTACACTTGACATTTCTCCAAGATTATATGAAACTGTGTTCAGAAACACCCCATCCTTCCTATCACCGAAATGAAATCCATCTTCGAAATTGAATGAAAATGAAGTTATCGGTTGATGATGAATGGTAATGGACAACATTTAAATCGAATGAATAAAAAGAAACGAATAAAAGAAAGTAAAAAAAATGTAAAAGTTTTGACTGAGAAACATGCAAAAGTATTGACATGCAATTCTACCTGTTTTCTGTATTAATGATATGGCAAGTCAACTATATAAACTGTATAATAGTCTATTATATAGTAGACTATTCAAAATTTCAATTCCAGAGTGAAATTGCTTTATATAACAGATGGTAGTAGAAAATTCTTGAGTCCAACTTCCAGTATCATCATCAACTCTTGTTGTTTTTACTTTTTAAGATAATATCCTATTCAACACTAAAAGTGAAAGTTTTTTTACATCAAAATGTGATAAAACCAAGTGCACCCATGTAGAGAGTTTTAGCAGGAGATACTTCATTGAAGAATTTTAACAAACACATTCCAAACAATGTATTGATTCAAATTCAATGTCAAGATTTCAATGTAAAATACAGAATGAAACAAATCAAGGAAGAAAAACAAAGAAGTAAGCTTTAAGATGTTCAATTAAAAAACACCATAACGCTAATCTTAGTGGGGTCAGGTGACGTCGTAGAATTACTGTGAGAGGATATGTGAGAAAGGCAAGTGACGACCCTGGAGTGAAGTCCTGGTTTTTGGAGAACTACCGGCACCGTGGGATGAAGCTGCTTCGAAGGTAGAAGGGTGGCAGGAAGCCAGTGGTTGATAGAAAAAATTGTAGCAGACGTGTGATGGGTTAACTGAGCAATTTTCATCCAGTGTGAAGGAAGAGAGAAATGCAAGGGTGAGTTTTTAACTGAGCAATTGAAACGTACGATTAAATGGGGATTAAATGGGGATAGAGAAGCCGGAAAGTTTGGAAGGGAGGATTCTCCCTTTAGGTATATAGGATAGGATTCCCGAATTAAGTATTACATCCGGCTAATATTGTCTCATTTTACCTTTTCGGGAAATCACACTGAAATTGTCTCATACTGAATTTGGTAAAGTTTGTGTGATCCTATATCATTCTTACTTTATTCTTACTTTATCAATTAACATCAATCACACAAACTCACTTTTCTTAATAACTGAGTCACTCCCTTCCGTCCCAATATTAGTAGGACGAAAGGTAGTAATTATTTTGGCATTAATAAAAAAGAAAAAATGCCAAAAATATCACCTACAAGCAGTGTTCTGAAGACGTTAAAAGGCATGATTTAGGCGCATTTAAGTGTGAGGCAGCGGTAAAACGCTCTACATAGCATAAAGGAACTGGGAAGACAATCAACAAAATTGACCATCAAATGTGTGAAAGGCATAAGCCTAGGTGCAAAAGGCGATTATAGTTACTTCTATAAATTACATATCTGAATTAAGTAAATATTGTTCAGAAAATTCGATTTCTTGAATGCAGTGAATATAGTCATAATAACCTATGTTTAGCTTTTACACTTAACTCACCATGATACTATTCTCATAGTAGCTTTAGTTATATTAAAATAAATCAATTCTATTTCAATAATATTTATTTTAAACAACTCTAACAAAAATGAACAATATATTATTTTGTATTTTACATTTATGCATTTATAATTGAGAGAAATGGCTATTAGCCTAAAACAGGCTAGATTAAGTTAATAAACCCTATTATTTTTAATAAAGTATATGATACTTCAGTGATAGTTACATAAAATGTAATGAAGTCAAATACACCACCTAGTCATGCTAATAAAATATGTATTGAGTTAGAATCAAATTTTATTATTTTTTATATTATTATTGAACATATATAGTCGATAAGTTTGTGAAAAAAAGATTATACACATAATTTTTGTAAATACTACGCATGTATATACCATTAAATTAAGAGAAAATTACATTTTAGTCCCTCAAGTAATACCGATATTAAAATGTAATCCTCGTGTTCCCAAGTTTGTAAATGTGGCTACTCAATTGTCCAAATTGTTGTAATTCTAGTCCTTTGGGAGGTGAAATATACAATGGGCGAAGACTAGATTTACACCAAATCGCAGAATTGAGACATTACATTTACACACTTGAGAACATGTGAAACACATTTCAATATCAGTACAATTTGAGAGATTAAATGTGCGATTTTCCTTAAATTTAACATCGCGTACTAAGAACGTATATACATCCAATTATTTAACAAAGAAACATCATGTTATCATAGGATGATTACTACTAACCCCCTAAGGTTAGGTCAAAATCACTAATCAATCTTACATTTTAAAAACCAATTATTTACCCCTGAATTTTGATTATTCACACTATTATTAAATCGGATGAAAGCTTTCTAACATATATGCTTTTATAATTCCAGATGATTCATCATCATGATTATACCATATTTGTTTCTTGGTATTTTTTATAATTGAGCTGAATGAATTACAAATTAAACTTTATATTCGTGACGAATAAATTCCCATAATGTTAAAAACTTGTGTTTTAATGTATTTCATGACTATTAATTGTAAATCCTTTCTATTAACAGTTCTCATTATTATTTGTTTTATGAGTATCTATGTAGAAAAAATAACGATCAATAACTCTGAATTATAGTTATGATGAATTGATGATGAATTGATGATGAATTGTTTTTTACTTTTAAAAGTTGATTTTATAGACAATTATCATTTAATTCGATAGTTATATGAAAGTTAATTTAAAAAATATTAACACCAGGGGAAAACAGTGAGAATGCTCAAATCAAACTCAGGAGATATTGATTTTTAACAAAAGTTGTGTTGAGTTTTTTTGGCCAAAAAAGAAGAAATACAATAGCCGAACTAAAAAACCCTAGCAGCACGATGACTGCGGCGGCGCAGGGTGAGACGATGACCGTCGATTTGAGCTGGGCGGCAAGGAGGAGGTGCGCGCTATTCCGTTAAGTCGGGTCTGGTAATCTTATTTTTTCTCTCAGTTTCTTCTGGGCGATTTCCGTCCCGTGTTTTCGTCCGGCTGGTTTTGGCCGAGGATTACTGTGTTGTTTTTCTTTGGTTTTGGTCTGCGTTTGTTTCCATTGATGTGAACGAAGTGTATTGCTGAGAGATTCTGTGTTCACGTTTCTTTTCCAATTTGTTTTGATTCGGTGATTTTGTTTTGGCTTGAAATGGATATGATCGCGAGAAATGTTAATATGCTCTGAATTGCTGAGGAAGAAAACAGGGGATTGGTGATTGCGGCTGACCGGTGGAGAACGAAGGTGGGAAAACAGAGGGTTTTCATCTAGCGGTGGTGGCCAGAGTGGTATCTGATACACCTGTTCAGACTGTTTCCTTTTGTCAAACAATGGCTATGGTCTGGAGACCAGTGAAAGGGGTCTCCATAGATGAAATCGAGGACTCAAATTCTTGCTACAGTTTTATCATGAAGGTGACCGGAACAGAGTTGTGGATGAAGGGCCTTGGTCTTTTGAGCAAAATTTGGTGGTTATCAAACAGTTGGAACATACTGATAAACCTTTGGAGATTGCACTGCACCATGCGGACTTTTGGGTTCAGGTTCATGATTTACCGCTAAGTTACATGACGGCAAGGACTGCACGAGGAATAGGCAACAACATTGGTAAGTTTGTGCAACTGGATGAGAGCTACTCTGGCGGAAAGGAAAAGTTGGTTATGCGCATTAGGGTCACTCTGAATGTTAATTTGGTTTTAACCCGACGTTTACAAGTTAGACGGGAGGGAGACAACTGGATTTGGGCAAATTTTAAATATGAGAGACTCCCGAACTTCTGTTTTCTATGTGGGATTCTTGGTCACGCTGATCGATTCTGTCCCTCTAATCCGCACAGTGGGTTGGGAATTGGAGAGAAACCGTATGGGCCGTGGCTTCGAGCAGACATGAGGAGGGGAGGGATGCACCCGGGAAATAGATGACTCATACCTAGCGACAACAAACTGAGCGATACGCAGGGGAAAATAGTAGAGTCTGATCAAGAGAAAGGGGAATAGGAGAGCTATCTGGTGGAAGGACTCTTGGCAAAAGGAAAAGAGGCTACCACAACACGAGATACACCTAGAAAGCGTCGGATGACTGATAAAGATAGCGAGATGGAGGCTCAGGCGAGCATGGATGTTGATGAAGCATCTTCAAAAAACTTGGAAGTGGCGGTGCTGTCTGGACAGCACCGCCAGTAACGGAAGAAGATGAGAATATGAAGTTTGTTCCTTTAGTGGAGGCTGATCAAATCGCTATTTCCTTACCAGTGGCTGATCAAACTGGATTATGTTCCTTTTCAAATTTTTTAGTCCCAAACTCTGTTTTGCTCTCTCATTATCATTAGAGTAGCAGGTACAACAGTGCTGTGTATGAAGTCTACCACATTGTGGGGTTAACGAGATGAACCGCTACTAAGCGTGATTCCAACTCTGAGTCTCACCCCAACGTAACCTTTGTTATGACGAATTTGTATTTGGTCCTCAGTTTTATTATTAATTAAGTTATTTGTTTTCAAAAAAAGAAAAATTGTGTCCTACAATTAAAACTGAAATAAATGACTTATGAGATGTCCAAAATTAGAAGGTCGGATCTCCTTTTTGACTGACAACAACTTAAAAACCGTCGCAATCAAATTCCACGCGCGTCACCATCTTAAACCGAAAAAGGAAAGCGAAGGAGTCGTCGCTTATCCGAGCAGTAATGGAAGCCGTTCTGCGAAATCCAAACCCATTTTCGCTCCCTTCCATCTCCGCCGTTAAATCCAGATGCTTCAGCAACCGGTTTCCTCATGTCCGTCTTCCGGCTTACGCCTGGGTCGGCAGAAGGAGAAGTCATTTATCTTTCACTGTCAAGGCCGTTCAGCATTCCACTACGATAGAAGAACTGGATCCTTTCGAGTTGAAGCTGAAAAACCCGGCTATCTCAACTTCATATCGGGATTCCCAGTTTTCCCTTCCTAATCAGACCGTGTTGGATGCTCAGGCTAAGGTCTGCACCGGCCCGACCCAAACTAGACCTCTCAATGAAGAGCAAGCATTCAAAGTCTTACGGACCATTCTAAAATCTGGTAACTTTGATTTCATATAAGTATTCTCTTTCTCCCATTTTGTTGAATTTTTTTACATCTACAGTAGCAGATTTGGCCTTTCAAATAAGTTTTGAAGTAGTTAGTTTTAAAATGGCAGCTAAGGGAGAGCTGAAAGATGAAGAGGCAGTATCTAAAGCCCAACTCGGGGCATTTTTCGCGGCTATGACTATTAGAGCAAATTCTTTTCCAGAGGCAACACAGTGGAGTGATGGGGAAAGGCGAGCTATGGAATTCTTTTGGCCCGAATTGATCCGGGTTCTTCCTCCGGATATAATTTTCATAGCTGATCCAGAAGGTTCTTTGATGGGAATAGGAAGCTCCATAGGACCCCAGTTTGTTGGGAACAACACTGCGGAAATGAGACTTGTGGGTGCCTTGAGGGAAGTTTTGGCTGGAGGTCATCTTGGATATGAGGAGGTTCAGGGTGTTCTGAAAGATGTTCTTCCACTAGATAGAGGACTGTCTGGTGTGAGTGAGACATTGCTTTCGGCGTTTCTGATAGGACAGCGAATGAACAGGGAGTCAGACCGTGAGCTGAAAGCTTACTGTCTTGCATTTGATGATGAACCAGGTAATGCCTTTCTTTTTTAAGAAGTGAGTATTGGCTTCGTACTTGGAGTTTTGACGGCTTTAATGAACTGTATGTATATACAAAGCCCATTCCGTATGACTTGTTTGGGTGAAGGTGCTGAATTTGAAGCTGTTGAATTTTCTAAAAAGAACAGTGTTTGGTAACATCTATTTCAGCAACATAAAATACCGATTATGGGTACCAAGCGGAGCCTTACTGTCACTTATAACAATGAAAAATGCTAGAAGTACAAACACACTTACAAAAAAACTTACAAACATATGATGTGGCTATTCTAATTACCATTGATGTAAAAGTGTTGTAAATGTGATGTGATGTGTTAAATAATGTGATGAAGCCACATACCCCTTTTGTAAGACTTTTTGTAAAAGTGTTTGTACCTCTAGCATAACTCTATAACAATTGTTTCCACTTTCCAGGTCCTGCACCAGTTGCTGATGTTAAATCGTTGACCCATTATGGCGAACCTTATGATGGAAACACCCGGTATTTCAGAAGCACATTATTTGTTGCTGCTCTTAGATCCTGCTATGGTGAATCTTGCTTGCTTCATGGCGTGGATTGGATGCCACCCAAAGTAATATTTCTTTGAATAGTTTAATTTTCTAATTACTTCATCCTTAATTCTTTTATTTCAAAAATCAAGTCAAAATTGTGCTGGAATTGGCGTAAGTGATCGGAAGGGCCAAAAGTGGTAAGAAGTTTACAGGTGTGCATCAAAAGCACGGTTCTATGAATCCCCTCCCAGTCTCATCTAAGCTCTTTATAGTCATGTCTGAAGCTTTTTTTAACGCATTGTTCAAATGTGGTTAAAAGGGCATCTTCGGGTCAAAAGTGGAACATTTCCTAGATATGTAACTGTCTAACGTTAGACATAATCTCTTAGGGGTTTAGTAAATATGATTCATGCGACCTGAAAGTCTTTGCTATGTCCAGGGAGGCATCACTGAAGAGCAAATGCTGAAGTTCATGGGTGCAAATACACAGTTATCACCATTCCAAGCCAAAAAGATTCTTGAGGTCCTCCAGTTTTTCTGGAATCTATGTTATTTTGGACTATTTTCATATGTGAGAACATTCATTACCACATGTTTAATGCATCAAAGTTGTTTTCCAGGATGACAAGATAGGTTTTGCTTACATAAGTCAGCGTGAGGCTCACCCATCTTTGTGCGTAAATTTAACTCATCATAACTCATCAATCTTTTTTCATTCTCTTTCTTCATGTAATTATACTGATTTGGTGGATCATGCCTAAATGGGAATTTCATACTTGTTTCATCACTTCATGTTGTTTATGCTCTTAATAATATTGTTATTGTCCGCAGATATTCTTTAGTTGGGTTGAGGGAACATATAAAGAAGCGCCCACCATTGGCAACTGCAGAAAAGGTTCAACAATTAGTAAGGGTATGATGAATCTGAATTTAAACCTTAACCTTAAATTTATATGAACTGCTTTTAGCTCATGTAATACCTTGCAAAATGCAAATGAAATGAAATATGATTAGTTTTTAATTATTTTCTTACATATATTTAGATTTCGCATTTATAATAGAAATAAATAAATAAATTGCGTGTGAACAAATATCTAAAATAAATTTAATGAGTTTCGCATTTATGTTCTATCTCCCATTCTCCCCCCATTTTCCTTTCTTTTCATTTTTATTCTCAAATTTTCCCCATATTTTCTTTCCCTTGTATTTTCCGTGCTCCAAATGGACCTTTATGGTTTTACACCCTCCACTAGCTTTTTAAATTTTAACTGATGAAGTGTTTTGTGTAAATGGATTTAGGTTCTGCAGTTTACCCACTTATGATCCAAAGTGACCACACTGACTGTCAATAACTACTTATTGGCTGTTTCAAAAATCTAAACTTACCCATTTTGATTTATCTTCTGAGTAGGCACAAGGGAAGGAAGCAATTGTTGCAGGCTTTTATCATGATGGTTATGAAGAGCCACTTTTAATGCTTATGAGGAGAAGAGGTGTTCATTCTGGTTTGGTGGTCAAAGTATGTTACCTCCTAATGCCGCCATCCTACCCCTTTTCATAAACATGTACTTTACTAACTTCAACAAATGTAGTTTGACAAAACATACATAATACTCCGTATGTAATGATGGTTTACTTAATATTCAGGGAGAAGAAGGTGCACTTTCAATGACCACCAAATCACGATCAGTAAATGCATCAAAGGGTCTGTCAGTAAATTACTGTTCTGGATTTCGTTCAGTAAATAGGACACCTGCTAATGCAGCCGACGGTATGTACTATGAACTTAAAACAATCTTTAGTTGCTCTCCTAGTTTACTAAGAGCCCTTTTGGATACCGAAGAACACATGTGAAAGTGATAGGAACTCCAAATATCCAGAAATTACAGAAATTAATATCAATGAACAAGGTAATCTTTATTGAAGAAGATGAACAGTAATCTGTACATAGACCAATTCCCCCAAAGCCGAAGCCCCCAAAAAGATAGAGATGTTTAGTCTCCAATCTTTCCCAGTCCCAAGAGTCAAGACTAATCGTCTAAAAGCCTACCCTTACTACTTCCCCTTCCCATCTATTTATACTAGAGACCCTTATTACTAATATTATTATTATTACTTCTAATATTATTCTAATAAGTAGGTCCCTATCAATACTCCCCCCCTAAACATCCACCTTGCCCTCAAGGTGGTCGGTAGGAGACAGCCCAGATCTTCTGCTTCTTCTTCCTTGCACCTCTTCCTTCCCAATATCTTTCAAATGTCAGGATCCTTAACTTTATGACTTGAATCTTCCTTCTCACTGCTTCTTGCAAAAACAGCATTAGCTCCTCTTTCTTCCAATCATCAATATTAGGCCTGTATCTTTGATCATGCTGGTATTGATCTTCACCCACCATCCCTTGCTCATTCTTCCATGTGCTAATAGCTCTTGCTACAGGATATAACTCAAATCTTTGAGTTTCAGTTGCTTCACTCCTTGAAATTTCAGCATCTTCAGTAGCCAACTTATTTGAGAAGGAAAACCTCAAAGGTTTTAGCAGGTAGGTGAGGATATCCACTATTCCAGTTGCATTTCTCCTAACTGAAGAACAGGAAAGCCTATTATCCATGCAAAACTTCCAAAGTAGCTTTTCTTGCAGATAGACAAATTCTTCATCAGAAGAAAACAATTCACTTTTCCAGCCTTGTTTCAGTTTCACCTGTCCATTTGCTACAGCCTCCCATCTATTAACAGTAGCCTGATTAGTAGGATCCCGGGCCATACTGATTTGATCCAACTGATATTCAAAAATATCAACAACGTACTTCCCCATCCCTTTCAAACAAACCATGGTGCTCAACACATTGTCCTCTTTCCAGTTCATACCTTTTTTCATGAGAATTTTGTGTCTTGTATCAATACTTGCCATAAGAAACTTGTAATCAAAACCTACACTTCTATCTTGAACAGGTATACAATCTACTGGCAGTCCCCTAACCACTTCACTAACAATTTCCACACCCGTCACATATCCCTCACATTCTGTATCATTCCCAGAAATCTCTCCTTCCAACCCCTTTTTATTACCCATCATAGAAGTAATACCCTCATATCTGAAACTATCAAACTTGTTTAATGATTTCAGCCCTTCCAAAAAATTATTTAATGGATGACAGTATATCATTTCAGATTTTAAAAGATTCAGCCAGTTCATCTCCGGAACCAAACTAGACTTGTCAGCATCATGAATCTGTTTGAAATTTCCAAAAATGATAGCAGATTCTCCCGAAACAAGCCCAACCTCCTCCTCAGAGTCTGATTCCGTAACTGAAGGGACCACCAGGTTTAATTTTGTGTTCATTTTTGTTGGTGGGGTCCCCTGGAATTCTTTTTCTGATGCGCCTATGTCAAAAGTTCTTGAAGCTGATGACCCTTGCGAACGGTGTGGAACCACAAGCGATGATGATCTGTGTGCTGACGAGCGGTGAGAGTCCGCAAGTGAAGAAGCATGTGAACTAATAGAATAGCTCAGCGACGAAGATGAATATTCTTCTCTCACTCGCGTCTTTCTTGTAAGTGAATCGATGGCTGGTGAGGAAGTCTGCGAACTGAAAGAAACTGTTCGCGACTGTGAACAGTGACAAAAAGTTCGCGATTGCGAGTCAAGAGAAGTAGTTCGCGACTCAGCCTTCGAACTTGTGAGCGACTGCGACGAACGATGTCTAGGGCTCCTCGCTCGAAGTTCGCTGTTGCCATGCTCTCTGTGGTCGGAATTTCTTGGGTGTCCCTTGTGCGAAGTATGGTGCGACCTATGCGAAGGGTGCGATCGATTCCGCGAACAATTTTTAAGTTGGTTCTGCAATTCTGCGATGCCAGCTTGCATCGTCGCTTGCATATCAGCCATCATCGTCGCTAACCTAGCATTTGACTCCCTCATTAGTCGGTCAATATTAGCAAAACTGTCTTCCATTTGAGGTGTCATGTAGAAATCCTCCTCCATGCTTCAGATTCTCCGTCTCCAGGAAGTAAGTCTCTGATACCAATGATAGGAACTCCAAATATCCAGAAATTACAGAAATTAATATCAATGAACAAGGTAATCTTTATTGAAGAAGATGAACAGTAATCTGTACATAGACCAACGCCCCCAAAGCCGAAGCCCCCAAAAAGATAGAGATGTTTAGTCTCCGATCTTTCCCAGTCCCAAGAGTCAAGACTAATCGTCTAAAAGCCTACCCTTACTACTTCCCCTTCCCATCTATTTATACTAGAGACCCTTATTACTAATATTATTATTATTACTTCTAATATTATTCTAATAAGTAGGTCCCTATCAGAAAGATGAAAGGACGGAAAGCATTTTGGAAAATTGGCAGGGAAGAAAATACGATGGAAAGTAAAGATAGGCAATAAATTTATTATAGATATAATTCAGTACTTTTTTATTTATATGGATTACATAAATGCTTAGGAAATCTTGATGTATGCTAATCTAAATATAGAAAATACCATGGAAAGTAAAGATAGGCAATAAATTTATTATAGATATAATTCAGTACTTTTTTATTTATATGGATTACATAAATGCTTAGGAAATCTTGATGTATGGTAATCTAAATATAAAAAAATTGCATTTTAATTTTCTTTTTCATTTTCTGTGGTAACCCCAAACATTAAGAAAACAGCTGCAGATAGCACCCCCCTTTACAACAACAACATTACCCCAGTGCCACAAAGGCTCCCACCTACGGTGGGGTAAGGGAGGGTCGGATGTACGAAGCCTTACCCCTGTCCTGTACTAAAGCATCCCCCTTTTTCCTAGCATTTTTCCGGTATCCAAACATACCCTAGGAGAAAAGTGAGGCTAGAGTGAGTTTATGCTCTGTATTATTGCAGGTGTGTCACGTGAGAGTTTCAACTTTGTGGTGAATGCAGAGGAGTATGGCTTTAAACCCACTGATACTCCCAGGACAGATAAATCGGTATGTCTCTATGTTATCGAATATATGGCTTTCTATTGATATGGCTTTAAACCCACTGATAGAGTTTCAAATATGCGTTCTTCCTACTTTGAACTACATTATCTGCATTATTGTTATTATTTTTATACCCACAAGTCAATAATAGTATACAACAAGCGTTGGGGTTAGCGAGTGTAAATGTGCTTTATTATTATATTCTAATAAAATGATGTTTTCTGAAAACATGTTTTTTTTGTTGGTAAAACTTGTGGTTTCAAAGTATTGTTTCAGTTAGTGTTTGGATAGCTGTAAATGAACCACTGTTTTTTACTCTGAAGAATTAGTTGCTTGAATATATTTTTTTTGAAAAAATAATTAAAAGAGGGAAATATAGGGTTGCTAGATAGCTTTTGTGAAAATAAAAACTTCAGCACACCAAACACTAATATTTAAAAGCAACATTTATAGTTTGTATATTTTAACGTGTGAGTTTTATGAAAGTGACCCCAAAATGATCTATGGGCCACTTAATGTATCATTTTACTTAAGTTAGCATTTTGTCTCACAACCTAGGCACGTAGCCAAACACCCAGATATGTTGCTTTTGAAAGAGCAGAATTCTGTTTGCAACATCGGTGTGTAGTTGCTCCAACCTAGTTCGAGAAAAGTTCCCAATTTGTTTTTGATGGTTATGCACGGAAGTGCAAACTTTGTTGAACCTACCAATTCTATTGGGGGTGAAGCTAATACTTTTACATCCAACAAGAATGACAACAGTAAAAAGGTTTAACAAATTTTCCTTTGAAACATCTCAGGTAGCAAGAAATATAGAATTGGGTTTAGCTGCTCTGCAAGGAGAGAAAGGTCCAGCATATGACCGAATTGTTTTAAATGCTGGAATGGTTGACCATTTACTTGGGTGTGAAGGAGCTGAAGATGTACCCATTGCCCTTGCGCGAGCCAGAGAGGCCATAGACAGTGGTAATGCCTTACAGAGACTCTTGCAGTACGTGCGAATATCTAATTCAGTGCGATAAAGGTTGACTTCATAATGAATACTTAAATCTTTATTTGTCCCCATAGTTGATACATTATGTAAACAAAGTTTCATATACTATGAAAGTGAGATATAATAGTAGTGAAAGTTTTTTTTTTGTAATTAAAGTAGGACTTTTGCCTGAGTATCACACCAAGAAGTTTTGATGAATGTGTAAATTGTTTTTAGCTAATTAGCTTGAGAGGTTGAGATAGTCGTATTTAGGGATGGACCCGGGCTGGTCCAGTTCCGGTTCCGGGCCGGGCCCGGGCAGGCTTTTTTTGCAAAATGTTGGGCCCGGAACCGGCCCGGGTTGATACCGGGTCCGGGCCAGGCCGGGCCCGGGTCAAGTTCATTTTTTTTTTGGTTTCTAATCAATACCTGACCCCCCCCCTTCACCCCCACCCCCCCAAACCCCCCCCAAAACACCCAACCCTAACCTAGAAAAGGAAAAAAAAATGAAAAAAAAAAAATTGAACCGGGCCTGGCCCGAACCGCCCGGGCCGGTTCACCAAAAGTTGGGCCCGAGCCCGGCCCGCCCGAGCCCGCCCAAATGGGCTAAAAGCCCGGAACCGGCCAACCGGTCCCGGTCCCGGTCCGGGCCCAAACAGTAACGGGCCGGGCCGTTTCCGGGTCGGGCCGACCCGGTTTAGTCCATCCCTAGTCGTATTGATGCCTTGATGGGCATGCACCTTGTTTGATTGGCTACAACTCCTACAAGAATACAAAGGCAAATGCAGACTCGCTAGTCTCCAGTTAGTAAACAAATGTAAGGCTATGTTTGTCAAAAGTCAAAACCCTTCTGTGACTAAGGGCTAAGGCTATGGGCATGCACTCTATACCTTTAGCCGATATTGGCATATGAAACAATATGCATTTTGGCAGATTAAAGAACATTTACTTGAGTCCAGAAATATGTGCTATGTAAGCTTTTTGGGTGGACAAGTTGCTTAGCATGATAAAATTTTAAAGTATGAGAAACAATTTGGTTCGTGTCATTCCTATGAAAAATATGAATATATCCAGTACATCACACTTATGATTTTCCTATTAAGGCATGGATTTGAATAAAAATATGGTGACATTTTACATGTATAAATAATAAATTAAAGGGAAAACTGTCAATTAGGTCCTCGTATTATGGGTGAACCGTCAATTACGCCCTCTTACTTTCAAAACCCTCAATTGAGCCCGCCAAGTCTCCAAAAACAGTCAATTAAGTCTACATTACCGGTTGTCTCCCGATTTGCCCATTGCTCGCTCACCTGGCGCTTACGTTGATGTCGTCTGCCGGTCTTAACAAGCTGACTCAATTATTTTTTTACACATCACTTTAATTCTCTATCCATTCCCAATTAAATAGAGACCTTATCTTCCCCAATTACGAGCCATATGCCCTAATAGTACGTCATTCTTCTTCTCCATTTCCTGACCTCGTGACTATCAATGTCGTCGTCTACATCAACGAGTACAAAAGAACGAAAAAGCAGTACTAATTACGAGCTTGCAGTGTATTGTTGGTGTGGATTGAAAGCCTCGCTATGTGTTGGAAGGGAGAGCGGGAGACAATTTTATGGTTGTCAAAAATGGCTGGTAAATAGTGAAATGAAATTACATTTTATGTTCCTTTGTAATTCATAGTATGTTCACTGATTTTTTTGAAGTTATTTTGATACATGTACAAATTAAATTACATGTTTCCGAGAAAATATGATACATGTGCAAAGGATTTTGAAGTGCGAAAGTGTATTGGTACTGTGTTCAGGGTGATGGTTGCGGCTACTTCTTATGGAAGGATGACCTAGGAAGAGAAGACATAATCAGGCCCGACGACAAGAAAGATAAACTGGATGAAGTTAAGACCATGGTTGAAGGCCTTGTCCAATGATTAAGACATGTTCAAGCAGATGTACACTCTGTGAAAAGCTTTGTTGAAAATGAGGTGAAGGACATAAAAAGGCGTAGGAAGTTCTTTGTCATAGGCTTGGTTGTAGCCCTGTAGCAAAATTCTATGTAGGATAGGAAACTTGAACTGTAATTGAAGTTCTATTATGTAATACTTTATCAGTTTTAACAAGTTCACCACCCGTGTGTTGTCTTTGAAGTGGTTAGATGTGTGATGTAATGTAGGGTGGTGTGATAGCACTTTTTGATTGTGAACAACCTGCAATTCAGTGTTTAATTGATCGTCCTTATTTAAGGTTTTGTTTGATTATGAACAAGCTGTCATTTAGTGTTTCTTTGGGGTATCATTATATTGTTTCTAGCACAATGAATGTAAATATTAAGAAAAGGAATCTCATAAAGCAAATACACCACCATTACAATGTTTGTACCACAGTGAATGTGCATATAATTAAAAGGACTCACATTGAATGCAATAATTTATTTCCCTACAATATATGTATATCACTGTCAACGTACAAACAAAGCCATAAAGGTAGTCCAAGTAATCTGTCATAACCAATAATGCATAGTACACGTTCACCATCTTTGTTTGTACTTTCTTGATGTTCACTTACTTCATTTTCATCTGTCTCAAATTCGTCTGACTTCCATGAATCATCTATTTCTTCATGTGCATCCTCATCTTGTACTTCACCATCTTTGTGTGTACTAGCAATATTAAGGCCACCTCTTTCTGCCACTTCATCTGTTTCTTCATGCGCATCCTCATCTTGTACTTCACCATCTTTGTGTGTACTAACATCATCAAGGCCACCTCTTTCTACCACTTCTCTTCCATACCAGTGTGCAAGGCTGCATCATAACTCATTGCCACTTCCTCTTGTCCAGGATCTTTTGTGCCTGCATCACACGTTCCATCTACTTCTTGAGTTTGTTCCACTACTCCACTCACATCTGTGTCAAACTCTAAGTCCTTGTCATGTATTTCAGGTTGTTGGTCCAGTGAAATGTTTGGTTCAAATGGTTCAGGTGCAGTGAGAAGTTCCACCAATTCCACCTCATCTAACCCATGGTCCACAAATATGTCACACTGTCCACAACTACTAGCCACACGTATCAGATGAAGGGTTGGCTTATCATCGAACAACTCTCTTAAAGATTTCATAGCCTGGCTTGGTTTTTTGTAATACAAAGCCTTAATTTTACCATAACTTCTTGTTTTTAAGCACTTCATTAAATGAGGATAGCAAATCAAATATGGGTCTATGGCTAACACATCTACTTCACCACCAATGTACATTGATATAGGAACAAACACAAAATTTCCTCCATGGTGAATTATTATTTCCACTTTGTTGAACATGTTGTGCATATGAAAATATTCATATAAGATTTCAATTTCTATCACTTCAACAACATAGACCCATGTGAATGTTTCACAAGTGCAAATGAGCATCGCATAACATAATGAAATCATCACAAACAAAGACTTCATTTTGACTCATGAAAGCGCAATCAGTCAAACAATCAACGAAGACAAATCATCATCCTCATATGAATACGATAAGAGACAAAAATAAACTAACCTAATGTTTCTCTTCTTCAAGTCCACGCTGATAAATTGATCAACAACCTCGATAGTGCTTAAATGCTTTTCTTCTCACAGACCTTTGAATTAAGGTTCGAATCAAGGTTAGGGCTACAATGGTGTTAATTGGGAATGAATAGGGAAGTAAACTAATGTGTAAAAAAATAATTGATTCAGCATGTTAAGACCGGTAGACGACGTCCACGTAAGCGCCGCGTGAGCGGGCAACAGGCAAATCGTGAGACAACCAGTAATGTATACTCCCTCCGTCCCAATTTGATTTGCAAAAATTCCTATTTTGGTTGTCCCAAAATGGTTTTCCACTTTCTACTTTAGGTATGTAAATAAGAATAAAGTGACAAATTTACCCTTACTTTTACTTTTTCCTCATTAACTTAAAGGCATCTACTTTTAGAAAGATGGGCAAAAGTGTAAAAAGCAAGCATCATTTATTGTCATTCCTTAATCCTTGTGCCGGTCAAAGTTTGCAATTCAATTCAGGACGGAGGGAGTACTTAATTGACTGTTTTTGGAGACTTTGCAGGCTCAATTGAGGGTTTTGAAAGTAAGAGGGCGTAATTGACGGTTTGCCCATAGTATGAGGGCCTAATTGACAGTTTTCCCTAAATTAAATTTTCTAGCATTGCAAAAATTGTATCACTTGCGTGAAATTGTGCACCCTATAATCCTATATGATCAAATTGCAGTGTGAAATTCATCGGAATGCAATAGTATATAGGTATATACGTAGTACTATCGTATATAATTTATGACATTTTAATTGACCAATAAAATTCATTGATCCTTGTCAATAATAAGATTATTTTTAGAAAATAAAATTTACATATTCGGGAACTACATTAAAAGATTTATAAAGTCACAAAAAATCAGATTTGATAAAAGTTGGATATATAAAGTAAAAGATTAAGAGCAATTACGTTGACTGAAGAATAATGGACGAGAATCTATGAGTGAGAGAATAAAAAAGAAATTAAATGAAGGGAGATAATTAAATGAGGGTATTTCGGATGAAAATTAGGTCATTTCCGGGGATGTCAGATAACCTCAGGCATAGATGGATAACATCCTCTCCATATTACATTCTCGAGAATATAACTTTTCCGATTTTTTCATCCCGCGAACCAAACATGGGCATCTCCCGGAGTCCCGGGTGTACCTATACACCCGGTATTTTTGTGGTTCTCTTCAACTATGAGTCTTATTCTCCCATTCCATATCTGTTGCACATTGAACCTTCACCATCGACATCATCGCTCAACCTTCACCATCTGCCATCTCTCCGAGCTTCACCATCACCATTAACCGACGAGAAAAGTTCTTCCCTTGATGCAATCTGACCAAGAGAGAATTTCATCTTGCTGCAACCTGATTTGTTCGAGTCTCACTTGGGTTGCCCAATCGTTGCCGCTTCGTCCGTCAAAATTCAGGCGTCTCTGGTATGTCGTCGTTCCTCCATCTCCGGTGCTGCAAAGATTCTAGATGTCAACGTTAATGCTTTGTATAGGCTAGGTTCCAGTGATATTGACCTGGCATATCAATCCAACCCTTCTTGTATCTCTCTCACATACCAAATGAGCATAACACTTAAACGAAATGAGCATAGACAAATGAGGATTTGAGCACATTAGCGATTTCAAATGACACTTTTAATTTTTCAACACTCACTTTATAAGTTATGCATGCTAATTTGGTACTGGCATTATGCTCAATTTAAAATGTCATATAAATTCATATTTCAAAAGCATTACCATGCTCAATATTATACTCCCAATAATCAACATAATAAGTGTAATGCTCAATAAAAGGTTCATGAATGCTCATTTGACAGAAACCATGATTTTCATCTCAATAGAAGAGATTTGATGTTCAATGAAAATGTCGTGACGTTCAACTAACAAACCTTACAATATTTATATTAATGCGCATTTTATAAGTCACATATGCCCATTCGGTATTGATGTTATGCTCATTTGTAAAATGTCACATTAAATTCATATATTGAAACTCATAGTAATTGTTTATAAATATAATTTAATAAGTTTTGTAAGAGAAAAAAAAAGAATTTGAAGATATGAACCAGAGATGATGATGCTCATTGTTAGACTCCTAATACCTAATAAAATAAGTCAAATGCTCACAAAAAGTACACTAATGCTTATTTAGTGAAAACCACATTTTTTCTCTTAAATTACGAAAATGCAACGACCTCGAAAAAAATTAGACTGTGTTAGTTAATGGGCCCTTGTCTTCCTTCCTTGGATCGGATGTATGAAGATGTGCTAATTACCTGGGTGAGCTAGTTTCCGTAACTTTCTATCACTAATATACCAACTGCCTTTTCTTTTCATATTTAACTTTTTTATTTTCACTATTGTTTTTTTATCTCACTTTTGGACAGTTTCCTGCCAACGTTCTTCACCAATACGAATTTCCCTCAACCGCAACTTGCTTTTTCTTTCTTCCTGCTTCCGGTTTTCTTTTCTTCTTCTCCGATTCATCTTTTCTCATTCGTTCATCTTCACGATAATGTCGACGGTAAATACTCCTACTCGTGTTACAAGATCTTCTTCTCGGCTGAATATGGATGGAAGAAGTTTTGATCGTCACAGTGCTTCTGCTTCACCTGTTCGTTCGAGAAGTCCGAACTCTGCTCGGAAGAAGAGAAAAAATGAAAATGCTCCAAATCCTCGGAAGAAAGCCAAAGTTTCCGTTAATGTCCAAGTTCAGAAGTCTACTAAATCTGTTAAGGAACAAAAAAATAAGAAATATCCTTCGACATTTAAGGTACTTATTTTGGTATTGTTATATTTGAAGTGCTTGTTCTATTTTGCATGTGTACTTTTTGTTCTTCTATTTGAAACTGTTTTTGTTTAATTTTGTTTATTCAATTGTAATTTTGTTTCATTTTTGTAATCCAGGAGTGGCAATATTTTGTTCCATGTGAATCGTGGTTTAACAGTAGGGTTTGTACTTTTAGCAACGATTGCTTTATTGTAAATCTCAAGGAATTGGGATTATTTAGGGAAACTTGTTTTGGTAAATTGTTGGATTTTCAAGACCTTAAATTGCAGCCACATCTTGTGCATTGTTTGCTTTTGTGAGAAATTAGTCACAGTATTCCCAACGAGATCTGGTTTGATGTTTCTAGCTTTCGTTTGCGTTTTTCCATTGTTGAATTTGCTGTTGTCACTGGTTTAAAGTGTATTGGTGAATTTGATACTTCTATTATTCCTTCATCAGACAGTAATTCACTTTTAAAGAAGTATTTCAACAGTTGTTCTAAGGTTACTCGTGAAGATATTGAAAATTGTTTTCTTGGTCAAAAGGTTGATTGTGATGAAGATGCAGTTAAGATTGCTATTCTGTATGTTCTTGGTCTGTTCTTCTTTACTTCATCTAAGGAGAAGGTCATAAGTGAAACTTATTTGGCAGTTGTTGATTCTGGTTTATGGGATTCCTATCCTTGGGGGAAAGAGCGTTTTGATGTCACATTACAGAACTTGAAGGGCAGGCTTATTAGAGGAGATCATTCGAAAAGTGATTATTTCTTTTATCGTATTTTAGGATTTCCTCTAGCTCTTCAGGTTTGGTTTTATGAGTGTTGTGATTATTGCGATGGTGTGTTTGCTTCTAGATCTGTTTCTACTATTCCCCGATTGTTGTCTTGGCACTCTTCCATTGGACACACTTTCAAGAAGTTGAATATAGATCTTCTTTGTTTATCTGTCTCTCTGGTTTTTTTCTTACTTTTCTCAATTTTGTGTTTTTATTTTGCTTTTATTCCATTTACTTTATTATCCTTTTATGTTTTTTATTTATTAGTTGAAGTTGCACAATGTTGAGCTTACTGCCCTTGAAAGTGAATCACTTGAGTTGGATGTTTTGTTTTCTGCTCATCCATTGAGGTCCCAAACTACGCCATCTAATTCAAATGCTGGGAAGGGACCTAGTTCTTCTTTTTATGGTGTTTTTTCAAACTCTGTTCTACTGGAATTTGAAAAAACGGCTTGACACCAAACTTCTTGCTTTCAAGGAATTTGTTCAGGGCAGGTTTAATGATTTAGAACACAAGCTTGACCGTGTTATTTCACTTTCCCATGTTCAATCTTCCAAGCACACAGTTTCAGGGTTTTCCTCTCCTGATAAAAATCAAACTGTAGAAGAACCTCTAGTTACAAATGTTGTTACTGATGATGATGATACCAACAAAGGTCTTTCTGATGATGAAAATGACTCTTCTTTTCTTTCTACTGGTGGTCATGTAAATGATGGTCTTCACTGTGGTTAGTTAGATGAATCACTGATATCTATTGACCCTACTGGACATGTCTGAGATGATACACAGGTTATGTATTGTTTCTTTTTATTTGTTTCATTTTGTTTATATTGTTTTATTTTGTTTCATTGTTCTTTCTGTCTTTCTTTGTTTGTTTGAAATTCTTTATTTTCCATGCTTGTAATCTCAGTGATCCTTATTGTTATCAGATTGAAGATGAAGTTCCTGTCATGACCAGTCATTTGCAGGATTTGGAGTTTGACGATTGTGATATTTTCCTTCATTTCATATCTGATATAGTATTTTCAACAGTTACCGATTGCATGTCGGCCGAGAATTATTCTGTTTTGACTGCTTTTGTTGAGAATATGGTTTTTTCTACTGTTACTGAGATGCAGCGTGCTGAATATGATGATCTTTTGATCACCTCTTTCCAGAACATGGTTATTTCTACTGTTATTGATATGATGACTATTGAAAACCAAACAATTTCACATACAGTAGATTCTGGTTGTGATGATGTGGTTGAGGATGATGGTTTTTTTGCTGAGCTTGATTCTCTTGTTTCAGATTTTAAAAATTCCAAGGTGTTCACTTCGTATTCTGTATTGTGACTTCGTATTCTGTATTGTTTACTTTATATTATTTATAGTATACTAGTATTGTTTATTTATTTAACTTTTTTTTTGTAGTCTTCTACCAATGATCCTGGTTTAGGTTCTACAACTTCTTCGATGGAGTTGGTTCCTTATGTGCCATTTGTTCCCTCCATTGCTGTAGAGCATACACCTGAATCAATTCTTAGGAAAAAGAGGCATGTGAAGCCAAGTACTTTTGTCAAATCTCCTTTTGTTGGGGAGTTTGATTCTGGATGTGGGTCTGTCCAGGCTTGTACTATCAACCTTTTATGTCCTTTTGTCGATGAGGCAAACTGTGTTCCACCACCTTCCATTCTTTCTGCTTTTAACATTTGGATCGATGAATGAGCTTATAAGCGTAAAAGGTTGTTTAACAGTAATGTCATACATTTCAATTTTATTATAGCTTGGTTTTTCACATATTTTTTATAATTTTGTAGATCAATGTTGATGTATCCTTCTAAAATTGATCATCTGACGCCTGGATATGATTTTACCGTTGCTTTTGTGGAATCGAAGACATGGTTCCACTCTCTTTATTATTTGGGACACTTTATATCAGATTCTGTATGTTTATTTACTTTTATGAAGATTATTATCATGTGTTCATATTTATTTATTAGTTTCTGATTTCCCTTTTTTCTTGCAGCATTTAGATGTGATCTTTTATTACTTCAGGAAGAAGGCTCAAGTTACTAAGACTTGCAAAATCAGTTTCACAACAACTGATACTCTTTTTAATGTGAATGTTCTGAAAGCATATGCTGCAACCCAAGATAAATCATTTTCTTGGTCCAAATTTGCAAGTCTATGTGATTATATTGTAGGCTTTCAGTTGCCTTGTTCAGAGGCTTGGGAAGAAGTTGATCATGTTTTTATTCCAATTTACATTAAGAAACAGACGCATTGGATTCTAGCTAGATTTTGCATTAATGATTGGTGCATATATGTTTATAATTCCATGGTGAGTGCAAGGGATATAGCTCATGCTTCAGAAGCTGTGAAGCCATATATTGTGATGTTGCCTTTGTTTTTTAGACACATGGATCACTTTTCTAAACGTGCATTGGATCTTAATAAGAACTTAGATATGAAATTCATGACCAATTTGCCTGTCCAAGAGTCAGCGTAAGTTTATTTGTCTTATTATAATGATTTTCTTTTATGCTGATGGATAGTCTACCCGGGGGTATGTATCCGAGGGGTTACTGCGGGAAGTAACTAGAGAGAAGTCAGAGCAAAAGTAAGAGAGAGAGTGTATTGCTGAGAATGTAATGTGCGAATTTAGCTTGGATTACAAATGGGGAAAATGGGCACTATTTATAGTAGTAATAAATGCCAGATAGGGACACGTATCATCATTCTGGTGGTCGAGGGGTCACCTCAACGGGGTGGCACTGGCATCCGCATGTGGCCGCATTAAATGCAGCTGTTAGATGTGACGTCGTACTTGGTACGGTGATTCAGGCGCATGTGGAGATGATATTATGTCGAGAAAGGTGCCATCGGCTGCAGATGATTAGCCAAGGGCTCTGGGTACCGGGAACCCCCTCAATGCCGATGTAACACCCCCAAATTTTCCACCCAAAAATACATTTAAATAATGATTTATTGAAAAGTATTACTAACTTTATTTGAAAACATCAGAAAATGTACAACAGAAAATTTAAAGGAAAATAGGGGTGCTACCGCCACACTCGGTTCTAACCTAACCGAGTGCACGGGCTAACCACCTTCAAAACTAATTTGAACTCCAAAACATATATTTACTAAAGATCTTGGAAATTAAATTTACAATGATTTACAAACTACGTTTTCTAGCGGAAGCTCTCTCGAAATCAACATCTTTATCAATTCATCACCTGTACAAAACAAGTACAGAAAGAAAAATAAAAGAAACAAACATTAGCAATAATGCTAAGTAAGTCTCACCTAACCTTTTAAAATAATAATAAATTATATATATATAATTCGTACAGCCTTTTAACATGAAATATTCTTCAAAACACTTTATCAATCATAAATCATATGTAAACGATATTTATATAAAATCTCAATCACATAATTAACTCGTAACCCATAATAACTTCAAAATACATGAAACACCAAAATTTCTCCTCTATTGAATTTCTCCAAAAATCACTTTGTAACTAACTTCCTAGTAATTTAGAAGGGTGGTGCTCAACACTGTGGTTGAGCCCGGTGATCCGTTGTTATGTACGGCCACCCCGGAACTATCGCCGGTACCACAACTGCTCCTTGGAAACGGAAACAACTACCTTAAGTGTGCACACCCCCTAGAGGTATTCCAAGCCCTCCGGGTTAGTAAGTCGATCCGGGTAGCCGGGATGTTTTCTACCAACTACCCCACCTCAAAAACTGAATGATTAGAAGCTACTACTACCACTACTACTCAAAAGCCGGGATGTTTTCTACCGACCGTCAATTCACCTCAAACCAAAACCAACAAAAATTGAGTAGTAGTAGACCTAACCACCCTCCACATTTTAAGGGACGTGGAAAACCAGCACCACGAATTTCTCCTGTGATGCTCACCTTTTATGAAAATATTTATTTCTTTGTTTTCTCAAAATCAATCGAAGTTTATATTTCAAAAAATTTCCTTTTCAACAAACTCCCACAAAGATAACAAATTACGTACTATTACAAAATCTCCCAAATCGTATACAATAACTCATATTAACAAACCAATATATCTATATATATTTACAGTTTATCCAAAAAAACAAACAAACCAATATATCAACTAATACCTCAATTACAACCCTTTCATATAATAATATTTAATCAAATTCAGCACACACAAATTCAATTCTCAAATGTGCATACAAAAATATTCAAAGAAATCACGAAGCAAAAGAACTAATTTCAGTTGACGTGAAACTTACATTAAGTCTTGATGCTCTTAATTCTCTTCCTCAATTTCGGTCTCTAGATAATCACCTTTTTAATTAAGATGATATAATTAGTCACTTATTCTATTTATCCGGTTTCCCCCCTTTTTATTATTATTCGAGTTTAGTTATTAATTATTTATTCGAGTTTATTTTATTAATCACTTTTATTAATCAAGTCACTTTATTAATTCAGCCAATATTTGAATTCTATATTTATATTAAAAATCCAAATTGTATTTACTTAAAATAATCAAATTACCATACTTTATATTAATCAATATTATTAGCCAATCTGAATGTTATAACAATTTATTTAAACAAACTCATCATCATTAATTTAGTCTTATTGCCTCCCTTATATTATTCGAAATTTATCAATTCTCTAATTACTGGAATTAAAGTCATTTATTAATTATCACTTTATTTCTTAGTCTAAGTTTCCATCTTATTACTTTAATTGGATCCACTTCTTCTGTCCGATTTATAGTTAGTAAATTATTCGAATTAAATAATTTACTGAGTTTAATTACTTAAATTAGTCCATCTTAGCTAATCCTGTATTTTATTATGGTAGATTCTATGGTACCTATAAGGTACCATACCTTTGTCCACATGGACCAATGAAAACGTAGCAGTTGAATTATTTAAAAATGATAAAATGATATGGTCAAATCAAATGAATAATAGGTACGGTACCCCATTTTTTAGAAAGGTACGCAGTTGTTGGTATACATAATTTTCATCCAATTGTAATTCAACCCGATTAAGATAACACTACAATTCGTTTATTATTTTTGATTAATTAACCCATCAAAGTGACCTTAATTAAGGTGTACATCCATATTAAAATTTTCTTAAACCAGTTTATTATTTCCAATTCCATTATTTGTGTTATTATTATTATTATTATTATTATTATTAATCCCGATCAGCCCAACACTTGTATGGTAAACTCAGTAGCTCAAAGTTTCAAAACAATTACGTAGAGAAGTAGTAATATAAGGCATACATACGGATCATCTTCTTCGTTGTTTCAGCCGCGAAGAACCGGGGAAGAACTCCGGCCATGGCAGCAGCGGCTCTCCAACGCCAAGTCGTCCTGCAGCGGAGTGGAGAACCGGCGACGCGTTCTAACTGTGAAATAATGGGAAAGGTTCCTCCAATAGGAGTCCTGGCATGTATATTTATAGTAGTAGAGTTCTAAACATACAAGGAAACAAATCTGCCTAATTAATATTCTATTACACCCCCTCAAACTGTGCGGGAGATACAACGCGCAGGCTGTCCTTTAAAAAATGAAATTGCTGACTAGAAAGACTTTTTGTAAAAATATCAGCTAATTGAAGTTGTGTAGGGATGTACTTCACGACTAAGTCTCCATGCGCCACACGTTCCCGGACAAAGTGATAGTCTATCTGGATGTGCTTGCTACGAGCATGTTGAACAGGATTAGCAGTCAAATAGGAAGCAGAAATGTTATCACAAAATAACTGAACCGGTATTGTAACAGGAAAGCCAAGCTCAAAAAGTACGGAACGAATGTGCAACGTATCCTGAACAGTATATGCAACGGCTCGATATTCTGCTTCTGTAGAGGACTTGGACACGGTAGGCTGCTTCTTAGATTTCCATGAAACAAGATTCGGCCCCATGAATACTGCAAAACCAGTCGTGGACCGTGATGTATCTGGGCAACCTGTCCAATCCGCGTCTGAATACGCAATAACGCATGTGGCCCTAGAAGTAGGCTGTAGCCATAGTCCATGATCAAGTGTGCCCTGCAAGTATCTAAAAATACGCTTGACTGCAAACAAATGAGTAGTGCGAGGGACATGCATAAATTGAGACACTAAATGCACAGCATAGGTAATATCAGTTCATGTCAAAGTTAAATATTATAATGCACCGACCATACTTCTATACTCAGTGGCATCTGTAAGAAGTTCCCCATCAGTAAGGGATAGTGAAGTACGAGTAGCAAGCGGAGTGCGAACAGACTTAACAGTGTGGAGATGGAAACGAGAAAGAAGATCAGAGACATATTTTTGTTGAGAAAGAAACAAACCTTTAGAGGAACGCATAGCCTGGACTCCCAAAAAATAATGAAGATCTCCAAGATCTTTCATAGCAAAATGTTTAGCAACAAGTTGAATGAAGGAGTTAATGACAACGGAAGAATTACCAGTAATAATTATGTCATCAACATATAATAATAAATAAATGACATTAGTATTCTGGCGGTAAATGAATAAAGAATTATCAGACTTGCTGCACGTAAAATGATGAGACAATAAGAAGCTACTAAAACGATGAAACCATGCACGTGGGGCTTGCTTAAGGCCATAAATGGCCTTCCGCAATTTGCACAAGTGATTAGGAAACAAAGGATGAACAAAACATGTAAAAAGGCATTCTTGACATCTAATTGACGAATGACCCACCCAAAAGAAACGGCTAATGTAAGAGCATTAAATTCACCAGCCATTGCCGCTCGCCAAATTAAATGTTTATTAGCCTCGGAAAAACATGAAGGATCAGCTGATAAGACAACAGTGTTTAAATTAAAAATTGATTTTGGTTTAAAAATGCCCGACTTTCCCCTTGTTTGCATCGGATGAATATTAAGTATCAGGGCAGGACCAATATTCGGCGGAGGCACGACAGCCCTGGTGGTGGGAGAGTTGGGTGAGGCAGTGAGTTGGGATGGGGTAGGCGGTGTTGAAGAAGAAGAGGGTGAAGATCCATTACTGGGTATAGGAGATGGCAGTGAGGTCGGAGAATGGTATTGTGCGGCTGGGGAAGGGGAAGGGGATGGAAGGCTGGGATTTTCGAGCATGGCTGGAGCAGAGGGTTGGGAAAGTGAGTGGGGACAATCGGTATTGTTGTTCGAGCAGGGAAGAGGCATTGGTCTGGAGATGGGATGAGTTAGAGTGGAGTCGAGAGCTAGAGGAATGGAGGATGAGGAAGAGGCATGCGTAGAAGAAGACAATGTGGCAAAAGGAAAAATATTTTCATGGAAGCGAACATGTCTACTTATAATAACTTTACCAGAGTGAGGCTCAAAACAACGATAGCCTTTAAAACCAGATGCATAGCCAAGAAAAACACATTGTATGGAGCACGGAGAAAGTTTATTGGAGGGAGATGCAGAAAAATTGGGGTAACAAGCACACCCAAAAACTCTTAAAAAACTATAGTCAAGAGGTTTTTGAAAAAGAATATCGTAGGGAGAAACACCATTAAGTGACGGAGTGGGAAGTCTATTAATAAGATATGCAGCTGTAAAGATAGCATCAACCCAAAATGTGCTAGGAATAGAGGCAGTAATGAGCATAGTTCTAGCAAATTCCAGGAGATGACGATGTTTGCGTTCTGCAACACCGTTTTGTTGGGGAGTATGTGGGCACGATTTTTGAAAATAAATGTCATGTTCGTCAAAAAAATGCTGCATATTATTATTAACAAATTCACCCCCTCCATCACTCTGAAAAATTTTAATTTTAGAATGAAACATATTTTCAACTAAAACCTTAAATAGACGAAACTGAGTAAAAACTTCACTTTTATTACGCAAGGGATATATCCAAGTAAATCGAGAAAAATCATCAATAAAACACACATAATATTTAAAGCCTAAATTAGATAACAAAGGTGATTGCCAAACATCAGAATGATTTAACTGTAAAGGGGAAGAAGAAGTATGACTAGCATCCGAAAAAGGTAGTCGTTGAGATTTACCCAAACGACAGGAAACACAATCATGTTCAAAATTAGAAGAACTAGAAATAAGTTTTCTACGATGCAACAAGCGCAAAATAGTTTCACCACAATGTCCTAGTCTACGATGCCACACAGGGCCAGGAGAAGTGACTGTGGCAAGAGCTAACGGTGTAGATGATGTAAGACTGATAGGGTAGAGATGGCCATTATGTCGCGCCTGAAGAAGAACTGCCCCCGAAAGTTTGTCCTTAACAAAAAATAGTTTTTATCAAAAACAACAACACATTTGTTATCAGCGCATAATTTTTGAATAGAAATTAAATTAAATTTTATTTGAGGCACATGAAAAACATTTTTCAATGACAAGGGGCGACTGAAAGTATTTAAAGTAATATTTCCAATATTAGCAATAGGTAAATTAGTGCCATTGGCCACACTAACAGTCATGGAGCCTGAGTAAGGGAATTTATTTGACAGAATACCTTCAGAAGAGGTCATGTGAGTAGAGGCACCGGAGTCCGAATACCACAAAACATCATTGGATTCGCCACTTGGAGTAATCAACGCAGGTGCAGAAGTTTGTGAAAAACGAGACGGACAATGCATCGCAGAGTGACCTGCAGAGAAACAAATTTGACACACAACTGGGGATGGAACAGACCCGAGAATACCCTCCGAAGATGGGAAACCAGATGCATCATTAGGAGGTCTTGGAACAGGAGCACCCCCTGCAGGTCTCGGCCCGGACTGGCTGGAATGCACCGTAGAAGCTGGTGGTGCGTAGTACTGCTACGGCCCGTGTCTTCCGCCTCTGTCGCGACTGCCGCGGCCGCGTGGCGCTGAAGGACCCGACTGCCCAGTGCCCAATGGAGCAGCAAACGCTTGGTGAGGGGAAGAATAGTCTTGTTGTTGATGCAAAACAGTCTGCTCAGCCTCCATGAGGCGCGGGTGAAGGATGTCGGGTGGAAAGCTCTCAGGAAACAGTGAGATAGTGCCCGTAACAAACTGATATTCAGGGCCAAGTCCCTGTAGTGTGCTTTGTAATAATTCTTTCTCAGTCACATGGGAATTAATTGCTGCTAAAGCATCAGCCAGATTTTTAATATCACGTAAGTAGTGGTCCATGGATTGATTAGATTTCTTTTTTATATTAGATAATAAGCGTTTAAGCTCCATAGCTCTAGGTAAATTGGCAGACATAAAGCGTGACTGTAAACGCTCCCATATACCCATTGAATGTTTAATATCATGAACATCAGTTAATACTTCACGAGATAAAGTAGCAAACAACCAGGAACGAATTGTTTGATCTACTCGAAGCCAATGATAATAGTCAGTATTAACGATTTGATGATTATTAAAATCCAGATTGTATAAGGGAGGTACCGGAATAGAGCCATCTAACATACCAAAAAGACCCTGTGACACCAAGAATGATTCGAATTGAGTGCGCCATGTAAGATAATCTTCAACTGCTTTGAGTTTGATGGTAACAATCTGGCCGACGTTTGCAATTCCATGAGAAACAGCCTGCACCAAGGCTGCCATTGGAGTGCCGAAGAGAGGGTTGTCATTCTGGGGTCGGACAATTCCTGGAAAACCAGCGAACGAAGGGCCAAAATAGGGAGAAGCTGGTGGCGGCGTGGGGCGTGGGCTGGCCGGTGGCAGAAGAGGGCGACTCGGCTGCCATGGGAATTGTGGCGGCAAGGGGTTGAAGAGGGAATATGGCAGTGGTGCAGTATACGGTGGGAACGGATATGCTGCCATGTATTCGGTCGTCGGCGGTGGCATGGGGAAGCTGCCAACCGGACGTGAGATCGCCGCCTGGGGTTGCGGCTGGGAGACGGCATGGTGAGCGGGGGAGGAGAAGTCCGATGCCGAGTTGCCGATGTCCGCCGTGGAGAACGGCGGTGGCGGCGGTGTATTTGGAGAAGTCGGCGGCGCCGTGGTGGAGAAGTCGGAAGTCATGGCGGCGACTTAGATCGAAAAGAAAATTAAGGTTTTCTTTGGGCTACTGATACCATGTGAAATAATGGGAAAGGTTCCTCCAATAGGAGTCCTGGCATGTATATTTATAGTAGTAGAGTTCTAAACATACAAGGAAACAAATCTGCCTAATTAATATTCTATACTCCGGTGATGCTCGTTCTGCGGCGGCGATGGTTCACTCACTTTTCTACTCACTCAAGGATGAGAGTATTACACCCGGTCGTTCCGCCTTTTCTCTCCTCACGTTCTTTCCTTTCCTCTCTTTTTTTTTCTTTTTTTTTTTCTTTTTTTTCTAACTTACTATCTTTTTTTTGCTTGTGTGATATAGTATGTACAGTAATATATATACGCTGCAATTTGCTGCTCGCATAAGGGGTTGCAGTGTAGGTTGCCGCAAGGTCTTTATATATACACACGCATGGAGGGTTCTGGGTTTTGAGTTTTACGTTAAAAAAATCGTTTGTATTTACTTCAATACTATTGAGCTTTCCTTGAAACGGAGCATTCATAAGGAATGCAATACGAGTATGCGTTAGTATTTTAGGTGTAATAGCTAGTTAATATTTTCCTTATTTGTTGCTCTAAGTATTTACCTATATTGTCGTATGTATTAAGTTGCAGTAACAATTTCCATGTAGAAGTGGTTTGGCCATGACTCCATGAGTATTAAACTTGTACGTAGAAGACTTTCCATTTTTATTTTTAAGCATGGCTAGGAGTAATATTTACTCGGTATGTATTTATTGTTGAGGTTTTGCCGGTTGTAAAGTACATCATCTATATTTTATGTACGTATGATTTGAAAAGTTAATTAGCTTTTGTAATATTTTAGTATAATTGTACACCTAAAATTAATCGGCATCTTATGAATTATCATTTGCTAAAACGTCACTCTTATTAAGTCAACATTTTATCTCATCAATTAAGATGTCACTTCTATTCAACTAGCATAACTGTCACAAAAAGTTTACTTTTGATCTTTTTATTTAAAATCATTTATTTCATTAAATTATTTATTTTATGTTATTTTAATAAATTTTTTCAAGGTGTCACGGCCGAGGGCTCTGGGTGCCGAGGGCTACTGATTTTTGCCGTTTTCTCACAGTAACTTTGTTTGCTTGAGTTGGCCATCCTGTGAGACTTTGGAGCCTTCGGCCAGGTGGCCGAAGGCACCCCCAGTGTGCCACATGGGTTGCTCAGTACTTGGGGCGTTGTGATTCGGGCCTGTTGTGCTTCCTGGGCCTATTGTGCCTCCATTAGAATAGTGGGAGTCTATAGGCCGGGGGTTCCTGGGCCATATACTCCATCAGGAGTCCCTCACTCCTTTTGCCGAAAGGTACTTGAGGGAAAAGGAGTAATTTGTGTTTGTCCTTTGGTGTTGTTCCGTTGTAGTTTGTAAGGTTGGTAAGGAGTTCGTTGTGTGCACGTTTCAGCTGAGGGCAGTCCCTCAGTTACCCACAATCCGGGACTTGAGGGATCATGTTCGTCATTTGTGGGAGTTTTTGACATTTTTTGTCTTTTTGGGATTTTTCCCGAAGGGGTCCTCCAGTCCCCCGCTCCTTGAGGCACTTGCAAAATGGTGAAAAGGAGTAGAGTAGTTCCTGCCTGCAATATGAAGTCGAGGGGTGACGCTTTTCGCTTCATTTTGGGGGGATGCCTCGTTAAAAACCTCATTGGAAAAAACCCTGTGGGAAAAAATTCTAATGAGGGAAAAAGAGTGCACCGAATTCCCCCAATGATGAGTCGAAAAGGTGAAATCTCGGTTTGAAATGAGTGGCAATATTCTTGCCGAAGGCTATCCCCGTCTGAAGGCGCGTGTGTTGATTTGCCGAAGGTTCGCTGCTGTTATCCTGAGAGATGCCGAAGGGGGAGCCCTCAAATTATGAGAATGAGGGCGCGATGAATGTGGATGATATTTCCGGTGTTGTAGAGGGGTCCCTTGTTCGTTTACAAGTGGGGGGCTGCGGTGCCCCGATGGGTTTGCCGTTGCGAAGCTGCGGTCTTCTGAAGGAGTGAGCCCGAAGGCATCTGTGATGTAGTATGAGGGGCACAAGCCGGGAGCACCTCTGGGTAAGTGTACCCGGGAGCTCCTCTTGATGAAGTGGGGTGAAGGAGAAAGCCCGAGGGCTAGTTTTTTGGTTGATGAAGGAGTGGTCTGCCGAGGGCGCGGTCTTGGTTCCCATAATATAGCCGTTGTAAATAGAGCCGTTGGAATATCTAACGTCAGAAATATAGCCGTTGGGGGGGGGGGGGGCTTCCACGTGGCGCGTATCCACTGGCTGTCTGCGAGCGGGCGTTACCGATTGGGCAACTCGTCGGTTTGTAATGATGACTTTGTACCGGAGGCCCGGTTTTCAGGCCCAAGCCCGGATCTGGGCGCCTATAAATACCCCAAGGCTAGGGTTATTTCCCCTTGTGCGTTTTCAGTGTAGCGAAGCTCTGCCAAATTTTCTAGAGAGAGAAACACCTGCCTTCGATCCAACTCTTGTTCCAAGGTCAGTCCCCCACCCGTTCTTCACCTTTCTTAGATAGCTGTGCTCTGTGGCCTTAGATTAGGGGTTAGAATTCTATAGAAAACCCTCAGTGTAGAGTCCCATTTTCGTAGTATACCAAAATGTCGTCCGAGAGCGATTCGCAAGACATTTTAAGGGAGCCTTCGGTCGAGGATGAAACCGTCTCCGATGTGGAGTCCACAAGTGAACAACTCTCGGTGGGGCATGATGCCGCCGTGGCGATGGAGTTGCAGAGAGCCCTCGTTGCCGAGATGGAGGCCGAGGGGTTCGAACAAGAATGCGAGGATGAAGAGCTGGCTCTCGCCTGGCAAGTGGCCGAGGAAGAGGCGCAGAGAGAGAGAGAGCATGAGGGTCACCGTCGCTGTTCTTCCCCCTCGCGATGCTGATGAAGCCAGCACCTCTCGGCCATTGAACCCGGCCCCTCTCCAGGTGGCCCCCGGGAAGAAGAAGACGAAGGCTGCCGCGTCCAAGAAGAAAGGCAGTGTTGCTGATCAAGGGAAGCCCGTCGATATGCCCGAGGGGTACTCCTTCCTGAATACCGCTGCCCTTGAGATAAGGTCGAAGGCTGATGGGGCGGACTTCTATGTTACCCAGCTCCATGTGGAGCCCTCGGCGACGGTAGTGCCACCGGGACCTGATGATGTCCTCTCCCGGGCCCCCGAGGGATGTATATCCGTTCACATTCTCTCGGTGTCAATGGGCCTCCGATTCCCTCTGCACCCTTTTCTGCGTGAGTACCTTCGGTACGTAGGACTGCTCCCCTGCCAGCTCACGCCGAATAGCCACTCGTACATCGTGGGGTTCCTCCATCTCTGTAAGTCCCGGGGGGTAACGCCTAGCTTGGACCTATTTTTCCAAAGCTTCAACTTGTGCCGGGGGGGGGGGGGGGGCATGCGAATGCCGAGGGCTTCGCGAACCTGCAACAGGTGGCTTTGTTCAAGTTATTCACTGAGGCGCCCTCCTCAAACAAAGGGTGGAAAGACCGATGGTGCTACGTGAAGCTAGCTGAGAGCCCATTCCCGAGGGAGCTGCGCGACTGGTTTAGGCGTCATGAGAAGGTGAGGAGCGCCGCCCTCGAGAAAGATGGCATGATCCTGGCTAAGATCACGGAGGGTCGAAACAAGAATATTACCATCAAGGAGTGCACCCAGGAGGAGGATCTGCATACCCTCGGGTTCCGGAGGTACCGTTTCCTGGGGAAAACACATGAAAAGTACCTGATGTTTGATGGAGCCTCCGGGGGTTTAGGAGGTAGTAGCCGAGGGCATCCAATTTGTAGACTTATGAGTATCTTTCTTTGTTAGACGTAGATATTTTTTGCACATTTTCTCCTTCGGCCTAAACCGTCTTCATTCTTTTGCAGGTATCAGCATGGATCTTAACGCCTTTGCCGCTCTCAAGAAGCAGAAAGCCAAAGTCCCGGGCAAGAAGGAGCCCAGTAAGCAGAAGCCCCTCCGGGAATTCTCGAAGAAGGGTGGTGAGCCCTCGGACGAAGCTGCCAAGAGGAAGGCAGCAGGCAAAGGTCCAATCCCCGAGGGGAAGAGACAAAAGAAGGGGGATGTTGGGAAGAAGGCTCCCCCGGTGGTGGTCGTGGATGAGCACTCCACCTCTGAGCCCCGTGTTCAAGTGGCGGCGACCGCTTCCAATCTTCGGGAAGGCCTCCGCCCCCTGCTAACGGACGCGGGCCGAGTGGGCCTGGTTGATGTGGTGACGGGCGTCGTCGGCATGGAGGGGCGCCTTGCCTTTGTCCTGAGGGGGACGTCTTTCATTAGCCCTGGAGACGGATCCGCCACTTTCTTTAGGCCTTTGGAGCACCTTCCCCCCGAGGCGGTCTTGGACCCCTCGGCGGTCTTGCGCCCCTCCGAGTCTCTCGAGGGCGGAGGTCCGGGGTTGTTCCTTGTTCATGTTGTGGCGGTCCCGGGATTGGACTTCCTGGGAGGCCGTATCTTGGGCCACAACCCCCTCGACATTCCCAATCCGAAGGACAGGGTTCCCGAGGGGTTGTGGATGAGGGGGAGGCATGATATTCTCCCCGACCTGAGGTTGGAGGGGAACCAAAGTGCCGAAGGCACCCGGATTCTGGGTGAGCGTCTGGATGAAGGCAGAAAACACCGACTATACGTCGATAGTGATGACCGGAGGGCTAACTTGGTTCTCGCTCCGGTCCTTCTTCTTGGCCTCGATGCCGAGGCAGGCATCAGGGGCATTCTGTTGAATCTGATGGCGTAGGTCGATAGCCGTCTGGTCCAACCCGCCGATGCCCCCCCCCCCCCCCCCGAGAGCCCTGTTAGAGACTTCGGGGACGTCGACTTCGCCGAGGGCCAGGTTCCTGTCCTCAACGTTCTTGGAGTTGGCATGAGTTGTTCTCACCATTTTCGCTAGGTGTTTTGTGTTTGGCGAGGGGGGGGGGTTCTTACTTTATTATTCGACCTCTCAACGAGAGCACCAAATGATGGATAGTCTACCCGGGGGTATGTATCCGAGGGGTTACTGCGGGAAGTAACTAGAGAGAAGTCAGAGCAAAAGTAAGAGAGAGAGTGTATTGCTGAGAATGTAATGTGCGAATTTAGCTTGGATTACAAATGGGGAAAAGGGGCGCTATTTATAGTAGTAATAAATGCCAGATAGGGACACATGTCATCATTCTGGTGGTCGAGGGGTCACCTTAACGAGGTGGCACTGGCATCCGCATGTGGCCGCATTAAATGTGGCTGTTGGATGTGACGTCGTACTTGGTACGGTGATTCAGGCGCATGTGGAGAGGATATTATGTCGAGAAAGGTGCCCTCGGCTGCAGATGATTAGCCGAGGGCTCTGGGTACCGGGAACCCCCTCAGTGCCGAGGGCTCTGAGTGCCGAGGGCTACTAATTTTGCCATTTTCTCACAGTAACTTTGTTTGCTTGAGTTGGCCATCCTGTGAGACTTTGGAGCCTTCGGCCAGGGGGTCGAAGGCACCCGCAGTGTGCCACGTGGTTTGCTCAGTACTTGGGGCGTTGTGATTCGGGCCTGCTGTGCTTCCTGGGCCTATTGGGCCTCCATTAGAATACTGGGAGTCTATGGGCCGGGGGTTCCTGGGCCATATACTCCATCATATGCATTATCCCTTTTATTACTAATACAAATATTGATGTTGATTATTCTTTTTTTAGTGACTATGGGGCTTATGTTGCTGCTTTTGCTAAATATTTCATTGATGGCATAGAGCTTCCTTCATTTTTGGATATTGAGCTATACAGATCGAGGCTTGCCTTTTTTCTTTATCAGTATGGAATATCTAAGTTGAATGGTGAAGTGGAGAGTGATGGTGATCAAGTCAAATGCAAGCGCAAGAAGCTGAAGCATTAGATAAATGTAGCCATGACTAATATGTGTATTGTAAACATTCCTTGTTCAGTTGATATGTTTTTGTTTTTGGGTAAATGTAAAAACCGTATGTTAATTTCTACCTTTGAACATCTTTCTTTGTATTGTTCTCATACAGTTCATATATTCTATCTACCAATATATGCCTTGTATTTTGCTCGTTTCTATTTGTTTCTTATATTGGTTTGTTGTTGTTTATTTCTGTTTCCGATTTTCTTCTTATATTCCAAAGCTCTTTTTTAGCCTTTTGCATTCTGGTTTTTGTCTACGGAATTTGTTGTTATTTTTTCCATCTTACTGGTATAGCTTATTTATACAACTTAGTAGTTGTTTCCTCAATTGTTTGCACTTGTTTCGCGATGTTTTTATGCAATGTGTTGTTTCTTCGTCTGTTTTTTGTTGTTTCTTTTTGTTTCTAGTTTCATAATTAATTCCATACTTGTAGTTTACTTTATGTAATATAAGCACACAGTCATATAGAATTGTTTTTCAAACAAGTTATAAAATTGTATTTTATTGTTGCTCTTTGTTTTTAAAAAAATTATTTGTTTCTTCAACTGTTTTGTTTTGTTTCTTATTGTTTCTAGTCTCATATGTAATTCGAACTGTGTACTTTCTGCCATTTTAAATACACACACAGTCATATAGAATTCAGAATTATCCTCTGTTTAATTGACCTTCAACAGAAATAATAAAAATAAACTACAAAACATTTCTCAAACAAGTTATAAAATTGTATTTTATTGTTGCTCTTTGTTTTTAAAAAATTTATTTGTTTCTTCAACTGTTTTGTTTTGTTTCTTATTGTTTCTAGTCTCATATGTAATTCGAACTTTGTAGTTTTTGTCATTTTAAATAAACACACAGTCATATAGAATTCAGAAATATCCTCTATTTAATTGACCTTCAACTGAAATAATAAAGATAAATTACAAAACATTTCTCAAACAAGTTAGAAAATTGTATTTTATTGTTGCTCTTTGTTTTTAAAAAATTTATTTGTTTCTTCAACTGTTTTGTTTTGTTTCTTATTGTTTCTAGTCTCATATGTAATTAGAACTTTGTACTTTCTGCAATTTTAAATACACACACAGTCATATATAATTCACAGCTACTAGTGTTCATGCACATTTGAATTGACATTCAACAGAAATGATAGATAAAAATAGCAAAACACTTCTCAAACTAGCTAAGGTTTCTACGTTTGGGGTGCATTCCTGCATGTCTTTCTATTGTGTCCTTTGTTTCCACACTTCCCACATTTGTTTTTTGTTGTAGTCTCCCAGTGTGCTTTATATCTCTGCTTTTTCGGCCTTCCTGCCTTTTTCCTTGCATGTGGTGGATAAACCTGCAAGATTGGCTCAGAAATCTGCATTTGCCATGTTTTTTGATCTGGAATAGGATGCGCTGTCTCACTATAAGTTTGCAGCAATGTTTCCTTTGTGTAGTAAAATGAGCAAAATCTGTACGGCTCTTGATTTATCTTTTTTAGTACTGCCAGTGCGTGCATACAAGGCAATTCATCCATTTGAAACCTCCTACAAGTGCATGTTTTGTCCTCTAGATTAACAATGAAGATTATGCTCATATCATAGACACTGAATATCACCTCAGTAGAAGGAATCACCTGCAATTAAAATTTTATACAAAATACAATTTTGTTAACAATTTATATACAAAGTTAAGAAGTTATATTATGTATGAATTATGTACCTTTAGTTTCATGCATTTCATGTAGTTCTGTTCTAGAGTTTCATGTGGAACTCTTGCAAGTGGTGTGAATGTATTTCTTGCACCATTTGTGTTTACATGTGTCCATATTTGTACCAATGTGTGCAAGAACTGTAGCAAAGCAGTCATTGGCAGATTTTTTATCTTCTTCAGTACAACATTTAGTGATTTTGCTATGTTTGAAGTCATGGTTGAGTACCTTTTGGAGATTGAGAACACTCTAGCCCATTTTTCATACCCAACTGTGTACAGATATGACACTATTTCCTCATCAATCTTCTCCAATACCTTAATATGGCAGTCAAACTTCTCTCTTGTATAAGCTTTTGCTGCTTCAAAATAACTGTCTTTTATATTTTTGTTTTTCTTTTGAACCTTGTCTTTAGGTTGTTAAACAAATGGTAAATGCATACCCCATGTCCACATTCGGGATATACTTCTATCACACCTTTAGCAATGCTCTCATGTCTATCAGAAACTGTAGGTTTGAATAATTGAAATAGCTTAATTATTCAAGAGTCAGGGAGGTGTATAAATACACATGTACAGGAGGTTACAGATCCTAAAAAATAGGATCAGAACTAAATGCTAGGAATATAATAACAACTAAGCTATCTTATCCCTAAAAGACTAAACGTACTCTAACTAATTATACTTCAAATTATATACGTAATACAACATTGTTTACGTAAATCCACACTCCCCCTCAAGTTGGAGCGTATATATCATACATTCCCAACTTGCTAACAAGTACATCAAAGGTCGGTTTAAATAGACCCTTTGTTAGAATATCTGCCATTTGATCTTGTGAAGGAACAAATGGAATGCAGAATGTTCCATTCTCGAGTTTCTCCTTTATAAAATTCCGATCTACTTCGATGTGTTTAGTTCTGTCATGCTGTACAGGATTTCGAGCTATGCTTATTGCAGCTTTGTTATCACAGAACAACTTCAGGGGCGGTCTGTTTTCAATTTTTAAGTCCTTGAGTATTCTGCTGATCCACACAATTTCACAAGCTCCATTTGCCATGGCTCTGTATTCTGCTTCGGCGCTACTTCTAGCCACAACAGTCTGTTTCTTGCTCTGCCAGGTGACCAAGTTTCCCCATACAAATGTGCAGTAACCTGATGTGGATCTTCTGTCTGTCACCGATCCTGCATAATCAGCATCTGTAAAGGCTACAACAGACCTGATTTCTCTTTTTTTAAATAAAAGGCCTTTTCCTGGACAACCCTTCAAATACCTAAGTATTCTATAAGCAGCTTCAAGATGTTCTTCACGTGGTTTGTGCATAAATTGACTTACCACACTCACAGCAAATACTATGTCAGGGCGGGTATGAGATAGGTAAATTAATCTACCAACCAGCCTCTGATATTGCTGAATGTTGACTTCAATTCCTCCATTTCCTCCTAATTTCTTATTTGCATCAACTGGAGTATCCACTGGCTTACAACCACTCATTCCTGTATCCACAAGTAGGTCTTGAACATATTTTTGTTGTGACACAACTATGCCTTTGCTGGAACGTGCTACTTCCATAGCAAGAAAATATTTCATCTCGCCTAGATCCTTGATATCAAATTCTTGTGCCAACTTTTTCTTTAGCCTTGTTACTTCTACTTGGTCATCTCTAGTAAGAAGTATGTCATCTACATAGACAATGAGAACCGCCATCTTTCCATCTCTTGAATGTTTAGTGAACAAAGTGTGATCAGCTTGTGCCTGCACATATCCCTGCTGTTTCACCACTTTAGTAAATCTCTCAAACCACGCCCTTGGAGATTGTTTTAATCCGTACAAGGCCTTCTGCAATCTACACACTTTAGAGCCGAACTTTGTTTCAAATCCGGGTGGCGGTAGCATGTAGACTTCTTCCTCCAATTTGCCATTTAAGAAGACATTTTTAACATCAAGTTGATTTAATGGCCAGTCCAAATTTGGTGCAATAGATAACAGAATTCGAATGGTATTTAGTTTAGCAACGGGAGCAAAGGTTTCCGTATAATCAATACCGTAAGTTTGTGTGAATCCCTTGGCTACTAAACGGGCTTTGTAGCGTTCGAGAGTTCCATTGGCATTGAATTTTGGAGTAAAAATCCATCTGCACCCTACTGTTGGCTTTCCTTTCGGTAATTCTGTAACCTTCCATGTTTGGTTCCTTTCTAGTGCACTCATCTCCTCAAGAACGGCCTTTTTCCACTCTAGGACATTTAGAGCTTCCTGTATATTTCTAGGAATCTGAATTTGAGTCACGTTAGTGGCAAAGGCAGAAAAAGAGCTGGACAGATTTGAGAGGGAGATAAAGTTGGACATTGGGTATTTGACACAAGAGCGTTTTTCTTTTCTTAAGGCTATGGGAAGATCAAGGTCTGAAGACTTACGATATGGTTCTTCTGATCTTGGGTCTGATTCATGGCCATGAAGAGTAGTATCAAGTTCTATTCTTTGATCAGAATTCCTTCTTTTATATGTCTGCCCAAAGAACTTCGATGATTGAAACCGCAACCTATTTTCAGAATGATTTTCATGCAAATTTTCAAGAATTGGACTCTCATGCAAGTTTTCAGTGACCTTGGTAGGAGTTTGACTTTGCACAGAGCATTGTGAATCAATTTCTTTACGATTTTCAGTGCTTGTTGGCTTATTCATTAAAGGTTCCAACTGAACGTCATACTCATGTTGTGTTCCTTGATCAAAAAATAAAAAATCTAAGTTGTGAGATCTATCAATATTGGTTGCAATGCTTTCTAAATTTTTGTAAGGTTGTGACATATTTTGATTCATTTCAATATTTCGACTCTCCCCCTGAGAAGGATTTCCAAAAAAAGTTTGATGTTCAAAAAACTGTGTATCCATTGTTGTGAATAGTTTTCTAGCCGTGGGATCATAACATTTATATCCTTTTTTGTTAGGGGCTATTCCAACATAGACACACTTTCTAGCATTTGGTTCAAATTTCCCTGCATTTCTATTGGGATTTTGAATAAAAACTGTGCAACCGAATATCTTCATTGACATAGAACTTATTAATCTAGAATTAGGAAATTCCTTTTCTAGCATTTGAATTGGAGTTTTGAATTGAAGAACCTTAGATGGCATCCTATTTTTCAAATAAACAGAATGTAAAACTGCATCACCCCATAGGTATTTTGGAATATTGGTAGAGAACATAAGGGCACGAGCCACCTCTAAAATGTGTCTATTTTTTCTTTCAGCTCTACCATTTTGTTGAACACATGAACTTTGTTGAACTATCCATTTTTCTTTAAAAAAAATCTCCTAAAACTTGTGCAAAATACTCCCTACCATTATCACTTCGAACAATTTGAATTTTAGTGTCAAATTGTGTGAGTATCATGTTGTAGAAGTTTTTAAAAATTTGCTCTACTTCAGACTTTTCTTTTAACAAATATACCCAGCAAACTCTACTGTGATCATCAATTAGAGTTATGAACCACCTTTTGCCATAACACGTTGTGATACGTGAGGGACCCCAAATATCGGTATGAATCAATGCAAATGGTTTAGATGGTTGATATGGATGGGAAGCATATGTATTTTTGTGATGTTTAGCAAGAGCACAAATCTCACATTGAAAAACTGAAGGATCTTTATTCTGAAACAAATTTGGAAACAATTTTCTCAAGTAATAAAAACTAGGATGTCCTAATCTAAAATGCCACAAATAAATTTCATCATTACTCAAAACAGAAGCGGTTTGCAGACATGAACTTCCTAGAGCTTCCTTATTTAAGTTGGTTTCCTCATCTAGGATGTAGAGACCATCACTTGCTCTAGCACTGCCAATCATCTTTCCCGAGACCGATTCCTGAAACTCACAAGATGAGGAAGTGAACTTAACAGAACAATGAAGATCATTTGTGAGTTGACTGATAGATATGAGGTTGCATGAAAACTTAGGGACATGAAGCACGTTAGACAAGGTTAAGAAAGGAGAGACTTTAATGTTGCCAATACCAGCAACAGTTGAGTAAGAACCATTGGCAATTTTGACTTTCCTATTACCAGCATTTGGTTTATAGGAATAAAATAAACTGGAACAATTTGTCATATGATCAGAAGCCCCGGAATCTATTATCCACAAGGTTTTAGTTTGAAAACAACTAAAGGAAGACACATAAGAGTTACCATTTGGAACAGATTGTGATAAAATAAGATTACCAGAAGAGGCTCTATCAGATTCAGATATGATTTTCAGGATTTGGTCTATTTGTCCTTGAGTGAATTGGGCCGTTTCTGATTTGACTTGTTGCACTTCAGGGGGTTCAACCATGGTGTGAAGGGCTCGATCGGATTTAGGTTTCCATCCCGGTGGTTTGCCATGAATCCTCCAGCATGTATCACGAGTGTGCCACAACTTCTTGCAGAAATCACACCAGGGTTTCTTCTTCTTGTCACCGATTTGTTCGTTGTTTCGAACTACCAGTGCAGAGGCATCATTTGCATTGTTGTCACCGTCCATCAGATGTTTGTCCGTGCTCATGATCTTGCGCCTATTCTCTTCAAGACGAACTTCTGAGAAGACCTCACGGATTGATGGAAGAGGTCTACGGCCAAGAAGTCTACCTTTGACATCGTCAAGGCTTTGATTCACACCAGCAAGAAACATAAAGACACGATCATTTTCTTCACGTTTCTTCTGGCGAGCTTGGTCATTCTTGTTCTCCCATACATCATTGTTGCAGTGATCAAGTTCCTGCCAAAAAGAGACCATTTCGTTATAGTAAGTGGTCACATCACGCTGGCCCTGTTTGGATTTCCATAGTTGGGTTTTCAGCTCAAAGGTTTGTGCAAAATTTTCCAGATCTGAATAGGTCTCATGAACAGCATCCCAGACTTCCTTCGCTGTCTTGAGAAACATATGGGATCTAGCTATTGAAGCATCCATGGAATTAAGCAGCCATGCAGTGACCAGGGAGTTCTCCGATCGCCATACCTTGTAATTTTGTTCATCAAGTTCTGGGACTTTGGTCTCACCTGTCAAGAACCCTAGTTTGCCTTTACCATCAATGGCCAACTTTACGGATTGAGACCATTCCAAGTAGTTGCTTCCATTCAGTCTATGAACAGTAACCTGCATAGATGAATGAATTGCTTCTACTGAAGAGGTGGAAGAGGACATAAGAGGTTGGGTGGGGTTTGAGCTGGTTTGGGATACGGGAGTAGTCATTGAATTTTTTGATCGGCTATTTCTAAAGAGAGCTCTGATACCATGTAGGTTTGAATAATTGAAATAACTTAATTATTCAAGAGTCAGGGAGGTGTATAAATACACATGTACAGGAGGTTACAGATCCTACAAAATAGGACCAGAACTAAATGCTAGGAACAGAATAACAACTAAGCTATCTTATCCCTAAAAGACTAAACGTACTCTAACTAATTATACTTCAAATTATATACGTAATACAACATTGTTTACGTAAATCCACAGAAACAATTACCATTACATTCCTATAACCAAAAGCTTCTTTAATATTTAAGAAAAACCATCTCCATGATTCATTATTTTCAGAATCAACAACACAGAATGCAAGTGGAAATATTTTCCCACATGCATCTTGTGTTGATGCTGTTAACAGTGTGCCCCCATATCTCCCAATCAGGAATGTGCCATCAACTACCATAACCGGTTTGCAGAACTACTATCCCTGAATTGATGCATTGATTGCCATGAATGCATATATAAAGTATTGTCTTCATTAACTTTGATTTCCAGAAAAGATCCAGGATTTGTTTGTTTCACCATACTCATGAATTGTTGCAGAAACCTGTAGGACTCTTCCTGGTTTTCCTCTTAGCTTAATCAATGCCTTTTCTTTTGCTCTCCACGCTTTTAAGTAGCTTATTTCAATGCCATACTCCTCTAACATATCTCTCTGTACATCCATTGCATTATATGATGTTTTTGGATCCACTAGTTTAGACTTAATACAGTCTGCTACCAAACTAGATGTTGCATGTCTTTGATCTGTTAATCTCACTTCCAATCTACAAGAATGTGTTTGTATAAACTTCACAACAATGAACCTTCCCAAGGTTCCAGTTTGCTTTGATCTTATCTCCCAGCAGCAATTTTCGTGCAAGCATTTTGCTGCAAAATACTTCTTATTTGTCTTATGTGCCTTGTACTGGAAGTGATTTTTGATAGCATACATCTTAAGTGCTCTCTTGAACTCATCCCTGTTGATGTAAATCAGTCCTTCTTCAGGATGAACGTCACTGTTAACGCAATTTGTTGATGTTAACTCCACACATTTTTGTTGCAGTAGTGCTTCAGTTGTTTTATTTGCCCAAGCTAATATAAAACCATTAATGTCCAACTCTTCACTAATTTTTGAGCTATCTTCAGACATTGTCACTGCTTGCAGGCTACTTGTTTTTTCTTGTTGATATCCCCCATGAAACATGTTGCAAGTTATTTCCTCATGTACATCAGCAAGGTTTATGCAGAGAGGGAATTTGGTCACATCTATCTCTTGTTTCTTAAGGTGTAAATAAAACAATAGAGCTGAGTTATCTTCTATAATCAATGGTGGATAATTCTCTCTGACTTTGTATTGAATTATCAATGTAGATGATTGTCTTTCTATCCCAATCATGTCTCCTATCTTTGCAATCAACTCAAGATAAGAACTGTTTGTAGCTAAAGTAATTCCAAACACATTGAAGTTCACATACTCCATTCCTTCATTCCAATGACCATCGTGATGAACAAAAATAGGAATTGTTTCCACGTTTCCTGTTATTATTAATAATAAACATCGTTCGTTCTTAATGAACTACAAATAAGTGTACAGAGTATTGCAATGTCCATAAACAAAAACAACATTTATTGAATTCATCAGTTTATTTTGTAAACAACAGAAGAAATCATTCATCAGAAACAAAACTTACAATTATTCAAAACCAGAAACAAAACTTACTGACCGATGAATCACTAAACGAATTCTAGCTTCATAATTTATGATCATATAGCTGTTAATCGGACCTTGTTTTATCGGTGGAATTGGAGATGGCTAATTGAACTTTGTAATTACATGGTAAGAAGAGCTTAGATCGTTGGATTTCTACGCAGCTTAGAAAAATGTGATCGGTTCCGAATTTAGCACGCTGGGGACGACGACTTGCTATGAGTTTCTAAATTGGGTATATTATATATGGACCTTTTTGAAAATAGTAAACTACTTAGCTTATTTTTCAAATATGAATCTAAGATGGTAAAAAATGAAATTATTTTCAATTTTAGGTTATTTGTGAAAATTTCCCAGCTAATTTGCATCACATTCGACAAACTGGCTGCGCTGGCTGTCCCGTATTTCCTTCATGTTGTGAGCCACTGAACTCTCACCTGCACACCTCAGTCTGTCTGCCATGTCCATATATCTTCGTTCAATTCCCGCCATTTCTCTTCGTTTCAAACCCCTTTCTCTCACTTATCTCTCTCCCATCAATCCATCGTTAGTTCTCAGAGCGCTCCCAAAACGTAGCCTTTCGTCACACTCCGTCCCAGCTCCCGCTGCTGCTACTCCGGTTTCTTTTGGAGAAACTGATTCCAGTATTCCTTCAATCCAATCAAATGGGATGCTGAAATGGGTCACCCGCACGCGATACTGCGGCGAATTGTCCGAATCCGATGTGGGTAAACGGGTCAGGCTTTGTGGGTGGGTCGCCCTCCATAGGGTTCACGGTGGCCTCGCCTTTTTCAACCTCAGAGATCAAACTGGAATTGTCCAGGTATTGATGCAATAACGCTGATCATATTTTCTTGAGAAACATTAATCTACCCACGTGTCAAGCTCATTTAAAAGCATACACTGTAGATAGATAGTCCTGAAGCCAATTTGATAGTCATTTTTCACTAATCTTTAGTAGGAATTTGCTTACAGATTACTACACTTCCAGATGATTTTCCTGAGGCTCATTCTACTGTAAATTGTTTAAGACTTGAATATGTCATAGCAGTGGATGGTGTTGTGCGGCCTCGGCCTGGTGAATCCGTCAATAAGAAGATGAAGACTGGCATGATTGAGGTTAGTCACATAGTCATACCCTATCATCTCAATTGCATTATTTTCAGTTTATCTGGCATTAACCATTAATTCTGTTTCATCATTAGATAATAGAAAAAACAAAAGCTTTGACAAAAGCTTTAGAAAAACATACCATATTGAAGTATCTTATTGCGGAATATTTAGAAAAGCAAAAGCTTTGACATTTTAAGATAAGTTATGTGGTTAAATATGTAAATTGAAATTGTTTTGCTGCTTTTACTTGTTTTTTGGGAGTTTTCTGTTATTTTGTGTTTCTGCTGTGTTTCTTTTATGCCTGCTCTCTATAGTGCATTATAGTGATTGAATATGATAAAGCTATTTACTTGTACAGGTCACAGCAAGGCATGTAGATGTGTTAAATGCAGTACATATAAAGCTGCCATTCTTGGTTACTGCAGCTGATGATTCAAAAGAATCTCCTAAAGAGGAAATACGATTGCGGTAAGCTGGTAGTGCATTCATGTTTGTTGACTTATAGGAGTAAAAAAAATGCATGCACAGAATGTTCCTTATTTTTCCCTTGTCAATTTGAAGTCTTTTTTATATCTCTCTGACTCTCCCTTCAGTTTCAGAACAGCAAATGCTTCAAATACTTTTATTCCAGTCAGTTGCAGTTTGTCAGCGTCATATTTTATTTCATTGCCATTGCTCCCTTTTCTGTTTTTGTTTTATTTCACATCATAATAAATTCATCCTTCCCCTCAATAATAGTTAGTAACTCAGTACTGTGTATATAATACGGATAACAGTTTTGTTTTTAAAGAGTGAAACAGTTTGATTGGAAAAATAAACCTTGTATTTACAATCTTGTATTTTTTTTCTGTCTTGACTTTTTTTTTCTTAAAAAAAGCTAGTTCTTGGTACTTAAAACAACTATATTTGAAGCATGCTGCTGCTAGCTATATGTATTGATTACTTTGGTAGATTGTAGGTATCGGTGTCTTGATCTACGCCGACCACAAATGCATTCCAACTTATTGCTGCGACATAACGTGGTGAAATCGATACGAAGGTACCTGGAGGATGAACATGGTTTTGTGGAGGTATTGAGCATGCAATGCCACTTGAATCTCTATATTAATGCATGATAATAAGCTTTCTCTGTATTTGCTTTCTTCTGTGTGTGGATCCTACCTTTTCTCATGATTGCGAGGTAGGTTGAGACTCCAATCCTCTCTAGGTCTACTCCTGAAGGTGCTCGGGACTATTTAGTGCCTTCTAGAATACAGGTATTGTATCATTCAAAATTATTTTCTTTAGATGTGTTTTGTTGAAACTTTTAATTTGTAACCCTTCCACAGATCCTTCGAATCCTTCTGATCAAGTGCCTAAAGTATTTCATGTCATGCCTTATGTCATCGAATATTTTTTTTATAATTATTATTAAGATTGCTGTTAGTGGTGGTATTACTTATCAATACTGCTTACTCTTCATTTTGTCCCAGATTATGACTACTTTCCTAATTTGAACTCCACAAACTTTTTACTTTCACATTTTATTCTTTTTTACTACGTATATCATTTCACATTTTACTTTATGTGGACCTGTACTACTTTTTCTTGCTTCTAGAAAGTTGCAATTGTAAAATGACAACAATCTCCATCATTTTCAAAGTTTATGGCAATCCCGAAGGTATCTTACATTTTGAGATGGAGGTAGTGCAAATTTAAATTTTATTACATTGCATTACATTTCATTACATCTTACCAAACTTCCCCTTCTAGAATGGTAAAATTTAAGCTTTACCTTCATTATCAAGTATTTGGAAGTCAATTGTTGCTGAAATTAATTTTTAAGGTTTGAGTAACTTGTTTATGACGTAGTACCTTTCTTCATTGTAAACAAGCCAGGAGCATTCTATGCATTGCCTCAAAGTCCACAACTCTTCAAGCAAATGCTGATGGTATCTGGTTTTGACAAATATTATCAAATAGCAAGGTTAGTTTGCAGCTACTTTATTTTTTCTTGTTTGTGGATAAAATAATAGAGAGGATGATAAGATTGGAGTCAGAATCTATATGCTCTTCATTGCAGATGTTTTAGGGATGAAGATTTAAGAGCAGATAGGCAACCTGAATTTACACAACTGGATATGGAAATGGCCTTTACTTCTTTAGAGGACGTGCTCAAGCTTAATGAAGAATTGATAAGAAAGGTTAGCAAATATACGTTGGTTTAAAATCAAATTCTAAAGCAGCTTCTTCCCATGGTTGTAATATGTGGTGATCTGATTCTTGTTGATCATTTTCCAACAATGTGTGGCCGTACCTACCAGCTTTGATTTTCTTTATTGTATTTATATTCATTTTATATGAGCTATGAGACATTATCCATTACAGGTTTTTTTAGATATCAAAGGTGTCCAGTTGCCCGATCCTTTTCCAAGTCTGACATATGCTGACGTAATGGATCGATATGGCTCGGATAGGCCAGATATTCGTTTCGATCTTGAACTGAAAGATGTAATATTCCTGTTGATTTCTCATGCAATTATTTTCCATGATTTCTTTATTTATTCTTGTGTGATAAAGTTTTAGTCTAACACTCATCATCTTTCAACTACCTAAAGGAATTAGGTGGACCGCATGAGTAGTAAAAGTGACAAACAAAATGGGACAGAGAGTACTTGTTTTTATGCATATATGTCATGTTTTCTTGTTGGTGCTTTGCAATTAATTATTGGTAATACCTGATTTTTGTGGGTTTATACATTCACTTGCACAGGTATCTGACATTTTTAGGAACTCCAGCTTTAAGGTTTTTGCGGATGCTTTGACAAGTGGTGGGATAATTAAAGTAATATGTGTCCCATCTGGTGCAAAAACCTATTCTAACACTGCTCTCAAGAAAGGGGACATTTACAGAGAAGCTATTAAATCTGGTGCCAAGGGTTTGCCTTTCATAAAGGTCTTGAATAATGGTAATCATAAAAAACTCATCCATAGAATAGTTTTATTACTCAGATAACATTTATAGCCACAAAGTGAAGCTTACATTCGCTGCCAAACATTTTTAGTAATTTGCTTTGTTTCTGATATGGTTTCCAGGGGATATTGAAGGGATTTCCCCGCTCGTTTCAAGCATGGATGCCACACAGAAAGAGCAATTAATTAAGCGATTGTCTGCGAGTGCAGATGATCTCATCTTGTTTGCATTGGGCCACCATGCACCAGTCAATAAGACATTGGACCATTTGAGAATATATATAGCCCATGAATTGGGTTTAGTGGATGAAGTAAGTTTGTGAATATAGAAATTCAGACTGCGTATATTGTATTTATTGGAGATTTCTTTTTAACTTCACGACCTTGTTTTGTTGCTTGGTAATTTTATACAGTCAAGGCATTCAATCTTGTGGGTGACTGATTTTCCAATGTTTGAGTGGAACGATCAAGAACAGAGGTTTGAGGTTTGGATAATGTCAAAATAGTAGATTTTACTATATATAGCCATGGAACAAGTTACTCTCTCTGGTCCTTCTTGTAAGTCACAATATTGGCTTTCACTCTGACCAAGGAAATGATTAAAAGCATATAAAATAATTCTCACTGTCCTACGTGCCCTCAAACATTGTTCGGAGTGTATGTTTCAATGTTTTCAGGAAGGATAATTATGAAAGAAATTAGTTCTGCATTGATACTACAAAAGTGACTTGTAATCACCACTACCTCATTCATTTTCATTTTCATTTTCATTTACCCCAGTGCCGCAAAGGCTCCCACCTACGGTGGGGTAAGGGGGGGTCGGATGTACGCAGTCTTACCCATGTACTAAAGCACAAAGAGACTGTTTCCGGATGACCCATAGTGAAAATCCCGTCCAAAATTGCATGGACTGACTGCTGCTTCATGACAAAGAAGCGCAAACAGTTTAGTGAGCCATTTTGCTTTATTCCATCATAATCTCAAGCCAAAAAATAATGAATCTTTGGCTCCATTGCAAATGATGGAAAGTATTGAGAAAAAATAGGACTGAAGGGAGTATTGAGAAATCACTTTTTCAGAGAAGTCACTACAAAAGTGACTTGTAATCACCACTACTGCATTGTAATTCACTTTTACATTTTTCCATTGTAAACTTCTTCTAAATTTTATGATCTCTTTCTAAAGATTTGTGTTCTTTTTCAGGCCTTGCATCACCCTTTCACGGCCCCAAACCCTGAAGATATGAACAACCTTGCATCTGCACGTGCCCTAGCATATGATATGGTTTACAATGGAGTTGAGGTGGTTTTTACTCATATTTTCGATAGTACCAACTGATTGACTGTTAAAAAGAGTATTGACAATATAAATTTATTATCCAACCTCGATAAGATTGGAGGAGGTAGTCTGAGAATTCACAAGCGGGATGTGCAGCAAAAGGTATTGGAAATGGTTGGCATCTCCCCTGAACAGGTGAGAAATTCTTTTGGCTGTTTTTGGATTCTGGAATATACTATGGAAAGGAAGAAAGTGATTTTCTAATGCTTGGATTTACATAAGAAAATGGAATATGGTTGATATTTCTAAATTTTATCATATATTTGACGGTTTAGTATTTTTATAATAAAAATGAATACATATAAACTGAATGTGATTAATCATTTAAAAAAAAATTATTCATGTGATCTAATACTTTATTTTCTTCAATATTTTATTTCTTTACTAAAATTTCCTTCCTGGCTCTTCCCCTTGATTTTCAATGCTCCAAACGGAGCCTTAGTTCTATCTGCTACTTGTGCAAATGGTTTTTCTGATGTATATGAACTACGTAGTATTATATCATAATGTGTTATTTGTTGGGACACTGGGTGTAATGAGGTGAGTTGCTTAAGTAGTCCTTGAAATTACTCACATCACAAACATCCAGTGGCTGGAAGCACTAACGTTCTTCTCTCTTATGAGGAATTAACCTTCAGGAATTAGCTTATCGATTAATTAATGGCTAAGCCAACCTTCACCGTGGTCCTAAACTAAATTATGCATTAAAAACTAGCAACGGTTGTATATGTTCTTAAAAAATGTGGTGTTCCACTGGCAAAGACCAGTCATTTGAAATATGTTCTATGTGGTGTTCCAGTTTGATTGCAAAAAAAAGTAGCTATGGAAATGCTTTCCTAGGAATATGTTCTCATAAGAATAAGTTGTATGAAGAATATAATGTTTAGCCCTCAAAAACAGAAAACTAAAGTTAAAAATCTGTTCCAGGAAAACTAAAGTTCTCCTTGAACATCATTTTCACAAACTGTTTCAGGAAAATGATGTCTTTCTAACTAAACACATGAAAGGCTACAAATCATTTTCCAGGATTTTTTAACAAACGAAGCATCTAAGGATTGATGGTCGTCATGCGCTCCATTTTGAATTATACATAGGAACCTGTTTGAAAATGTGCGCCAACACTATCTGTTTTCTTTGCAGGCAGAAGCAAAGTTTGGTTATCTTATGGAGGCTTTGGATATGGGTGCCCCTCCACATGGTATGTATATTATGAGGAAAATAACTAAATAGGACTAAAACATAACGTATTTCCTCAAATGAAACCTGCATGAGTCTTATTTTTGGGATAAAATAATAATGCTCCTATTTATTCACTCTATCACATTTTACTCCTATTTGTAGCAATTTCATTATATTTTGTTGCACATAACTATTTTGCTGTCAATTAATTTATTTGAGAAAAAAGAATAACCACATTCATCCACTTAAAAAAATCAATTTTAGACATTTGCTGCAGGAAATTAGAGTTATTAGAGATCCATGTAACTTCAAGTCTTCAACATCCCCAGACAACATAGTACCTTCGTCTCTTAAAACTTTGCCAAAGTTGACCGGCACGGAGAATAATAAAGTAAAAACTGTGTGGTTGAGGTTTGTGCAGAGGAGAGAGAAATAACAGAAATCACAAAATAATTGATTAAAAAGGAAAGTGGCAAAGTTTTTTGGGACGTCCCAAAAAGGGACAAAGTTTTAAGGGACGGAGGGAGTACTATATACGTAGTATTTTGGTTTCATAATCTTCTTCCCCTGTTGTTAAAAAACAGAAACCAGCCAAATTTCATGTGCCATTTCCATCATGGTTATATTAAACTATTAAAGGGCCAGTTGTTTTTATTATGAATGTGGCAGGAGGTATTGCTTATGGGGTGGATAGGTTGGTGATGCTTTTGGCAAGCACACAATCCATCAGGGATGTTATAGCATTCCCAAAGACAACAACTGCCCAATGTGCTCTAACTCGTTCACCTTCTCAAGTGGATCCTCAGCAGTTGAAAGACCTTTCATTGAAAACCATTTAGTTATTGCATGCAATGACATGCCATTGAGTACCTGTTGTGGTTATTTTAGGCTGCGTTTGTATTTATTTTTTATTTGTTTGCCTCAAACAACAAAAGAAGCTATAAACCCTCAATAAATAGAAGTGCATAAACTATCAAACATGATTGTTTTATTGAAAGGATATATTTGTTTTGTGTTACGTTCTCACATTCAATAAGTGAACATGCCTTGTTCTTTGTAATTACATGTGATTTGTGACCTATACGGCTATACAATGTGGTTTTGTTAAACTACAATGATGCAAAAATGGGTGTTTGTGTGAACTTGATTGTTAGTTAAGAGTTAAGACCCTGTTTGGTTGGAGGGTTTTGGAGGGGAGGGAAGTGAGTGATTTGTGTGTGTTTGGTTGAAGGAAGTAGGGGGGAGGGGAGGAAAGTCGAAGACTTCCGAAATCCTCCGCTCCCTCTCATTCTCAACCCCCTAAATTGTGGTATTTCAAAGGAAATGTGTTGATAACCACAAACTATCCATCTCCGTTGAATGGACAGAACGTTACAATAATATAAAAAAGGCAAGAAATAATTTTTTTTTAAAATTAAAAAATTAAAAAAATCAAACTAAAAATAAAAAAAAAATAAAAAATAAAAAATAAAAAATTAACAAAATTAAAAAAATTTAAAATAAAAAATTTTAAAAATGCAAAATTAAAAAATTAAATAAAAAAATTAAAAAGTAAAAATTTTAAAAAGTTAAAATTTTAAAAAGTAAAAAATTAAAGAATTTAAAAATTTAAAAATTTAAAAATTTAAAACTTTACAATTTTAAAAATTAAGAATTACAAAATTATATAACTAAAAAATTATAAAATTATAAAATTAAAAATTTTAAAAAGAAAGAAATGTAAAAAAATGAAAAACTCAATAATTGAAAATTCAAAGATTCAAAACTGAAAATTTCTAAAATAAAAAGTAAAAATTAAAAATAAAAAATTACAAATTTAAAAAGGAAAAAATCAAAATTTCAAAAAAATATATTATAACTTATGACCTTAGGAGTTGATGGAGTATATGGCCCGGGGACCCCCGGCACACGTACTCCCACTACTGCAACCAGGCCTAACATGCCCAAAATGAGCCAAACCCAGCAAAATGAAGCTCTTCGGCCCCATGATCGAAGGCTACCGCTGACAAAATCGAACTCAGAAACATCACAGGAGAACAAGGCGTGAAAACCGAGCCCTCGGTTGATACAGCCCTCGGTAGGAGGAGGCCCCCGGTTCGGAGAGCCTTCGGTATAACACCCTTCAGCCGAAGGCACCCTCCTCGACAGAATCTCCTCTCCACATGCGCCTCGATCACCGTACCAAGTACAACGTCGCATCCAACCACCACATTTAATGCGGTCACATGCAAATGTCGGTGCCACCCCGATTGAGGTGACCCTCGGCCGTCGGATACTTGACACGTCTTTTGTCTAGCATTTATTGCTGCTATAAATAGCAGTCTCTTTCCCCATTGTAAACCACACTGAATTCATATTCGAATACACATTCTTTCTCTTTACTTATTTGCTCTGACTTCTCTCTAGTTATTCTCTACAATAACCTTCGGATAAGCTACCCCGGGTACACTGTCACGCCCCAGACCTACCCGGACACGTTAACAACCCGCCGTACAGTACGAATAGTCAACCGTAGTCCAACTCATCCATACTATACAAGGCGTCTTGAATACCATTCACACATAGTACATCCATAAACAAACATAATGTAAAACATTCATTTAAAACAGCGGAATCATTTAATACAAGTGTCTATGGCACACTTTGGCAAACACGGGCTTACAAGCCCCAAATAATTATTCAAAAAATAATATCCATGAGCATTAACATAAGTGTTTTTAAAACAGAATGGGAGAAGCACGAACCACGTCTTCTTCCCTTGATTCCCCGGAGCAACGGGCGATGGTAGCAGCTCAACCCCTACCTGAAACTGTGAGGTGGCCTCCCCCGTGAAGGGGAGGTCAGTACTTGGAAGCATTTGACAAGTACAATGACAACTATACCGAGTATAATCAACGCTTTAATTTCTAAGACCCTCAAAGTAGGGTGATATCATAATATAAATATTTATTTATATTTCACACTTATTATCTCTATAATAAGTAAATTCATTTATTTGTCGACACACAGCCTTTCTTATATATTTCCTTGCATTTATCATTTGTACAACCCAACCCGTGGGTCTTATTGTTTCTACGGGATTTGCTACCGCTGTCGGAGACCTCATGAGGTTCTCGGTTCGGATTTCAACATCACGCCCCTGGACACATACCCATCATCCCGTAGGAAGGTAAGGCCCTTCAGGGTCCTATCTTATGTGTTACCGCTACGGGAGCCTAGTTAGGTCTCCGATTCGGATTCCACCCTAACCCGTGATCACGATGCAAGTCCATGTTATCCAACCCCGCTCTCTAGAGTCGGGAAGGGCCATGGTCCTTACTTATTCCCATAATTCAACCGGCTATCCTCAAGGACTACCGAACACGCCCGTAGGCCAATCCTATACCTAGGATCAATTTATTATTATTCAATTTATCTTGGGTATCCCTTAAGGCCTACCCCTAGTATAACTTAAAGTTCATACTTTCCTACCTTAAAGCATCTCTTAAGATTACTTAAGGCATAATACTTCACAATCCAACCTTAGGATCAATTTTAACAAGATTTCATTTTAATGTCCAACTAGTATATCAATACTAGTCCAATTAATTCCAACAAAACCAAGTTCTCTATTCATAGTCATTTATAGAATGCCCCACTGATTTTCCATTGTAAATATCATCATTATATCAATATACCAAAACATCACTTTTAATCATTCATATATTCTTATATGAAGTAAAAAGTATATTTCAACATGCATTTCATAGTTAATTCCATTTTCAAGTCAACATACTCATAACACATGATCATACATAATTTATTCTTAAATTTGTATATCATGCTCCTTTCTCATGGACAATAGTCTTCTCATTTTTAGGCATTATTAATTATTAATAATCCATAAAAACACATTTAATTTCCTTAGGTAATCTCATGAAATTAACTCACTAATTATAAGCAACATAGTCAGCCATCCTCACCTTGTGATGTGCTACAATAGTTGTCTTTGTTAAACCCTTCGATCAATCGTCGTTCTAGGCCGATTGAAAGTGGAAAAACTGGGCAGCAGCCAAAAGCCGGGCGGCTTTTGCAAAAGGTGGGCAACTTTCGGGCTTGCAGCTCGAAAACAGTCCCCAACAATGGCGGTTTTCCGGCGGTGTCGACTCCTATCGATTCCACAACTCTTCTAAGTTAAATACTACCACTTTATATCAATATTCTACACTTTTAAACGTGTAGAACTTCACATTTAATCCACCATATGATTTCTTAAAAATCATATCAACACAAAACTAGTTAAAGGATAATACTTGTGTTCTTACCTCAAATCCCAACCTTTTGTGTTGGGTTTTCTTTCCCCTTGCTTCTTCCAACCTTGAACCTTGTGAGAGCTCTTCCTAGGGATCTTCCTCTCTTGATATGACCGAGTGGTGCACAATGAATAGGGGGAAGTATTCCTATTCAATCAAAGACTAAATTGATTGCCAAGAATGGATCCATATGGGGTGTGCACATGTCTTGTGTCATCCCTTCCACCACAGATCCGCACACCACCCTCACTTCATGTCCTCCTCCTCATTATTTGAGTCTAAGAGGCTTGCAACATATCCCCAAGTGTGTGTAGGAAGTCCCTCCAAATTATTCCTGCTGTTTTTGGTAGGTTGGGCCGAAATAGCATTCGGGTTGCCCAATCATTTTCCTCAACCTTAGTTGGCATTTTATTGGGCTTCTATAAATTATGATGATCCAACTAAATATTTGGTAGTCCATTCTCAATATTATGGACTCGATAAATAATTTTAATTAATCATTCATTAATTAAATATGTCATTCTTTTACACGAAATCATTCGCTAGAAAAATCCAAATACATACTGAATTTCAAATTCAAGTACATCCGGGTGCGGTCTCACATACACACTATCCATCGGGAGTAATATTCACAATAGTTAAAGATGTATCTATTTTTTAAAATAAACTATGAAATAAAGGTAAATTGAGAAAACATTTTCATTAAACCTTTCCTCCTATTTTTTCCAACCAAAATCAATTTTTTATCAAAATTCTTCCTTCCACTTCCCTTTCCTTCCCTCCTTGAAGCTCCCCTTCCTCCCTCCTTTGAACCAGGCAGGGCCCAAGGGTAATGCTCATTCATTTATTTACTGCTAAAGAACGCCTTGCAAAAGTAAGTTATAAAAAACAGCCAAGTAACCACTCACATTAGAGATACCACCTCAGTTTGTAAACCTGCTCTTATGTATTGTACTATCACTGTGACTCTTCCACTATTCAGTATTCACAACATTGCTCAACTATTTAAGAAAACAAAGTCTAGATATTGTATCAACAAAGTCTATATATGGTTATATTGGAGATCAAATAATTGCATTAACAAAGTCTATATACTGTTTTTATATGGGTCTGTTTTGAAGTTTTTTGGCGGTACAGGGAACGAATAGCTTTACTATAACTACTTTGTCAAAGTCCATATTTTGGGAATGCAGTCTAATTTTGACTGCCGACAAATGCAAGTACTATGTAGGTGGCATCATTAAAATTTAAATAAATGATATTTAAAAATTAGACGGGTATGTCACTCTCGTCTAGATTAATTTAATCCAAATGTGAATGTTTCAATGTAAATATACAATGTAATTTAAAACCACTTGATTAAAGATAATAAAAACATAACAAATACTTCATATACATCTATTTAATGAAATTCTATTAGGACATTTAATGTCCACAATCTTTAGCTGCGTCTCCATTACTTTGGAGTCTACTTATAGATTAAGTAGTTGAACATTTTGTGGTCAAAATAGAGAGGTATAACTTTTCATATTTGAATCCAGGACGTTGTTAGAATAATTAGGACCTCATTATCTCAGTACGCTTTCTAACAAAGAAATATTTCATGTCCTACAGGCTTTACACTTGGTTGATTAGCACTATCATACCAAATACGTGTCTCTTTGTCAAATATTAAATTTATACCTGGATTACTTGTACGCATTTAGGCCAATATTCTCATTGCTTTCATATTGCAATAGAGTATGGTTCGATATCTTCGTGCTCTATGCTCCTTTGAGCAACTGTATAAATATATCGTCAGTATAAGTGTAAGGTCTATCATTCGAATCATACACACTCTCATTAACATTGAGATTTTAATTCTCTGAAATCATTTAAACTTCGGGGCGTCCCCCATTATAAATTCATGGACATGTTTAATCAGAGATAATCTCATGAGAGGAATTCATATGATGACGAGTATATTGGTTTGTGCCTTATCTACCCTCTACTACTTGGGGTGGATAATTAATCAAACCATGTGACTTCCCTCTATTCATTTAGAGAGCCACGGCCTCAACCACAACCCCACTGCTTGTGATTGCAATGCTTCTTCCTTTAGCATTGTTTCTTTTAATTTAAATTCAAACTTATAAATATGTTTGCAGGTAGTGTGTATAATCTAATTACTTAAATCATTTATGATACCACTTTAACTTCAATGTTACATTTTGAAGTCTAAGATTTATCATTGAGACAAAGTAGTGATATAACATCATAATGATTTTGTCATTCAATTAGAGAGTTCTTTCTCTAATCTCCCCCTAATGATAGGAAAATCAATTGTCCCATTAAAGTCATATCCCGCAAAACGGTGTACACATTATTTGTTAAGGCTAGTAGCGGATTATTGTTGGGGATTCATATCCAACATAAACATCATTTTTATTTTAAAACCGATTATAATGCGTTGTGGGAGACGCAATAGGCACAACTATTTAACAACCACATATTCATAAGTAGAACATCTCAGGCTAATATCCAGTCACCAACTGGTATACATAAACATGGTTGTCTAGTATCGGTTTAAAAACAAATGTGCAGGAGTGCTTGCAATATTGCATAATCCCATGAAAATAATTATATATACACATGTGCATAGTAGATATAATATTCATCATCTATATTCTTTTAAATGTGAGTTTCATTGAGATCTTATTTTGCACATGGGATGCGAGATCTTTTCATTGATCTCGACATATATGCAATAATCATCAAGTATTTTTGATGACAACTGTCTAGCCGTAACAAGTCATATAGATTTGATTGGTCGGGTGGTGGGCCTTAAATAAACAAGTTTTGCTAGAAGTTTTGCAAATGCAACATTTTTATGCAACAGGAAAATAGACAGCATGAGTAAATTTCTATCAAACCATAATCACTTAAATGGCCCGCATTTTAGTAGATGAGTCGTCACATATCACATTGTATTGAAAAATGAGATATCTTTATTGTTATTTCCTTAGCATATGTGGACACGTCTCGATTCTATTTTTGCTAATGAGTAAACTTTAAGAAATAACTGACGTGCCTTCTACTAAATTTGTAAGGCATAATGAAAGGTAAATATTTCTTCTCGTACTTTAGAAGATTGATATTGTTTTTCTATATATCAATGCTAAAACCAACAATTTACATTGTGTTGGATCTCATATCATCCTTTATTCGAATAATTAATAACCTAAATGAGTTATTTCAAAGTTTGTACGAGTCAATGACCACTTTGACTCATAACCTACTTAAATATGTATTTTCTTTTGCATTTATTAGATGCAATCTAATATTTTCCCTCATTTTTATAGCGAGTTTCTATGTAAAAAAACATTGAGGGTACCTTGGTGGACATTGGCGTCCTCACATTGTGAGGGTTCGGGGAAGCCCCACCAGATTCAAACTCATGACATGACTACATTCTAGGTGAGGACATGGGTACAATTGTTTCAATCATAACTGATTTTAAGGATTACTTCGATAAATATATTCCTTAATTTATTGTACATCACCACTATTTGTCACATATTTCAATAATTTATAAATGTCACCCATATACCTTAGAGTGCTATGACCCCAGGTTGACTGTGGTACATATCATTCTACTATTTTGTGGATATATTCCTTTGTATCCATTCTTTTTATGAATAAAATTCAAAGATATGCATGTAATGAATTCGAATGCATAAACATCTCAAATATAATTTCAGATGGAACAATGAGATGTTAAATTAATTAAAAATCTCAAACGAATATAATTTATACCAAACTGTAAGACTTGAATAAAAGTCTAATTAGAATTAGTAATGTTCATATTTTTAAAACTCATGAAAGAGTAAAATAAAAAATGGATAAACCCAATAATTAGAGTGTTCTTATTCTCAAAATAGTAGACAATCATGAAACTTAATTTATATTCTCATGCGGTGAATCTCTTATTCTTTAGAGATTCTACGAAGATAAAAACTAAAAGTATATTTTCAAGTTATATATATTCTGACGAGATAATCACATTTAATCCTCTTATATTAAGGGATTTACTTTAAAATTTATATTTTCAATTTTTTTTTATTTGGAAATTTCTTTATCCAAATAACTCTTGAGAGGTTTCTTTATCCCCCAAAAAATATTGTAATTGCATTTCAAAAAAAAAGACACAATAACAATAAACATCATTCACTAGTGCCAGCTAAAAGCTAGTTAGTTACATAATTATTTAATATATACTGGTGCATTAGTATATGTCTAGAGAAGTATGTGTAAAAATGGTTAATTTTTTTCTATCAAATTAAATAAGCTTTTGTGATTCGCTTTTCACTAAGTGTGCCGGAGTAGCATTGAATTCTAAAATAAGCGTTGAAGATACTCAAGTTCATTTGAGTGCATAATGTCAAACTCCGGTCAAATTGATTGGTCAATTAAATTTGTAGAGCCTTGTGTGGAAATTCTTTATCACATAAATAATTAATATAGAAAACCGAATAATGGTACTCAAATCCATCCGAGGCCAAAATGCCAAATACAAGTTGAGATGGTCAGCCATCTTAAAAAAAATTACATGATCATAAGTACATTCATGAACTTGTGTAGTTCATATGATATAAAACAGAAACTTGTGTATAAACAAAATCGATTCTTTGTGTGAAAATTCTTTATCACAAAAAAATAATCATGAGAGTGTCTCTTTGTAGACAATATTTTACAATGCATCGAAGTGAGGAGATATATATTCACCTCCTTAAAAAATCATAGAGATTTTTATAGGATGTTATATGGTGTTTTTAATATAGAAAGTATTAATATTGGTCTAATGAACGAATTAGACATAAAACATAGTAATCTTACGTGATTATGGTTCTAACTATATGTAAGTGACAATAGCATTACGGAAAAATATAATCACATAATATGTTTAAAATAATTAAAAAAAGTGCATAATATGAATTTAATTCCAACTATATGTATCTAACATATAGCTTTACGGAAAGTATAATCATATAATCATATAAAATACATGAAAATAAGATTAATCGTGTGATCTTTGATTCCAACTATATGTATATGGCATATAGTTTTACGAAAAAGTATGATCACATAGATGTATAAAATCGAAGAGGGATGCATAATGTGATATTAATTCCAACTATATGATTATAACATATAGCATTACGGAATTATAATAAAAAATTGCATCTATCTATAAAAAAAATTAGATGAGGCATATCATCAAACACTTGGGGTGCAAGAAATGGATCTCAAAAAATTGACAACTTAATCTCTAAAAAAAATCAAAGATGTTCATCACAATGGTAAACATGATGCAATAAATCATATACATAAGATCCTGCAATGATTTTTGAGTAAAAAAATACCTCAACAGAGATCCGGGAATTGGTGAGTCGCAGGCTAGGAAGGGGGGAGGCCGGGCGACGGTCGGTGTGTTGGGAGGCGGCCAAGCGTGGCTGGATTGCTGGCGGCGCGGCTGGACTGCTGGAGGCCCGGCTGCGGATTGAGTGTAGGGAGAACGGGAGAAAAAAATAGGTTTAGGGCTACATGCTGATAACGTGTTGTAGGGAGAATTGAGTGTATAGTTTCATTATCAAAGACCCTATAAATAGGAAGATATTAGGGTTTACATAGATGGGCCAATGGGCTCATATAATAGACAGTTTACATAGAATGATCCTAATACATATTCTATATACACGATAGCACACTACACAGAATTTCCTTCAACAGTTTTGCCTTTTTTTATTTCTTTTCCCTAAACACAAGATATCATATTACGCAAGAGTAGTTGGATTGTCTCATACTCCTTCCGTCCCGAAAAAGTTGACCAAATTTCATTTTTTGGATGTTCCAAAAAGATTTGTCATTTCCATTTAAAGTAAAGAATATGTGGCTAAAATCAATTCTTTCTCTTCTACACAAATTTCAACCAAACGGTTTTTACTTTATTAATCCACGTGAAAGTCAATTTTGGCCAACCTTTTGGGCCGAAGTAAGACTTACTTTTGGGCCAACCTTTGTAAAAGTAAATCACACAAGAGTAGTTTGGACCGAAGTTTGCTTATCTGATTTGATATGGTCTGATTTGATCTGATCTGAATCCTTAAATATTCTAGTCATCTAAACTAAACTGACATTAACTTGACAGCGGCTACTCCGGGTCTAGTTTCGACAAGCCACGCTAACAAAAAAAGAAAGAAGATTTCAATTCCTTCATTTTAGAAACCAAACCAACCCTGCTCCACCGGCCACCGACGGACTCTTCTTTACTCTTCGCCGCCGGCCAGCGGTATGAAGCAGAAGACTTGGCCGGCGAAATTCGACAGCCCTCGCTTCATCGCGCTCCCTTTGGTCAAGAAACAGACTACCCGCCCCCAGCCGCATTCTTCCTCTAAATTAAAGCCGCCGTTCTCCGATCCCTACACTGACCGTCGCTGCGACCAAGACTACTCTCAGCTCCCTTATGACGTCTTGCTTAAAATCGCGGCGACTTTTTCCTGGACCTACCTGCGAACAGCGTCGCTGGCCTGCAAGTCGTGGAGCGACGCGCTTCGCCCTTTGAGGGAGGCCATGCTTTTTCTCAGCTGGGGGAAGCGATTCAAGCATGGCCGTGGTGGGGTCAAGCCCAACTTGACCAAGGCACTCGATTGCTTCCTCAAAGGGGCGGCGCGTGGGTCTACTCTGGCCATGGTGGATGCTGGGCTTTTGTATTGGGAGATGGGGAGAAAGGACGAAGGAGTAGCTTGGTATAGAAAGGCAGCCATGCTAGGCGACCCTACTGGTCAGTGCAATTTGGGGATTTGTTTATTGCAAGGTATTGAAGCTTAACTCTTATTCTCAAAGCAAAAGTTCATTATAAAATTTGTGAAGTCCAGCATTTTTTTTGTTTCCTCGCTTGTTGTAAAGAAAAAGCAGGAGCCTTAGAGTACATGCTAGAGGTATAGGCTTTATTAGTAGAGCATTTTGGGTGTAATTGTGTAAAATATACTATCTCCGTCCCGAATTGGTTTTCCGGTTATGATTTACTGACTGATTATAAAGATGACTCTCCCTAAATTTGATAATTCAATTATAATAAAAATTTGATACAGAAGCAACTTCATTACAACGAGATAAATCTTGAAACATTGAAAGTTATCAGACGGTAGTGTATTTCAGTTTCTTGGTAATCATTTGGCTTGCAGAGGCATCCATGTAAGGCATGATCACAGCGTATGGTTCAAAAATCAGATAGCAATATGTTGATTGAAAGCTGCATACTCTATGTGTAGTCTATATATATAATTGTGGCACCAGTCAATGTTTAGGGCTATAATAATTTTCATATCTGGTTATAGGTGAGTCTCCAAATGCAGAAGAGGCTGTTAAGTGGCTGCATAAAGCTTCTATTGCTGGCCATGTTCGTGCTCAATACCAAATTGCACTGTGTTTCCATCAGGGCCGCGGTGTGAATAAGAATTTTCAGGAAGCGGTATAACACTTTAGTCTTAAATTTACATGCAGTCGTTAATTTCTACCCAATAGCGCAGCACGCACTGGTTACGGTGTTGTTGTATGATCGAGAAGTCACTAGTTCAAGTCTTGGGAGACTTGCTCCTCATACACCCCTTTGTGACAAGGGAAGACTCTCTCCTCATACACCCTTTTGGTGGGATCCTTCTCCGGACCCCCGCCTTGCGGGAACACCAATGTGCACCGGGCTGCCCTTAGTGCATTCCTAGGAGATTTGATTATTGAATCAGCTAATGATTTAAATCACCAATAAGAGGAGTAACTCTCATCCATTTTTTATTTATTTAGATACTCAGTTAATCCCATCAAAGCATTTTGTGTTTTAGGTGCCTCTATTATATGTTGTTTACCATCCTTGCAATTTACGTTTCTTTCTTTTCGGTCCCTTTCCAATTCTCTGTCATACTCCATTTAAAACAAAAATTGATGTGGTTCATAGAAGTCTTTCTATCTTATCTAAGTCAACTTTCTACATCTTTTCATAGACTATGTGGAGTAGAGCTAAGTGAAACTCACCATTTCACGTATGCCTCTATGGCTCTATGGGAATAAACTTTAGTATGTTTGAAATTTCAATAATGGAAACGCAAGACTGAAGCTTCGTGAGCCAAACCATTTTTCTAAGCAGAGGTCAGTGGAGAGTTGGAGAAGGGTTAACCGACTAAACAGAAAGCAATGTAAACTTAAAGATGAAAAACAAAAAAAAATGGAGAGGCCTTAAACGAAAGAAAACTCTGTATTTGTAGGTTCTATAAACATGTCTAAGCCATTTTTGATGTTTCATCTCCTATATGTCTATACAAAATATCATTTATATGAGAAACAGATACTGCTATTTGTTTCCAATCGTCAATTGCATTTGGAATAGTATGTGGGATTGAAGCTGAAATTTTTGCAATTTTCTCCATATTGATGTGCAAAACGGAAAAATAACAGATCAAAATTTTATTCCTCGGTAAAAAATGTGTTCTTTTTGTCTGACTTTCTAAAATATGTCTGTAATGGTCTTTGCACGACTTTGACAGGCAAAGTGGTATCTGAAAGCTGCTGAAGGTGGATATGTACGTGCTATGTATAACACTTCGTTATGCTACTCATTTGGAGAAGGTTTGGTGCAATCTCATCGATTAGGCAGAAAATGGATGAAGAGGGCAGCAGATCGGGGCCACAGTAAAGCTCAATTTGACCATGGATTAAGTCTTTTTTCTGTAAGTTGCTAAGTCATGCAGTTTTTGGTATCTTACTCCCCACCCCTGCCCACCATGCATCCGTTGGTCCTCTACTCCTCTTACAATTCTTGCACCCACATGGCCACATACGCACATGCACAATGTCTTTAGGTGGTGTTTGGTTCAAAAAAATTGATATTGTATTCGATAATATCATAATATTAGTGTATAGCCTGAAAAGTATTAAAGAGTGCAAATAATGTCTCAGTGAATAAACTACTGGAGGGAGTAAAAATGAATGGATTGGTATACAATATATGGAATACTATATTGTGAAATTTTCAATGAAAAACTTGGAATCATCCAAAATGTTACTTAGGCCATCCTACCAGTGGAAAGTGATCGCATTACCCCCTCTAGTAAACAGAGTCATATATATGTCGATACTCCTTCCCTCTCAATGATAATGTCCCTACTTTCATTGTTGGGATGTACGATTTTATTATCTCATTTTCTGAAAATATATATTTTAACTAAACACTAATAAAGTGAGTGGACCAAAAGAGATGCTTTCTTCTTTATGTTTGTGCCAAAAGTGTGGGAGTATATTGTCATTGAGTGCGTGAAACTGATGTGGTGTAAATGTTGTGTTTTACCACAGGAAGGGGATATGGAGAAAGCTGTGCTGTACCTGGAACTTGCAACACGTGCGGGTGAGATGGCTGCAGATCATGTGAAGAATGTTATACTCCAACAACTTTCTCCATCTTCTCGCAATCAAGTCATGATCCTTATCAACAATTGGCGTCCTTTACCTTCGTCTCGTTAACTTACACACCCTTTTGGTAGACCCCTTTCTTGATAAAGAAACTTTGGACAGTTAGACCCCCCCCCCCCCCCCCCCCCCCCCCCCCAAAAAAAAGCTTTCTTTTCTCTTAAGCTTTTTGTGTTCCTCTTTTTAGCCTCTTCCTATGTAAAATAATCCTTTTTATGTTCTCAAAATGTGAAATGAAAGGCCTTTCTTTTTTGTACATTGAAAAGACGAAACAAAAGTTGGACATAATTGGACTGTTTTTCCTTTTTAATGAAATGACTTCATGATAACCCTGTGTAGATGGCTTTGTGTAGAGTGTAGACATGTGACCCACTTTTAAGCAAGTCTTGTTGTTTTATTGATGAAACATAGCTTCTTTTTTTAACCTGGATGGCAAACCACCCTTCATAAATGAAAAATTACACATAAATTTGGGGGGGGGGGGGGGGGGGGGGGGGGACCTAACCCAATAAAAAAGTATGAATAATAAATCTAAAGGACGGGATTCCAAAAAAATCCAAATAGAACATTATTGATGAAACATAGACAATGCATAAACGGCTTTCTGCATTTGGAGAATTTAATTATCAACATGACTTATTATATTTTAATTTTTAAATATTTGATTGAATGCAGTTTGTTTTTAATATTGTTAATACTCTAATGATCACAAAAGTTCATGTCCGGCCGGTTCGGACAGGACCCCATCCGGTCTCCCCTTTTGGGGCGATTCCCGGTGGTATTTTTTGCTGAAATTTTTTGTGTATGTTCTTCATCAAGTCTAGTTCATCCATACCAAATTTGAGTAAAAAATTCAATCGGGAAGGTTGTCAAATGATTTTTGCATGATAACTGCATTTTATATGTATATTCCGGAACAGTTATCATGCAAAAATCATTTGACGACCTTCCCGATTTTAAGTTTTTGCTCAAATTTGGTATGAATGAACTAGACTTGATGAAGAACATACACAAAAAATTTGAGCAAAAAATACCACCGAGAACCACCTGGTCCACCTCAAATGAAGGTGGCCGGAGAAGCCTCCTGGCCGGACAGGAAAAGGACTCCTCTAATGAAAAGCCGCCGATTCCGTATCCATAGGCCCAAGACCGGCCCGGGTCTTGACCGGTTTCGGGCCGGTTCCGGTTCATTTTTTTTTATTCTCATTTATTTCACCCCCACCCCCCCATCCCCCAAACCCCTCGGAAATACCCAGCCCAACCCAACTAACCCCAGCCCAAACCAAAAAAAAATAAAAAAAAATAAAAAAAAGGCCCGAACCGGGCCCGGCCCAGCCGGTTCCCCTTTTCCCTTACCCGTGCCCGGAACCGGTAGACCCCTCCGGGCCTAGGCCCTAACCGGAACTGGACCCGGTTTCCCGGGCCGGGCCGGGCCCGCACAGTAGCGGGCCGGGCCGGTTCCCGGGCCGGGTGACCCGCACCGAGTCCAAGCATAATCGTTGTTATGCATATGCATATTTTTTCATTAACAATGTGGATGTCACAGCTTTGAATTTACATGTCCAAAAGGGCTACAAAATGTAGAACTTACTTTGAGGACAGTACACTAACCATGTAAAAAGATGGAAGGATTTCTGTGAAGCTTGTCGGACTAGAAGTGTCCCCAAAGACATCGTCACACATTGAAATAGTACTTTATAATCATACCTTACAAACTAGTCTAAACCAATCAGGTATACTTTATAAGTAACAAAGCCATTGGCACATTTTCCTGAATTGACAGGGAGCATAATCAGATACTCCAAGACCAATATATTTTCTAAAACAGTAGAATTACCTAACAGGGTCATCCAACAGATAATGTTTTAAGAAAAAAAAAACAAAAAACTGACGTGCTTGGAATCAACCAAGTATTGTAGATATTATTAGACACACGAAACAAGCGTATAGACAAATGAGGCAGTGGGGCTTTTCCATGAATGAATCAAAGCTTTGCGACCAAAGATGACGGATGGCACGACTTTGTCGTCACCCCCATTTTCCTTTGGATCTGGTTCAGCTGAGCTTGGCGGAACATCTACTGCTGGAGATGAATTAAAGAATCCATGTGGCTGCAATTTAGTATAGATATATACACATCAGCATTTTCTTGTAAACAGAAAAAATGTGGTTCTGATCAGTTTATAGAAAAGAAAACGCTTAAGAGTAGAAGAATACCATGAGCATGAAACCAATGTGCTCCACAGGCATGACCGGCCAATCTTCCAGCCGAGGAACATGTGTTATTCCAAATACGTACCTGCAAGATTTTGAGAAATTTAAAACCCACATTCAGCAACTTTACTATGTGTAGGATGCATTTTATATAAGCGAATGGAATGTAAATCACAAAACACATTAATTTTATGTGCATAGAACCACTTGTTTATTGTATTTAAGTGCATAAAACCAGCCACACTAACCAGAGAACGATGTCAGTTTCTTCCAGGGACCGATTCTGTTTAACCCAAGAAGCCAATCCCTCTCCAACACGCGGATTCTGGTTAGGAAACTCTCCTCCAGGAAACATCTCATCACTTGCATAAGGTGTGACCCAAAGATTGTGTTTTAGGAAAGCAGCTCTTCTCATAAACTTTGCCTCCGCACCAGCTAATGGCAAACAGTTCGAGCCAGGCACAAGCTTGTACCCTGTTAACTGTCCAGTGCGGTTTACAGTTCTTGTGTTCTTGATCTGATTGTTGCAACCCACCACCACAAAGAATCACGAGAGAGAAAAATTATATCTTCGAATAATGAACACGTCTTTTACATGAGTTTATACCCCCTAGATAGTCCCTCAACTATAGATATGCGTTTACTCAATGTGATCCTTGACTACGCAATTTAGGCTCACTTAGTTACCAGACATGGTTCGCTCTAATTATGAAGGATATTTTGTATGTTTTGTGCTAAATAGGATCCAATCATCCAAATTACATAGATGAGGAGCAAAGTGAGTCCTAAATTTGGTTTCCATTTAGTGAATTGCTGAAATTACCCATATTAGTTCTTATTTAGAACCAAATTGAGGTTCACATTGCATAGTCTAGGGACTAAATCGAGGCCGAAAAAAGAGAGGACCAAATTGAGTGGATAGTGAATAGTTGACGGACTAAACAGGATATTAACTCTCATTACATCACCAAATTGAAGAAGAGTAAGAACTCTTACAATCCAGTGGCGAGCAGATAATGGGTTACAGTCGCGCGTGGCCTCCAGTTCAGTTTTGAGCAATCTCTCCTCCGCATAAAATGCATTGTTATGAACATTATTTTCTCCCGGCTCTTCAACTTTAACATTTACCTCAACCACCTACAGATGGACAAGGACTGCTTTAATTGATAGTAGCATAGAATATATTTCAATTTTGCTCCCATTGCTAATAAGTCATTTTGAGTTGGTCCCAACTTTTATTGTTTCCCTTTTTGGTGCAAGACTATGTATTACTTGAGACTTTATATTGATCACTTGTGAGGTGAAACAAACTAGAAATTGGCAGGATAAGTGACCGAAAGGACTAACATTTGCAAGAACTTAATAGTAGCCAACCATAAGTGGGGGAGGGGGGTCAAGGACCAAAACTGACACAATAGTTGACTGCTAATGGGAAATTTTCAGTATAACACTAACTAAATTAACAATACAAATTTCACACAATTTTGTCTGTGGTCCTTTACAGACATTCGTGTCACTGTCAGTAGTGACAAGCATAATCCACAATATTCAGTTTTGTAAATTTTAAATTAACTGCTCCGTATATAACAAGAATGAAGAAAACAAAAGATGAGTTTTAAAGATCAGAACGTTAACATTCGCTTCTGGACTTTGGAGTGGACAGTAGATAGACACACAAACCTGGTTATGTGCTTCTCCAGGCTTGCAATCAACAGCCATGTCCATGCGAGCCACAAAGAAGTGTTGATGAACAGGTGCATATAAACCGGGTGCTATTGTTGTCCCAAACTTTCTTACTTCACTGGGCTGCAAAGCCCCTAGACTGAGAATACCGGTAAGCTTAACCTCAGCTTCAATTTTTCCATCCTGTGATGAAAAGTGAAGTCTTTGAAATATGAACAAAAATATCCAAGTGGAAATATAAATGAAAGATTTATATTTCTGTCGAACTATAAGAGCTCAAATAACTTGCCTGATAAAAATGCCAGAAGAAACCATATTCATAGTTAGCCACAGTACATATGAAAGAGACAGTGAGTCGTCTTGAACGCCTTACTTCAGCTAAGCCAGTTCGCCAGTCTTGATGCTTCCATAAGATTCCATGATCCTCCTCATGCATGCAAACACAATTTTCAATTGTTTCAACGCCTCCTGTAAAATTTGTGAAGTGTGCATCGAAGTACTTGATGTAGCCTAAACAATCACAGCCCTGCAACAAAAGCAAAACTTTTCAAGTAATTAGCATTATATTGTCAAGCACAGTAAACATGCTACAAAATAGTACTCATTATTTAGCATAAAACTTTTTCCAATTTATCATCCAGAATCTTCACAAAAGTGTAACCAATTTGAATGTGCTAACTGATTTCAAGATACAAATTTCTTCAATTTCTTTACGAAATTAATTTTATGTTAATAGATAATTCAATCACATTTTCATCAAACTCAGCATATTCTGCCAATTCATTCATTTTAGACTTTTACCAAACAGGCTCATAATAATCTATAAATGCAGTAAGATGTACTCTAGACCTTTTTTAGTGAGTGTGCATTTTTACCAAGGCCATCTTCCCCTGCATCAAATGCATTTTTCCTGTAGTGTGGATCATTTGGATCCCCATAAGGAACAACCATCTCCACGAAGCTCAACCTGTGAGCTACAGGCCTTCGGCCTCTACTACCATCAACATAAGCAACTGAGTAGATAACTAAACCTTCTTTGGGGGTGAAGCCAATACGGAAGTTCCACTGACAAAAAAACAGATTTGAATTACAGAAAATCCATCTGCATATTGCAGTAAAAACATTTAGAGATTTGATAGCTGCCACACAAAAACCAATTACCTTCTGCCACTGAACAAAGTGTCCATCAACACGGAAGCTAGGACCTTCAGGTTGAACAATATGAAGTGGCTTCACATCACTTCGATCTACCCCACCTCTGGTTTCCCCAGGAGTGTAATTTCTTAAAGGATCAACCGGGGGTAGGGGAACCAACTTACGATCTTCAAACTCTACAACAACCATATTTTGCATATCCACAAGGATGTAAATTCCTTCTACTGGACGTGCATAACCATTTTCCATCGGGCAATCACTCTCAGTTCTACAGAAAATTAGCGGTTTTGCAAGTCTGCGTGTAGGTGCATCAGTCTCGCTGTGATAACCAACACACCTAAACAAGAAGGGAAAATTAGTAGTATACTAGTAGGCAAACATGGCATTGGAAGCTAAGAAATGCACCGGGTGAAGAGAATTGTTAAAAAACTTACCAGGCATCAACCATCACAAGATCCATATCCGCAATGCCTCTCTTTCTCATTGCATCCCGAAAAGGAAGGAAATCCTTCACAACAGCTTCACATTCAGCATATTCTGCAGCATCCTGAAATGAACCAAAACCATGAATAGCATAAAAAGCATATGAATGGCACAATTCTTATGCATTTGTTTGTGTGTGAGATACTGTTAATTGATTTGTTAATTTAATTTTATTTGGCAATGTAGATATTGTATAAGCTCATACTGAAGCGGAAATCAAATCCTCTATTACTCGATGCAATATGAGTGAATACATGTACGGAGTACAGAAATAAATATAAATATTTGTATACGTGAGATGTATGTGTGGCACTAGGTCTAGTAAGTTATGTACATAATAAATAACTAAAAAAGCAAAAGGTGTTAGGATACATCCAACTCATTTGCATTACAGCAGAACTAGTAAACACAGTTTGCGGTAAAATGTTGCATACCATTGATGGCTGTACATCAGGCACAACCTTTGATGAAATAACTTTACCCCTGTGGTGGCCACCCCTAGTTACAGCATGTACTTCAGAGAGTTCAACAATCCAGATACTAGTCTCATTTGACCTGTTATTGTAAACTACAAGTCTTGCCTGTCTTGGTGGAAGTTTACTGGGAATTACAGGTCCCTTTTTAGTTCTGGGTAGTAATGATGGCTGAAATGGAGGAAAGAAGTAGGCATCTGCTAATGCAACCACATTCTTATCTGGTTCCACCAAAGCAACTTCAACAAAACGCATGCTATCTCTGACCTAAACATTGCGATCAGGGCAAAACAATATTTCTAAGTCCAAACTTAATACAGAAAAATCAATAATTCCATGCAAAACCAACCTCAGGAGTTGCTCCAGCTGCGCGGACAGTTGCCACAGCTACCGAGATCTCAGCAGCAGCTAAGGGATCCAATGGATGTCGGCTTTGAGCCCTCATCAAGTTCGGTAGTCCTGATGTACAATAGCATTTACTATTAGCTTGCAGCACAAAGACAATCATTATAAATACAGTAATGCACCCAATACTCATTATTAAAGGGGGGAAAGAGCAACCGTAGTTGCACTAAGGTAATCAGCTCTACTTCATGACCACACCAACTACACTTTGATGATAAAATTAGAGCTGATTAGCTTAAATCACTATAGTAATACATACTGTAATCAACTAGCTTAAAACAGATCAGCAAGCAGTCAAGCATATGATAATCAGTGCTCTACAATGTCAAAGGACAACAAAATTGAAATCAATTATTTCCAACCCGAGAGGCAGGAGATATACCACCTTACTGTTTTTTTAATAAATTAATTCCGTCAATAGACAAAAGAATCAGATCAACCATTTAAAAACGATTGATCATTATCTCATGAAAAGCATCAATATGATCTCAGCACGCACAATTTTGCGCGCGTGTGCCAACAAGTAAGACAGCACATCCAATGCATGCATCTGAATAAGCAAGTACAGCTACAGAAAGAAAAAGTGAGTATCACTTCTCGGAAATACAACCATCACATAGATGCAATATACGTATAGATGCGAATATACGATGAATTGTATGCAACAACCCGCCACAGAACGTTTACCAGAACGAATACCTTTAGCAGATGTTGGATTTGATGCAGGAGCGTTGTCATCGGAGTCAATCACGGTCGCCAGGGGAGAACCGGCGGCGCCGGCTTTGCGCTGGCTGATCTGGTGGTCGACAGGGGATGTCCACTCCTGCAAAACGTTGCCATCCGCGGCTGCGGGTGCAGCAACGATAGAGTCACTTCTGGATGTAAGCGCCGCCTTTTCCGGAGTTGAGGCCATTGCAATGGATTTGCGAGCTCACTGTAACCGCCGTAATACTGATCTCCGTAGAAATAGCAATACTTCTCCTCTGACATACAGCGAAGAATAGTGTATTGCTTTACACTTCCGCAAAAGCACTTCCCTCCGCTCCTCCACGGTGGCTCTTCGTCTCCGTCTCTCTCTAGTATTTTTACGGTGAAAAGAAGATTTTTGAGATTTGAAACGGAGAATCAGAGCAGTAGTGCACTGAGTATAGTACAAATAAGTACGGCTTTGAGTTTCAAGCATGTAATATGGACCTCACAGATATATACACAATCACACATATACGTGTATTATACGGAGTAAATGTATGGAATCCTCTAGAATCCTACCCTACGTGATAAAAGTATCACCAATAATAATACTCCATCCGTCCCTGATCTTTCTCTCTTTTCGGCAGAGGAGATTTGTGTGGTGGAGAGTTGTGCAGAGGAGAAAGAAATGTGTAAGAATGTGTAAGAATGGTTGTGAACCACAAATTTTTTGCTAAAAAGGGAAAGAAGAGATAATTTTAGGACGGACGAAAAAGGAAAATTTGAAGATAATTTAGGGACGGAGGGAGTAACTGGCATAGTAGAAAATATGGATAGCGGTAAACATGGAAAAAGTAGTAAATTGTTAACGGCCGTAGTTATCTACTTATCTATCTAAGCAGATAAATATGTAAGCAGATAAATGTACACAAAAAACGAATACCCCTAACTGCATACGTGACACGAGAGATATTTAATTAAAAATTAAAGAGTAAAATGTTTCTCTCCTTATTTGAATGATCTTATATATTTTTGATAAATTTTTCTCAACAATGTCAAACACAATGTTTACATCTAGACATTGTTTTTGACATTGTAGAGAAAAACTTACCAAAAATGCACAAAACCATGGAAAGAAAGAGAGAGAAATATCATAAATTTGATTTTTTGTATCTCATGTCATACTAGTATTTCATACCACGTCTCCTATAGTTTATTTATTATAGTATGTTTATTTATTATTGACCAATACATGAATAATAAAATATTTTGTAAGAATTATGTAATTGATGTTTGTAGAAGAGCAAGGAATAATAAGAAATATAAAAAAATATAAGTAATTGATAAAATTTTAGAACACTAAAAGAGAAAATGCAAATATAAAATAAAATAGTTCATGTTCAGGGGCTAGTTAGTTGGTTACAAATTTCAACACTTTAACGGTTAAGGTGATAAATTGAACTAGATTGGGTTCAGGGGCTAATTTCACTCCTCAAATTGCCACGTCAGATACACAATTGGCATCTCATGGTGATGTGGCGCTGATCAGGCTATTACATGCTAAAAGTGAAATCTGTAATTTTTTGTTGAGTTCAGGTTGTCAAGGATCTATTTGAATCTTTGACCTTTAATTATTTTAAATTGACGTACTTTTTGAAAACATAGATAGAATTCCGATCTTTGATAGATATTGAACTTGTAACCAACATTAATTTTTAGTATTACAAACGGAAAATGCGACTACAGAACATACGGAGTATATGTACTTTAAATAGAATTTTTTTAAATTGAATATGTGAAAGATAGATTAACAATCAATATCAGATTTGAAAAATAAAATGTATCAGTGTAAGATCTGAATGTTTTAAAACTATCTATCTAGGACTCAAAATACCATAGATTTTGATAAATTTAATTTTTAATATTTTTAAAAATTTACGGTACTTTAGGTAAAGATTGATATATAGTTTTCCATCATCCGAGCCTTATATTGACACGTTTTATCTTTCAAGTCCATGATCAAATATATTTATCTCTCTACTCCTATCTCTTCATCCCTGCTCTCTAGATACGGTAGTCCAGTGGGCTATCATGTATATACTATCCCCGTTCTTAAATAAATGTAACATTTTGACTTTTATACTATTCACATTTTCTACTTTGATTACGTTTTATTTATTAATGTAATAATATTATTTTATGAAAAAAATATTGTTAAACTTGTCTCATTGTAAATTTTCATAATCTAATTTTTTTACTAATACAAAATCATTTATATTAATGGTCAAAGTTGTGTCTCGGCAAGTGTGAAATTTTGACCGTTGCATTTATTTAAGAACGGAGGAAGTATATAATACGTAATATAATGATATCATTTGATGATAATTATGATATTACACTGTATTATTTTTAATATTTGATGATTAAATTATCCTCTAAAAGTGTTGATTATTTCTTGAAATAAAAATGAATAATTTTACTGAGACGTTCAAAAAAGAAAAGTAAATTGATCTTTTGACAATTTTGTGTAAACAAATTGTACATTGTCTATGTACACAGACAATTAGGAGGTTTTGACATCAAACACTGCTTCTTTACAAACGAATCACCTGTATCCATAGCCTATTGGAAATTTTGGATACACTTTGTGTGCAACTGAGGTGCGCTTAAAAAATTGAGCTATGCTAAAGGTACCCCAAAGTGATACCCCATTTTTACGCCACCCACTAATGTGTGGCCATAAATGGGATAACTCATTTAAATGAGACACCACTTAAATGAGTTACCTCATTTACGACCACACATTAGGGACTGGGATAAAAATAGGCTTCCATTTTGAGATACCTCTAGTATTTTACAAAAAAAATTAAAAGAAGAAAAATTCTAAAGATATGTAAGTTTTTTTTTGTCACAGGCAAAACTATTTTAACAAAATACTTTTTGTATTGTTGATGATGCGTCTCTTTCACGTCAGGAAGACCCCACCTGTCCAACCAAGCCCTAGTGGACGTATTCTTAAATGTCCTTTTCACCTTTTATAATTATTTGCACTGATTCTCAGCCACTCAAACCTACTGACTAACTAAAGCCTACCCAACCAATCACTTCAAAATGCATAGCTGGGCTATAATATACTCCGTAGACTATAGGCTGATCTACTTCTATGAAACGTTGCTCCACTGATCTCATAGCTAAAGAACGACTACTCTTAGGCATTTGTAGCACACCTAACCTGGTGGGAAAATGGTGCCACTAACTACCGGTGGGCGTAGCTCTCGTGGCACTGCCACCAAGGGAGTGTCACAAGAGTTAGGTCCCGGGTTCGAATCCCGTTAACTGCAATGAGGAATTATTATGCTAAAAATGCACAGAGTCTCTGCAAGTATCGGTGACAGAGTCTCACTCTCTATCTGTCAGATTGTGATTATAGTCCAACTTACATCCTCCCAATGTACCGTCCGATCGGGGATTGAGTCACACTCTCTATCTGTCAGATTGTGATTATAGTCCAACTTACATCCTCCCAACGTACCGTCCGGTCGGGGATTGAGGGGGCCTCAGGGATGGGGTGTCATCCTAGGAAAATGGTGCCTGATGGAGTATATGGGTCTAGGCCCCAGGACCCACATACTCAGAAGAACATAAGGTACCACGATCACCGGGTGACCTCGTCGGCCATGCTCTCATCGGCCATGCTCTCATCGGTCATGCCCTCATCGGCCAGAAAGAAGGCCACCCAGAATATGATCCAGAAGTCAGGAGAATCGGGTGACCTCGTCGGCCATGCCCTCATCGGCCATCCCCTCGTCGGCCATGCCCTCATCGGCCATGCCCTCATCGGCCCTCATCGGCCAGGAAAAGGTCTACTCAGAATATGATCCAGAAGCCCGGAGAACTGGGTGACCTCGTCGGCCATGCCCTCATCGGCCATGAAAAGGTCTACTCAGAATATGATCCAGAAGCCCGGAGAACTGGGTGACCTCGTCGGCCATGCCCTCATCGGCCATGCCCTCGTCGGCCACGGAAGTCTCACAGAACCGGATTTTACACTTATTCATTTGTATAGCCCACCAGTGGCTTTGTATTCGGCCCAATAGCGGTCCAGTTGTAGATGGGCCTCCCAAGCCCAAGACTTGGGAGCTCAGCCCGTATTTTCTCTATAAATACTCCCCTTGGGAGTAGTTGTAAGGGTGGACAAAATTCATTAATACAATTCACTTCTCTCTCTAGCTCTCCCTTCTCTATAGAATCTAGGAGTTAATACTCTATCATTTGGTGCTCTCATTGAGAGCTAGAACAATCAAGTTAGCACCCTTCGTCGCTACCAAGCACGGCTAACCACTGATCATGGGAAGAACTAGGTCGAACCGCAACCTCGTCAGCAAGGCCATCCCTGCGGACCAGGAGACCAGGGAACATGACGAGGATGCTACGGCCGACCAAGTCGGCGGAGGGGACGTCTTCCAGGAGGCCATCAACCTCACGACGGACCTCCGCAACCAACTCAACGGCGGAGCCCCTGATGCCCGCATCGGCTTGGACAAGAAACGAGCTGAGAAGATAGACCACGCCCCCGCCCAGCCTATGGCCGCAGCCTCTCCGTCTGTGGATCCACAGGTCCAGGCCGCGCTGTCGGTCATCATCGCCAGCTTGGCCCAGAACCCCACCGTCCTCAGCGCTCTCTTGCCAAGGACCGGGGGGAACGTCACTCCACCTCCTCAGCCCCAACCGTTGGCCGTCCATATAGGTAACGATGAGGAGGGCATGGCCCAGGACACGACGTCGTCCCACTCCCACCCCGCTTCCCCTCTTCGGCCTGGGTAGACCCCAGCGCGTGGAAAAGCCTCTGCCATCAATAGGCTAGGTGATACGTGCCGTCGTCCGGTCTCGGAGAGGATGGCAAGGCGGATTGGTGAGCGTCGGCCTGGCTCGCCAAGGGAAATCTTGGGGTCTGTGTCCCGGACAGCGGACCAGCCCCGCCCGGACAAGGGCAAAGGGAAGCTGCACGAGGACGACGTGCGTCACCAGATCAATGCGGCCCACGAAGAGCGCATGAGGAACCAGCAGGGCGCCGCTGCGGCCGCCAGGGACCCCCGGGACGAGGTCATTGCCCAGCTGGAAAGGAGGCTGGCTCAGATGGAGGCCAGGCAGTCGGCCAACACCCCCACGGCTGGCGCCTCCAATGACCCCGGCCTCAACGCTCTCATGAACAAGGTCAACGCCCTGGAGAGGGAGTTGGCCGAAGGGCAAGGTGACCCCATCATCCAAGTCAGGACCTTGACCCCTTTCACCAACAGGGTGCTCTCGGCCCCCATCCCGGAAAAGTACAGGGGGATGAGCGCATCGAAACTATAGTTTTCGTCAAAGATTTCGAACAACGAAGTTTCAGCACAAGGAGAAATTCCCAGTTAGTTGGATGAGCGCAAGGCTCAATTATGCACCAACCAGCTTAGACTGTTATCGTCTTTGTGACAGAATTTCTCCCTACGACCTATTACCTCGTGTTCTAGTCCCTTCGGAAAACTTAAGGCTCTGATACCAATTTGTAACACCCCTAAATTTCCCGCTCAAAACATTGATATATTTTAAAAGAAATACTTTATTCATTCACCAAAGAGTTGAAGAAATACAGCGGAAGTCTAAAAGGGAAATGAGTGTTACCGCCACATTCGGTCATCTCTTAACCGAATGCACAGGCAACTCAAAGTAAAACAATAAAAACTAATGTAATAATAAGTAAATGTTTGTTTTATGACTAGATTTAACTAAGGCATCTTCTAATTCGCACTCAAGCTCGAGCAATCCGTCAATCCACATAGGTATCCAACTCATCACCTGATAAAATTTAAGGGAGAAGAGAGAGACAAGAAAAATAACAAAAATTAGCTTTAGAGCTAAGTAAGTACTACCCAACCCCGTAAAATAATCAGGTTTGACTAAAAATAGATTTTTATATAATATCATATAAAAATACTCACACCATCGAAATTCTTTTCACTTTGATTTTTCTCAAGACTACTTCTTTACAAAAATCCTCAACTTCTCTATAAAACTTCATAATAACTCTTCTCTTTGATTTCCTCAAAAATCACTTCTTCTCTAACTTCCTAGTAATTTAGAAGGGCGGTGCTCAACCTTTCGACTGAGCCCGGTGGACCGTGGTTACGGACGGCCACCCCGAACAAGTGCCGGTACCACAACTGCTCTGTTGGAAACGAAACGACTACTTTAAGTGTGCACACCCCCTAAAAGGGATTCCAAGCCCTCCGAGTAGTAAGTCATCCCGAGTGGTCGGAACACAACCACCCCAATTCTAAAATTCTTGAATGATTAGGGACTACTACTATAACTTCTTGCTAAAAGGGATCATAGATCCAAATCTCACTTAAAAGGGATCATAGATCCAAATCTTACTTAAAAGGGATCATAGATCCAAAACTTAAACTGTACTTCTTAGTAGTAGTAGCTCTAATCACCCTCCACATTTATCCGGATGTGGAAAAACCGACACCTCGGATTACTCCCGAGATGCTATCTTCTTATGAAAATGTAAATTTTATCTTTGCTTAACAATACTTCAAAAATACTTCTTAATTTCTCTAAAAAGTCTCAAAGGTATTTAAAAATATTTAATACCCCAAAAGTTCTTGATTTATACTTCTTAACTACCATATATATAATATCTTCTCAAAATCACATACACAAAATTCACAATTCACACTTAATCACATAATGCATATAATAAGCATATAATACGAGGAAACAATTTTGGATTGGCAGAGAAACTTACCTTAAGTCCTGTTGCTCCTAGTTATCCTCCTCTAATCCGGTCTCTAGATAATCACCTTTTTAATTAAATATGATAAATTAGTCACTTATTCTATTTGTAATTACTTTACCCGAGTTTCTCCTTTTATTTTATTATTCGCATTAACTTTGGTTAATCACTTTTTATTAATCAAATTACCTTATTAATTCAGCCATTAATTATAATATTTGAATTCTAATATTAAATAAAATATCCGAATATTATTGACTACAACATCCAATTTTTATTCAATAATCACTATTAATTTACCCTACTCATAAGTTATTATCTAATTACTTTATTTACATAACCGAATATATTTATTTTCCTTATTTTATTCAAAAATTATTTTTAGTCCAGAATATTATTTTTCAACCTCACTGATTTATTTATTTCACCATTAATATTAATATTTCCTTATTTAATTACTTAACTAGTCTTATATGGCCTAATTTAAATAAATAGACTAAGAATCGACTTTATAAAGTAGTAACCGTCCATAAATATATTTTGGGTTTATATTCGACCTAGGTTGTCCAGATATCTATTTTATAATTATTTTCCCTAATTATTCCTTTAATTTCATATATCTATTAATCGGTTTAATTACAATTAAATATACTAAACCTTATTTTTATTAATTATAAATGGTCCATAAGGTCCTGGTTAGTCATATATTTATCCTAGTTTACTCCAATATTTATTTCATAATTATTTTCGTTATTTAGTTAATTATTTACTAAATGTGTATAAATTGGCCCAATTACCATTAAATCAATTAAAAATAACTAAAAATATTATTTTCCAATTCTGGTTGGTCCGAATATGTATATTTATACTAGGTATTTAATTTATATTTTTCCAGATTTTATTTATTTCATTTACTATTTTATTTTTAATTTTTATTGCAACTGGGCCGAACTGGCCCAAAATAAAACAACAGGCCCAACAAGAAAAAGGCCCAAAAAACCAGACCAGCTGGGTCTTCTTCCTCCTCAGCTCGCCGGAAAACGGGAAAAACAGGGGGGGGGGGGGGGGGGGGGAGAACTTACTTCGTTTGGACGAGCGAAACGGCCGAAAACGGTGGTAGCAGGGCGGCGAAGGCCAGAGGTGGTACGGCGGCGGCGGTAGCTCCTCCCTCTTCTCCGTTTTCCGTCGAAATGTTTTTCCCCGGCGAAACTCCGGCGAGGCTTTTCTCCTTCGTTTCACGACCGTTTTCGACGATTCTTTTTCCGTTGGGTTCGTATCACGAAGGGGAAGGTTTGGGAAGTATTTTCAAGGCTTGGTTCTGGCTAAAACGCTGGGTCGCAAAAATATATATATATACGTATATATGTATATTTCTTAGTTTTTTTGGGATGAAGAAAACGCAGGTTCTGGCCTATTATTTATAGGGAAAGATGAGGGTTTTAGGCTGAGATGTTAGAGTTAGAGTTGGAATTAAATTGGTTTGGCTTGAACGTAGGGACTCTCGCAGGTCGCCGGTAGGAGAGTTCTTCTTGGTGAAAAATTCTGAATGCAGCGTGCGTTTGGTTTTCTTAGTTTATTTGTGTTTACTATTAGAGTTTTATATATATACGTAATTTTGTATGTAGGAGTATTAGGAGTATATATATATAAGTATTAATAATACATACATAGTTTATATATCGTAGGAGTATATATATATATATATTATACGTACGTAGGTTTTTATATAATATACGTACTTAGTTCTTTTATCAGACCATTTTTATCAGACTAAAAATGTCGTAAATGTAAATTTTCTGTCTGGTTCACTTGTTTACTAAAATGCTGTTCTTATTACTGAAATATTTTTATCTGACTAAAACATCATAAATTTTGAAATTTTTATCTGATTGGCACGTTACCACTGTTGAATTTTTGTCTGACTTAATTAATTATAAAATTGTTATTTTCGTAATATTTTATCTGATTAAAAATTATTTTTATTTTTATTTAAATTTTTGAAGTGTCACATTCACAGTGATGCATTGTATTGCAGCCGAACTTTAATACCGGGCTGTTTTGGGTTTGCGCCATTGATTTTGATAGCGACCTCCTTCCAGACCGCGAGATATGGACTAGAGCTCGGCTATGCGGGATTCGTATGAGAGCCCGGCGGGGTCGGAAGCGAGAGGTGCAGGTAGTCAGACTTTGATTCCAGACTGTGGCATTGCGCCATCAATTTAGGGAGCTGACCACCTTCTAGACCGCGAGATATGGACTAGAGCTCGATACTGCGAGATTCATACGGGAGCCGGCGAGGTCAGAAGCGAGTGGTGCTCGACCAAGGTCAGGACCGTCAAGTAGCCCAACCTCATGGCAAGTACCACAGCTTTAGGGAGGATCATTCCCACACTTACCTCGTGGTAAGTGTGAAAACTTACTCCTCAAGGAGTGGACCGTCAAGTAGTCCAACCCTCCGGCTTAGCCTCTATCTCCCCCCGCCTTCAATGCTAAAGGGGGAGACGAAAATTCGTGGGGTGCGAGGACTTATAAAATCGCCTCAGCCCAATATTCGGGAGCCGCGTTGGGCTACTATCCCAGCTTGTTTTATGAGGAAGGAACAAGGGCTTATATAGATGCCTTGACTTCTCTCCTTGGGAGCCGCGTGGGGCTATTCTCCCTGTTTGGTTGTGGAGGGCTTACAAAGTGGCCTCGGAGATCGGGAGCCGTTGAGGCTGTTGTTCCCGGAGAATGGAGGGATTATAAAGTCGCCTCAAAGATTGATTGTAGACCGAAGAGTCTTTTGCTTGCGAGGGCTTACAAAGTCGCATCGGCTCGTTGGAGTTTGGCTGAAGAGCCTGTATTCGCGATGACTTACAAAGTTGCCTTGGTTTTGGAGCCCGGTTGAGGAGCGTGTGTCGTCGAGGGATTACAGAGTGACCTCAGATTTTGGGAGTCGCTGAGGCTGTTGTCCCTGGAAGCGTCGAGGTCTTACAAAATGGCCTCAGAATTTTAAGAATGGGCTGAAGAGCCTGTGTTTACGAGGACTTATTAATTTGCCCCGACTTATCTTATTGTTGAGTATAAACTGGAAGGCTTATAGGTTGCTTCCAGGGAGAGTTTTGTGTTGAAACCTTCCTTCATTAATTTCAATGGGAGCCGTAAATAGTTTACAGTGTACAGATGAGGCTGCTATCAGTGACTGTGATTGTGCAAAGTCTCCGTTTAGCGAGGGCTCATCGTCTCCTTTACAGCGCTGGGTCACTGGTAGTACCTCACCAGGTGGTGGACATTCCATAATCTCGGAACTTCTGTGCCTTTTGGAGTGCTTAGTTTGTAAGTGCCGGGCCGGACTACAGCTGTGATGATGTCGGGCCCTTCAATTTTTTTGGCCATCTTTCCTCCCTCATTGGGTTGGCCGACCGATCGTTGCCTGAGGACATAGTCCCCCACTTGGAACTCCCGACCTTGGACTCGGGCGTCATAATAGCTTTTGATTTGGCGTCTGTAATTCTCCGACCTCAAGAATGCGTTCTCCCTTCTTTCATCAATGAAGTTGAGATCGACTCGCATGTTCTGCTCGTTCTGCTCGGGGTCGTATGCTAGGACCCACGGGGTCGGAATTGTGACTTCCGTAGGGGCTTTGGCTTCAAAGCCGTAGCATAGTGAAAATGGAGTTTCACTCGTTGCCCTGCGGGGAGTTGTTCTGTAAGCCCACAGAATTTTGTGGAGCTCTTCCACCCAGCCTCCGCCTTCGTCTGTGAGCTTCTTTTTTAAGCCCGCCAAGATGGTGTGGTTGGCATTTTCCACCTGTCCGTTGCACTATGGGTAGGCGATGGAGGCTGCGGTGTGTTTGATTCCCCAGCTGGCCAGCATGTCTTGGAAACTCTTGGCCTCGAATTGAGTACCATTGTCCGTGATGAGCTGCTGTGGCACACCGAAGCGAGTGAGGATATTCTTGTGGACAAACCTCCTACACTGCGCCTTGGTTATGCTGGCCAGTGGTTCCGCTTCTATCCACTTGGTGAAATAGTCGATGGAGACTATGATCCATCTGCAGTTGCCAGTACCTCGGGGAAGCTGTCCCACGAGGTCTACACCCTATCTGGAAAATGGGATTGCTGTGCTTATGGGGCGTTCTGAAATTGTTGGCATGCTTCACAGATGCGTGCCATCCGTGCACAGTCTTTCGCCATGGTGGGCTAGAAATACCCCTGTAATAGGAGCTTCCTGGACATTGTGTGAGGCCCCTGGTGTGCCGAGCAAACCCCAGCGTGCACCTCTTCCATGGCCAGCTTGGCCTCACTGGTGTTGAGGCAGCGTAGGAGCGTGCGTTATAGGACCTTTTGTACAGCACGCCATCAAGGAGGGTGTAGGTCGGAGCTTGACAAGCCTGGCCTCGACCTCACTTTGGGGCAATTGCCCATTGTCAATGTATTCTTTTAGGTCGGTAGTCCAGTCCCTCGGGATGGATTGTACCTGATGTATGAGGGTCTGCTGTATGCTCGGTGTTGACAGTTCCTCCACCCGAGCTATCTTGGAGATGTACTCAGGCGTGTCGGAGCCCACTTTAGATAGAATGTCAGCTTCTTGATTTTGAGCTCGCGGTATCTGCAGGATTTCATACATCTGGAAATTTCCTAAGAGTTCCAGTGCAGCAGCCTTATATTCTTTCATCCGGATCTCCTTTGTTTCACAGGAGCCATTGATTTGCCCGACCAAAAGCCTCGAATCACACTTAATCCTCAGCTTTCCCACCTGCATATTAGCTGCAAGGCGTAGACCAGATAATAAGGCTTCATATTCTGCCTCGTTGTTGGAGACTTTGAATGCAAAGCGTATAGCATAGTAAGCTCGGAAGCTCTTCCAAAATACTTTTCTCTTTGATTTTTCTTAAAATCACTTCTTTGCTAAAATCTGAAACTTCTCTTGGAAAATCTCTTAGTAACTCTTCTTTTTAAACTTCTAAAAAAAATCACTTCTTCTCTAACTTCCTAGTAATTTAGAAGGGCGGTGCTCAACCTTTCGATAGAGCCCGGTGGACCGTGGTTACGGACGACCACCCCGAACAAGTGCCGGTACCACAACTGCTCTGTTGGAAACGAAACGACTACCTTAAGTGTGCACACCCCCTAAAAGGGATTCCAAGCCCTCCGAGTAGTAAGTCATCCCGAGTGGTCGGAACCCAACCACCCCAATGCTAAAATTCTTGAATGATTAGGGACTACTACTATAACTTCTTCTTAAAAGGGATCATAGATCCAAATCTTGCTTAAAAGGGATCATAGATCCAAATCTTACTTAAAAGGGATCATAGATCCAAATCTTGCTTAAAAGGGATCATAGATCCAAACTGTACTTCTTAGTAGTAGTAGCTCTAATCACCCTCCACATTTATCCGGATGTGGAAAAACCGACACCTCGGATTACTCCCGAGATGCTATCTTCTTATGAAAATGTAAATTTTATCTTCGCTTAATAATACTTCAAAAATACTTCTTAATTTCTCTGAAAAGTCTCGAAGGTATTTAAAAATATTTAATACCCCAAAAGTACTTGATTTATACTTCTTAATTTCTCTGAAAAGTCTCGAAGGTATTTAAAAATATTTAATACCCCAAAAGTACTTGATTTATACTTCTTAACTACCATATATATAATATCTTCTCAAAATCACATACACAAAATTCACAAATCACACTTAATCACATAATGCATAATAAGCATATAATACGAGGAAACAATTTTGGATTGGCAGAGAAACTTACCTTAAGTCCTGTTGCTCCTAGTTATTCTCCTCTAATCCGGTCTCTAGATAATCACCTTTTTAATTAAATATTATAAATTAGTCATTTATTCTATTTGTAATTACTTTACCCGATTTTCTCCTTTTATTTTATTATTCGCATTAACTTTGGTTAATCACTTTTTATTAATCAAATTACCTTATTAATTCAGCCATTAATTATAATATTTGAATTCTAATATTAAATAAAATATCCGAATATTATTGGCTACAACATCCAATTTTTATTCAATAATCACCCTTAATTTTCTCTAATTATTATCTAATTACTTTATTTACATAACCGAAAATATTTATTTTCTTTATTTTATTCAAACATTATTTTTAGTCCAGAATATTATTTTTCAACCTCAGTGATTTATTTATTTCACCATTAATACTAATATTTCCTTATTTAATTACTTAACTAGTTTTATATGGCCTAATTTAAATAAATAGACTAAAAATCGACTTTACAAATTAAAAACCGTCCATAACTATATTTTGGGTCTATATTTCACCTAGGTTGTCCAGATATCTATTTTATAATTATTTTTCCATAATTATTCCTTTAATTTCATATATCTATTAACCGGTTTAATTACAATTAAATATACTAAACCTTATTTTTATTAATTATAAATGGTCCATAAGGTCCTAGTTAGCCATATATTTATTCTAGTTTACTCCAATATTTATTTCATAATTATTTTCGCTATTTAGTTAATTATTTACTAAATGTGTATAAATTGGCCCAATTACCATTAAATCCATTAAAAATAGCTAAAACATTTATTTTCCAATTCTGGTTGGTCCGAATATGTATATTTATACTAGGTATTTAATTTATATTTTTCCAGATTTTATTTATTTTATTTACTATTTTATTTTTAATTTTTATTGCAACTGGGCCGAACTGGCCCAAATTTAATTTTCTGGCCCAATCCAGAAAAAGGCCCAAACAAATTCTGGCAGTCATCTTCCTCACTACCTCGCCGGAAAACGGGAAAAACAGGGGGGGGGGGGGGGGGGGGGGGGAAGAACTTACTCCGTTTGGACGAGCGAACGGCCGAAAATGGTGGTATCAGGGCGGCGAAGGTCAGAGGTGGTACGGCGGCGGCGGCAGCTCCTCCTTCTTCTCCGTTTTCCGTCGAAATGTTTTTTCTCCGGCGAAACTCCGGCGAGGCTTTTCTCCCTCGTTTCACGACCGTTTTCGACGATTCTTTTTCCGTTGGATTCGTATTACGAAGGGGAAGATTTGAGAAGTATTTTCAAGGCTTGTTTCTGGCTAAAACGCTGGGTCGTAAATATATATATATATATATATATATATATATATATATATATATACGTATATATGTATATTTCTTAGTTTTTGGGATGAAGAAAACGTAGGTTCTGGCCTATTATTTATAGGGAAAGATGAGGGTTTTAGGCTGAGATGTTAGAGTTGGAGTTGGAGTCGAAGTTGGTGTTGAATTTAATTTTGTTCTTTGAAGTTGCCGGCCAAAAAGTATAATACTGGGAGTATTATTATGTATAAGTATTATAGTAGGAGTATACTTATTATTTTTAGTTATATACTAGGTTATACGTAGGTTTCTATTAATAGTAGTAATATATATATATACGAAGCTATTTATATGTAGTAGAAGTATATATCAAATATACTATTATTACGTAGTTACGTAGGATTTTATATTATATAAGTACTTAGTTTATAGGAGTATATATATATATGTATTATGATTAATTTAATTATTTAGTTTATACTTTGTATATTATACAATCTAAAATAGTTATAAAAATTAATTTTATACTAAAATGTAACTTCTTTTATCGGGCCATTTTTATCTGATTAAAAAAAATCGTGAACTTGGAAATTTTTTATCTGATTAGGATGTTACAACTGTTGGATTTTTGTCTGACTCAATTAATAATAAAAATGTTATTTTCGTAATATTTTTATCTGACTAATAAAAATTATTTTTATTTTTATTTAAATTTTTGAAGTGTCACAAGGATCTTGCCCAACGCTTCCTCACCCACTTCGCCGGAAGGAAGCGCGTGAGAAAACATTTCTCCCACCTTCTCTCCATAAAGCAGCAACACGATGAATCACTTCGGTCTTTCATCGATCGATGGACGAAGGAGACAGACGAGGTCGAAGGTGCCGATGAGCGCACCCTCCTCGTCCTCTTCCAAGGCGTTCTCCGCAACAGCCCCTATGCAAGGAGCCTCATCACTAACCCGCCGAAGTCATACACCAAGGCACTCCAACGAGGGAGCTTGTACGCTGACGCCGATGAGCTCTACTCCCGCAAGAACGACGTAGGCCAACCATCAAAGAGGTCAGACGAGGCGTCGGCTCCAAATGCATCCTCGGCCGGGGGCCATGCCCGCCGAAACCGGAAGGAGCGCCCATGGCAGCCGAGGACGGACGTCCCGAGGACTACGCTCACGCACTCGGTGGACACCATCTTTGACTATGCGGAGGAGCAAGGTCTCATCCCTAAAGATCCTCGGTCGGCCATGGAAGTCTACGCCGTCCACCAGGGTGGCACTTATTGTCGTTACCACAGGAACACCTCCCACAATACAGACGACTGCGTCGCGTTGAAGAAAGCCATTGAGCGTTTGATTCAACGGGGTGAACTCCACCAATTTGTCAAAGTTACCCCAAGGAACTCCACCGGCAATCAGGAAGGGGACACCTCAACGAAGAAGCATGAAATTGGGAAGCTCAGCGATGAAGAGGACATCGAGGAGCCCCAATTGAAGAAGCGTCACATCCGCTGACTTCGTCCTTCCTCGAAGGGACGCACGGCAGACGGCTTATCCCTCAAAATACGAAGGGCCCTACATCTCGGTGAAGTTCTACCAGCAATCCGAAGAGGGTGCAGACGGCAGAGCCCCCACCCCACCCCAAGCTCAGAAAATCATTGGGAAGCTAACTCTTGTACGAGTTGTTCAGAAGGTTACCCCCCTCGGCCTCGAGCCACTGACCCTAATAAAAGCCGTTGCCATAGACAACGCACCTATTGTGTTCTGCTTATTTCTTGTAATGTTTAACTAAAGGATGCCACACAACAAAGCACGTCGCTTCGCCCCCTTCGAGCGAAACGCTCAGGTATGGCCGACGACGCCACACAACAAAGCACGTCGCTACGCCCCCTTCGAGCGAAACACTCAGGTATGGCCGACGACGCCACACAACAAAGCACGTCGCTTCGCCCCCTTCGAGCGAAATGCTCAGGTATGGCCGACGACGCCACACAACAAAGAACGTCGTTCCGGTCCCTTCGAGCGAAACGCTCAGGTATGGCCGACGACGTCCCAGGACAAGGGGCCCGCAAACGGCCCACGTCTCGAAATGGGAAGCTCGTCGCGTCGTCCTCGCGCTAAATCGCATTACGACAGGCCTGAAAGAATGGCTGAGATGACAAAATCCCCACACTTGGGATTGGGAAACGGCAGCCGTCGGCCTCAAGATGAAGGGCATTCATCGTCCTCAAAATGAAGGACGTTCATCGGCCTCAAAATGAAGGACACTCATCGTCCTCAAAATGAAGGACATTCATCTTCCTCGAAACAAAGGACACTCATCGTCTTCAAACAAGAGATAACCACAATGGCTTCATCAGCCCAAAAGGGAAGTTCAAACCATCAACGACCAAGGGTAGACACTACCTTCGTCGGCCACTCATGTCAGAACACGCATCGTCCGCAAACAAGCGCACCAAAGGAGTAACAGCCTTCCTCATCCACATCAAGGAACGGGTAATGGCCAAACTCAGAATAGGGCCACCAAACACCACGACAGAGAACGGCCAACGTGGTCTCGCACCGGCCAAGAGCATCAAGCACAGAAGTCTACTCTCCTTCACTTCGTCTACATCTCAACTTAGAGAGTGGGGGACTCCTGATGGCGTATATGGGTCTAGGCCCCAGGACCCACATACTCAGAAGAACAGAAGGTACCACGATCACCGGGTGACCTCGTCGGCCATGCTCTCATCGGCCATGCTCTCATCGGTCATGCCCTCATCAGCCAGAAAGAAGGCCACCCAGAATATGAACCAGAAGTCAGGAGAATCGGGTGACCTCGTCGGCCATGCCCTCATCGGCCATCCCCTCGTCGGCCATGCCCTCATCGGCCATGCCCTCATCGGCCCTCATCGGCCAGGAAAAGGTCTACTCAGAATATGATCCAGAAGCCCGGAGAACTGGGTGACCTCGTCGGCCATGCCCTCATCGGCCATGAAAAGGTCTACTCAGAATATGATCCAGAAGCCCGGAGAACTGGGTGACCTCGTCGGCCATGCCCTCATCGGCCATGCCCTCATCGGCCATGCCCTCGTCGGCCATGCCCTCGTCGGCCACGGAAGTCTCACAGAACCGGATTTTACACTTATTCATTTGTATAGCCCACCAGTGGCTTTGTATTCGGCCCAATAGCGGTCCAGTTGTAGATGGGCCTCCCAAGCCCAAGACTTGGGAGCCCAGCCCAAGACTTGGGAGCCCAGCCCGTATTTTCTCTATAAATACTCCCCTTGGGAGTAGTTGTAAGGGTGGACAAAATTCATTAATACAATTCACTTCTCTCTCTAGCTCTCCCTTCTCTCTAGAATCTAGGAGTTAATACTCTATCAGTGCCACTAATGAGAAGACCCGGGTTTAACAATCGTACTTTCTTTTCATTAGTGTGCGATCAAAGTTACTCTCATTTCCTTCGAAATAGTTGTCTAACTGTTCTAGGGGCCGTCATGCACAGATGGAGTGTCATTTTTTTGTGTAACATTTTTTATTTGGTCTGATTGAAATTATCTATTGTGTAACAATGTAACATATGTCTATACATGGTGCGATTGGAACTATTATTTTGGTTAGTACCAAAAGACCGAGCTTAATGGAGGAGAGGGGAGCGAATCATAATGCTTGCACTAAAGATTCATCAACTTGTTTGAGAGAAGGGCGGGCGGGTATAATCAAACTCCAAGTCATGGTAGAACCAGTCAAGCGGGTAAGTGATGGGCAGCCGCTATACCATGGGTTATGGGAGAACGACCTATGGTGTGACTTTGAACGGTGAGCATCGTACTCCCATACTTAATGCTATTCAAATTTAAGTTATAATTTAAAATAATGTGCTCATGAATATTAAATATGTACTCCTATTTGTTTAAACATATGAGTGCTATTTGTACTCCTAATGTAAATCTCATGTACACAAATGTAATTCACACTACTAAATATGTAAACAAATATAGCAACAAGAGTAATCTCAATGAACAGTAATCCCGCTTAGACATAAAGTCATCTCAACCGTCCGCTCAGAAAGATCTTGGCCCGCTCTTTTTTCATCTTTCACGTATCAAGTCTTCGTCTCAATCATCCGCTCAAAAAATTCACCGAGAATGGTTTTCACTATCCAAGAACGCCACCCTCCTTCGTGTATCAAGCCATCTCACCGAAGGCGTCTCACATCAACACCGTATGCGGCATGGGCTTAGATCGAGTAAACCTGATCAGTTCTACCAGCTTTTCTCTTGCACCATCCAATTTTTGCGGCTATTTTCTCTTCTATTTCTCTCCACCATCCAAGAGTGTTGCCCTTCGTGTATCAAGCGTCATGGTATTGCCGATTTCTCCCCAGTGGTGTTCGCATCCTTCATTCTCGGTGAGTATGAAATCAAAATACTGATTGAAATTACTGATTACAACTAAGAAACAGTGTACTCAGAAATTATGACTTGGTTAAATCTTGATTTCGGTTTGAAATTACGGAGTACTAATTAACAAATGATGTATTTACTTGAGGCCCTGGCATCATTATCGATGACTTGAACAGTCTATTGATTCTTCAAAACTAGATCATCATTTCTGTTTTATTCTTCCACTAGAGAGTGTTTTCTTCTTGCACACAAACTGTTTGTTTAATTGTCTGAGTGAGATTATTGCTCCTGCATTTTTCAGTTTAGAAGGCTCCAGCCATGTTCTTTATTACTTTACATATATCAGCAAATACGAGGTTAAATGAAAGATTTGGTTTACTTACATATACATATTAACCTCTACCTCCGGGATTTGCTTCACACTTGGTTCACACTTCAATTTTAATTATTATACATAAAAAGAACAAGTATCTCGATTTAGCATATTCTGAATTTTGATTTTTTTTCCCTCTTTTTTATTAATTAAATTGTTTCGCCCTAACAACATTTTACATCTTCATCAATTATCCAGGAGATTTACAAAGATCCATCTCTTATGTAGCTTCTTATGGTAAGGATAGTATTATCTAAATTTTGAATTAGGTTTTAACTGATTGGATCTATTCTTCTGTAATCTTTTTTGTTGTGTTGGCCAGAAATGTTTGAAAGTGTCTTCAGCCAACTTCATTTCAATTCAGGTATGATATATCGATTTACGGTATTTTAATTTGCTTTTACATGTTAAATATCCTATTTTTGACGATGTTGGTATCTATTCTAAAACGTGCCAATGAACATTGCCTACTTGATTTCAGAGGAAAATAAGAAGATCCTAATGATTTTCTATTATCTATTCTAAGTGTTTTGTTACTTTCCAATTGCAAGGTACTCATTTAGTTCCAATTAAGGGGTAGTACTTTTGTTTCAAAATTCTGATAAATCTTTTTTAAGTTGAGAAGTGCTCATTAAAATCTAATTATGAGAAAGTCACTATTATATGTAGGAAAACTACAAAATATTATTAGGTTATACTCTGTATTACTTTTCAGGTTTGTGTGTACTTTGGAGGCAGTTCAAAATTTAGAGGCTAAAGAGCTTCTGTTTTCTCTCTTTCAAAAAAAGACAGTTTAGTTTATCATGACACATAGCTTTTGAAAAATCATTTATTTTATTTTGTTTGATCAAAATTATAATTTTCAAATAAACTTATTTCCCAAATCTGCTTTGTGTTCCGGTTGCTTCAAGAATGTATGCTTTCTTCTGGTCAGTGGCGGATCCAGGATACAAACTTATTGGGGGCGGCGTAAATATAAAATGCATCAAAAATTAATAAAGTATTAATGTAATAATACAATAATAAAAGTTTAAACAAAATATATCACACTTGTTCGCGCCTAGTTTTTATCTTTTGGAAGAGATCCATTACAGTTTCATTTGTAACAGTTTCAAATAGAGGTTGACATAAAACCCAAACCAAATTGGTACCGAATCGGCCCATAATGGTACCGAACTGAATACCGGGTATTTAAATGGTTCTATAGATTTTTATGCCGAATCGAAACCGTACCATTTAGAACAGGTACATGACCAATTCTAGATTTTTAGAATCAAAAAATACCAGACCAGACCGTTCAAAAATAATGCATTTAATTTTTATATTTTTTCATACCAGTAAATGTATTTTATAGACCAATAATTTTATAACCCAAGTATGTACCGTACCATTTTTTACAGTTCTGAAACGACATGGTACCGAATGGCTCCATCCTTAGAACTCGACCGTACCGGACCGTTAGAAACCTCAGAGAAACATAACGGGTTTTACTAATTTCTCGAACCGTTTCGGACCATGCCCACCTCTAATTTCTAACATCTCCTTCAATAAAAGTTTTAACAAAATACATCACAATTAATTTTTTTAATACATTAATACATTTTATTTAACTACCTAAAGTAACATATTATTTATATTTAGCGTTTCTAACGTATTAAATACGATTTTCTAATTTGTAATTTCTAATACTGTAAAACATTACATTAATAGGTGTATAACTATTTCTGAAACAAATCAATTAAATTAAATCTAACTGATCTTTCTAAAATATTAAATCTAATTCATGTAAATGAATAACTTTATAATAAATTTATAACATTAATATTGGTTTAGTAATACCATTTAATATTTATATAAAACTAGAGATTATACTATACAATGTAATGATTCAATTAATACAATAGAATTAACAAATATGGAAAGTAAACAATACAATGAATATATAAGGAGGATTAAACAACTATACTAAATAGATAGTACTAAACTATCAAAGGCAACAAACCAACAAATACCGCAACACTCCAAATTATTTTTGGGGGCAATTCATTTTTTTATTGGGGGCAATTCATTTTTTTGTTGGGGGCAATTACTTAGGCTTTTAATTTTTATTAAAAATTTACAAGGGGTTAGTGGGATCTTATTGGGGGCAGCTGCCCCCTCTCTTGTGTGAGTAGATCCGCCCCTGACTTCTGGTTTATTTAGGACCCAAGGAAAAACAGCTTGCCTTAGTGTCATTTTCTTGACTACAGAGTACAAGCCATCTATATTCTAAGATAATCTAATTGAGCTTTGATACAATTGAGTATATAGATGCAAAATATTGTATTGCATATTTGTCCCCTCTATTATACTTTTGCTCATCTTTTTTTATCACATTTTGTTAAAACCTTATTGTATGCTGATTAGAATAATTAAGCAGTCTACCCCTTTTCTTTCATTAAACATCTCCACCAGAGCTTAGTCATCGCATATTGTGTCTAAATATAGCGATTTTTAATAAACATGAAGTGTATAAATATAGGCACGACATGACTCTTAATAGGCAGTTAGTATTAAAATATAGGCAGGATTCTTACAAAAAGTAGTATTGATCCCGTATAATCTATATATATGAATAGTTATTTCTGATTTCCTTACATTTCCATCTTCTGATTTTTTTTTAAAAGTCCATTGCTTTCACCCTATTTTTGTCACTAAATTTACAACAGGGAGTCAATGGTGTATATAGCATAAATCATTTGTTCGTATATGATTAAACCGTAAGCCAACGTCTCAAGAATTTACATGCACCAAGAAGAGTGAGTTGTTTGGTGCTATTTCAAAAGTATACAAATATCACCTAAGCATTTACTGCTACTTAAGTCCTTCCTTCTTTAACATGTCAGTTAATATCAAAAACTCATTTGTAGTGTAGTTCCTAAGGAAGTTCACCTCTTTACCCAATCAATCCTTTCTCCTCCAAATCAATTAGTCTCTACGGTTGCCTGTAATTCTTCTTCATTCTCTCCTCCATTTCTCGGATTTGAATCCAGCCTTCCTACCGCGTATCAATATGCAGTTGGTGCAGATGAACGATGATCGAGATATCCCAGCCACCCAAGTGCCCTTCATCGATAGCTTCAACCGACTTCTTCCATATATAGGCGCTTGGACGCAGAGGTTCTTCCATAGATAGGCGATTGGACTCAAAGGTTCTTCCAAATCTCAGTTTTTTTATAATTCTTTAAATCAGCATATTTTAATTCCTATTTTCATCCGAATGCAATTTTATTATATCAAAATTAAGAATTAAGCATGGGGTAAATTATCATCCTATTGTATCAGAAGAGGTCTCTATTTTGTTTCAGAAAACAAACACATGCTTATTCCATTTACCTTAGGTGTTGGTATCTTTTGATTTGTTCTCGAAACATGCCGATAATCTCTTAGGTATCTGGATATCTATTCAGCTTATAGGATAGTTGGCCACCAAAAAGTGGACAAATTTTTCGTTATGATTTATACTCTTATAGAATAGTTAGTCACCAAAAAGGATTTGTTCCGTAATTTAAGAAGTTAATAAGTAAATAACAGGAATGATTAGTTTACGACTTTACTCACATTTGTTCCAATCTGGCATTTCTTGGAAGAATTTTTGCAGAGAGGAGCTACTGAATTAGTTATGAGGAGCTGGTATTATCTTCAGATGATTTAGCAGTCCAAAATTTTAGAAAATATAGATCACTTCAGGTTGTTATAATATGTACTTTCTATTTTGATCAGAAACATTTTTCACCTGATAAGTGGTGGCTTTACACATGAATAAAGTAGGCTTGACCAGGATTTCAATTCGAATGAGAAGAAAAACAGGTTTGCTGTCAATTTATCAATTTTAATCAATTTGATGGTTTAAGTTATGGTTTTTACTATTGGTGCACGGATGTATGTAATCATGAAAGTTTTCATTTCTCTGAGATGATAACCTTCTCCCTGATATAACTGCGAACACCTTTTTTTAAGAGAAAAGGGTCTATTAAGTCATTCTTAAATCTTAACCTTTTATTTTGACTATTAACCTTATAAATAATGTATTGCTTAAGCATAGATCATATGAATGTAGAGTGGACTCTTCAACCCAAGCATAGACTATAAGGAATGCGCTTATGTCAGAGAGATATGGTGATACTTATTTTTTTTAATCTAGGCATGGTTGTATTCCTTTCAATCCATTTCAGATCTTTGATATGTTTTTTCGGGCAGGTGGCCACAAGTTTGCTGCCAACCGCTTACATTTTGAGCAGGAGGCACGTGCAGGTTCCATTCATCCAATGGAGTGCAAGGTCAGTAAATCAGCATAAGAGAGTGCTCTTTATATATCTTAAGAGATTGTCCAACACAAAGGTAGTTCGGGGAAAAGTTGGACTATCAAATTATCAATGGCTACTATTGATACCAGGAGTAAGCGGCAAATGTATTATTAAAGGCAGGCAAATGTATTATTAAAGGCATTACACCACAGAATTACACATTTCACATGCTATTCCATTTCACTCTTCTTATCATCCATATGTATAAAGCCTAAGAAATCCCAAACACTCTTCACCAGGAATTAGTTGCCTTTGTCACAGCATGTTTACATTTCCTATTAAACTTGGTGCAAGTGTGTATATTTGAAGTTTTTTATTTGACATTTCCTATTATGTGATGAAAATATCTAACGCTGTTTGTTTAATTGTAAAACAAAAAAACATTGGTCATGTTGTTAAAATACATCCCGTGCAACGCACGGGTGGAAGTATGAGAGATAAACCAAAATTGCCTTTTGGTGGAAAAACGATTGTTTTTTGTGGAGACATTAGACAAGTGTTGCATGTCATTCCTAAAGGCACCAGACAAGATATTGTTCATGGATCTTTGAATGCATCACATTTGTGGCTGTATTTTACGGTGTTGAAGTTAACAAAAAACATGAGACTCAAGGACTTCACAAATGAATCGGCCAATCCAAGTATTTTGAAGCTTTTTGCGGATTAGATACTTCAAATTGGTGATGGTGTTCTGGGAGGGAGCGATGATGGAGAAGCGGAAATTGATATACCAGAAAATTTTCATGTTCCAGTAATGTCTGATCCCATTGGATCCATTGTCAACGCTACTTATCCAGATTTTTTGGAAAACATGAACAAGATCTCATATCTTGAAGGGAGAGCAATTCTTGCACCGACAATTGATGACTGATGAGGTAGACAAGGTCAATGATTTCATGTTGCTGCAGAACAGCTCAGAAGAAAAGACATATTTCAGTTCAGATTGAGCGTGTTCCTCAACCTCAGACAATGAGCTCTTTCAGGAAATTCATTCTCTCGAATTCCTTAATGGCATAAAATATTCTTGTGTTCCAAGTCACAAGATGAAGCTAAAAGTTGGTGTACCGCTGATGCTCATGAGGAATATAGATCATTCATCCTGCTTATGTAAAGGTACCCGATTTTTAGTGACAAAACTTGGTGAACATATTATTGAGGCACAGATGATGTCTGAAACTAATGCATGTGAGGAATTCCTTATCCCGAGGATTAGTCTAACCCCGACAGATGTGAGGCTACCTTTCACATTCATGCGTAGGCAATTCCCCTTGATGGTTAGCTATGCAATGACGATGAACAAGAGCCAAGGACAATCGTTAGAGAATGTGGGCGTTTTTCTACGACGTCCAGTTTTTACACATGGGCAGTTATATGTTGCAGTTTCGAGGGTGACGAGTCCGTCTGGATTGAAGTTCGTGATATGCGACGATGAGGGAAATCGGAAAAAGACCGGAAAAAATGTTGTCTACAAAGAAGTCTTCAATAATTTGTAAAATTGTATGCTTATTAAACTCCAAATATTTTTTTATTATGTATTTAGTAGTGGTTACTCTCATTCCCGTGATAAATTATAATATATTCTTTAATTTGATTAGAGGTAAAATGATTTTTTATTTATTTATAATATTTGTATCTTACACCCCGTGCAATGCACGGGTGGAATGCTAGTATATATGATAAAGAAATGTAACTCACATTTTTGGAAATCTAATTCGCGTTAATAATGAAAAATGTAATTTGAGACCAATGGTAAATGCAACTTAAGGCGTGTAAAGACACTATAGATTGCGTGCATAAAATGTAACTCGTGTTACTAGAATGTAATCACACGTACTCACAAAGGTAATGTGCATTACTAAAAATGTAGTCTTGTTTGAACGATGCCCAGATCAACAGTCGAATAATCTAAATAATAATAAACAAAATTTAGATAGTAGAAGAGAAATTCATCAACAATTAATACCGTATATTCAGAATAATATCTCAATGAAGAACAATACACAGGCGAACTATTGAGAGAAAAATTTCTAATCTAGGTGCTTTACGAGAATAATATGTGGAACAATATGTGTGGAGACTTAAGGTTGTTTCGAACCATCTCTGCCTGTATTTATAGGAGAGATCAAGCATCCTTTTACAATTAGGAAACGAGTCAAACAACAGATGAGGCGTGCGTATGGGCCTAGTAGAGCACGAATTGGGCCTAATTCTCTCTCAACTAATCCAGCTAATACAAAAATTCATTAATTAAATTAAAATTAATTTGAACACAAATAAATAATGATCTAACAAGTCTCACATAGTGACAAACATAACTTGTGTTTCTGGAAAAGGTAATCTCACGTGGAGAAAATTAACTCATGAAAATGATAAACTTTCAAATATGAATCACACGAAGTGAAAAATGAGATATAGATGACCCTCTAAAAAATAGGTGAAGAAGATGAATGAATCATCGGTAAAAGAGATGAGTGTCTCCAATATTTTTTTAATATGAAACTACACAACATTGGATTCGTACACACCATGTGCACCGTATAAGATCAATACCATGTGCACGGTATAACAATTCTAAGATATTACTCCGTAGAACACATCACCGGAGATCGGAGCTGAAGGGTGTTTAGTGAGTGATCAATTATCAGCGATTCATTGAATTGCTAAGAGTAATTGAGTATACTAGTATAGTACCCGTGCGATGCACGGGATAGAGATATTATTACATTTTTTTATTGTGCTTCTCAAAATAATTAATTTTTATAGTTAATGTAACTCTAATATACAATTCGTAAGCTCATATCAACAAAAATAAATGTTGGAGCATATCTCAACATAAATAATTTTTATAGTTAATGTAACTCTAATTTTTAACGAATAGTTTAATTAGGGAAACAAATAAGACTCCTGCAGAATAAAAAACCACTTAACCGTAAAATATAGGAGCATATCATACAATCGCCTAACGATTATAAACATGAGCAAAACAACACATTATCTAGAATCAAACTGTAATTGATTTTAGTTTCTATTCCTCTTAGAAAATGAGCAAAACAACTATTTTGTGCTTTATCCTTGGAACCTTTTAAACAACATCCATGAAGCACGTACCTATAAATTGAAAAAGAAGTCAACATTGCCCTAAAATATCACATAAAAATAATGTTTCAAGTTAATTAAAGCATTCCCAAAAAAAACAGTGTCTTCAATTAAGCCACAATGAAAAAATTTAGATTCAAAACAGAGAAAAAATTAAACATTAAGTTTCTCCCAAAATGCACCATTTTGATTTCCTATGTTAGCATTTAAGATAAAAACTAATTAATTATGTCTACTACTTTAAGTTCTTTCAAATATGCGGCCTGCTTAATTTATTTTTTAATTATTAAACACAGCGCAATAGATATTAAAGTAAAATATCATCGTCCAACAATAGTACCTATAATGATATTATATTTATAGAGAAATCATTTTTACCTGTGTTTCAAATTTGTCTGTATAAGATACATCAACAAATTTAAATATTTCAAGAAAAAAAAAATGAGTTCCATGGACATAGAAGTACCTATTGCTCAACAAAGCTTGAATGGAAAATAGATACATGTACATAGAAAGCTTTTATCACAAACTGAAAAGACACATGTAACAATTCATTAGTCAAAAGTAGTATTCGACTACAATCTGATTTGTTGATTAATGACACTTTTCAATTTATTAGATGCTCCTTTCAGGGTTTATTTAATTAAAATCACTCACTCACAGTCCACTTAACTTGAGATGATTCATTCTCTTCATTGTCATCGGTGTCCATACGATTTTTTAGCATTGACATTACGTACTACCCGAAGTTGTTTTAAAATTCCGCAATACCTTTAATTCCATCCTCATTTTGCATGACCACCAGCAGTCTTGACATTACTTTTCAAATATTCACACCCTTATTTTTCTGGACTGAAGGCCTTGCAAGAGTTGGAAAGGAGGCACTCAGGCACACCGCAAAAAAACAATAAATACACATTGGTATTTCGAACCTGAATAATTGTAAGTCTTTTTCGTGTATTCCACTCGTAAGAAATAGCTAAGAAACATCCTTGGGATTAAACTTACATTGGAATATGAAAGGCCAAAAGACAGGCCCGTTTTTTGCCATAAATATGTTGTCTTAAAAGTGTAATAATTGCAGCTATTTCATTAATTGTGTGGAATTTTCTCTCCAACGGTTTACAATTACATTTATTCAGTTATAGCAATTGCATGGCCGCCCAAACTATTTCTATGGTGTGTAAGGAATTGCTTTCATTAAACACGCTAATCGATTGATCAAGCAATTAATTAATCACCAAAAAAGCTAATTGCTACCGTGTTCCCGCCCAAAGGGGTTGCTGCCGCTTTTTTTTTTTTTTTTTTTGAAAAATATTCCATTTTTAAATACTACGTATAATATAGATTACAAATCTCGAATTCAAAGTGCATGTCTCGTGACTTACCTGAGTAAGTTCTAGAGAGCATAAATTGTCTTCTCTAGGATTAATGAGTCCACCGTCAAAAAATATTTTCTTTTTAATTTTTTATTTATAAATATTTGATAAAAAGGTGACGTTGCATTCGTGGTAGCATTGCTCAATCATTTTAGGTTTTGTTTACTAGTATCAATACATATATAGAGTATAATTTAAAGGAAGTGGTCCTAGTTGATGACTCTCTCTTCCATACGGAAGCTCTCGGCTTTGAAATTTCGTGGAGGAGTTTCAACCTTATTTGGTTTATGCTCCCCCAGGCCATCCCCCTCCCTCTAACCCCCCTGGGGTTAAAAAGTAAAATAAAATTTACAAATTCATATGATGCCCCATTGGCCCTTTCAATAAAACCTACTCAACCTAACACACCGCCAAAATCTAAGTTCAAATTGTCAATCTACAACAAATGAAAAAATACTTCGCAGATATTTAAATAGTGGAGAGAAGTTAAAAAAGTAATCATATCTAGAAGATAAACTATATACAAAATTAGAAGAAAGAATGAGGAGTATACAATTTTTGAGAATGGTAATTGGCGGTCGTCTCCCTAGCAATTAGGGTTGGAATGCGCAGCTTTTGAGTTTTCGCTGGTTTCTTTGGCAAATCGGACTCTGCCTCGGCGGATTCATTTGTTCCAGTCGTTGGTATCACTTTTTTTTTCTATCATTGTGCAGGTTTTTCGGCTTCGGACTTGCGGGCTTTGAGAAGGAATCGCGGGCTTTGGTGGACTGTTGCGCCGCAGGTTGTTGATCGACGAGTTTGGGAGGTTTCGAACGCAGCAGGGTATCGGCTCGGGCATTTTGGAGGGTAAGCAGGCAGAAGGAGAAAAGTGTCAATTCAGTACATTACATTGTAGCATGGGGAGTAAAGAGTACCTCATTTTACATTTGATACCATGAAGTACACGTACTTGATATTTTGGTGTTAAATGAGTACATTAGCCATATTAAGAAGTTAACACAGCTAACATGGCAAACGGAATAGTGATATGTCCAAATTTAGTCCACATCATATGTTAAGTGCTCGGTGATTACATCGGAAACCCTAACCTATTGTTGTGAAACTCAAAAACACATCAACGATGAAGTTGTAAGGCTAAGTAGCGAGAGTAACTACGGTTTGAAACAAGTAATTTGAAGATGGAGAATGACAAATCGGATGAAAGGTACGACAAAACTAAAAAAAAATTAGACATGTTCAATTCATCCCTGCAAGCATGATTATCTGGGAATTAGTTGTTTCATCCATACATGTTGTTGGGTGTGTCTCGGAAAAAACGAAGAAATATTAATTAAATAAAATTAATCAATAAATAAAATAGCTAAAAGAAAACAGAAAATAAGATGGAGCAGATTTTAGCCAGAGCTAGTGCTACGCACGATGTCCTTAAAATGTATTCGTCGCCTCCCACGGTGCTAGGAGCATTGCAACGACTACTTCCCAGGATACGGTGGCTAACGAACGATCGTTTGAGCACACAAACGAAAGTCCCGGCGAACTGGAACAATAGCAGAACACTAGGGAAATTTCGGAGTAGCTGGAAGTGTTTTTAGCTCAAGAAAACGTGAGGAATGTATTGTGCGTTGTGTTGTTGCAAACCACCTGCCAGCTATTTATAGGAGGATTTGTTGTGTGTTAAATGTAGTGTTAATGGACCTGGACGTTGGACATCAATGACCAGTCCGTTGGCATTGAATAGTCCATAAACTGTCCATTTAACGCAACATTAAAAGACACGAACGTTGGGCATTTATTGTTGTAACGGAACAGAAGGTTGTTAGCTCAGACTCCATCGTGGATCTAGCTATTAACATTTGTTTTGAGGATTTCCATGACACGGCTGCACCTCCCAAAGTGAAAACATATCCACTTGTGGACTTTGAGTCCTTAATGTCGGATATCCAACTAGCGTCGCTATACCCTTCAAGTACAACTGGATATCTTCCATAGTGCAGTACAAGGTTTTGGGTTTTACGTAAGTACCTCAAAACCCTTACTATTGCCTTCCAGTGTTCATCATCGGAGTTGCTAGTATATCTACTTAGCTTACTAACCAAAAAGGTAATATCAGGCTTGGTACAACTCATTAGATACATCAAGCTTCCAATAATCCTAGCGTATTCTACTTGAGAAATATACTCTCCATGATTTTTGGTAAGGTGTACGTTTTTATCTAATGGAGTTCTTGCTTCTTGATAATCATCCTTATTAAATTTCGTAAGGATTTTATCAACGTAATGGGATTGGCTTAGCGTAAGACCGTCTGGTCCTCTAATTAAAACGTATTCGGTGATTGTTCTACTCTGGTAAACAATCCTAAAACGTATTTTCCTTGGTTGTTGTACTGCGGTAAACAATCTAAAAACGTAGTTTGTCACTTCGGTGAACAAACTTATTTTTTGTGTTTTCGGAAAACGTTGAAAACGTTAAAATGGCTTCGCAGGAAATTGGAAATGTTGGTGGGCAGAACGTGCCAAACGATAATCAATCTGAAAGTGGAGCACCGGTGAAAATTGGTTCACAACGCGGTGCATCTACTTTGGGCAACCAAGGGGCAATCCCTATGGTTACCGTGCCAAGCAACTCTGTGGAGAAACCCGAAAAAATTAACGGGTTAAACTTCAAGAGGTGGCAGCAAAAGATGCTATTCTATCTCACTACTCTCGGTCTTGCAAGGTTCTTGACCGAAGATGCGCCGGTAGCAACCGGGGGTGAGGTGGATGCGCAAACTTTTAACGCGGTTGAAGCTTGGAAGCATTCTGACTTCCTTTGCCGAAACTATGTGTTGAACGGGCTGCATGATGCTTTGTACGACGTTTATAGCAAATTAGCTACGGTTAAGGAGCTATGGAATGCTTTGGACCACATATATAAAAGCGAGGATGCCGGCGCAAAGAAATTTGTTGTTGGTCGATTCCTTGATTTTAAAATGGTGGATTCGAAGACGATCTTGAGTCAAGTTGAGGAAATGCAAATGATCTTCAACGAAATTCGAGATGAAGGAATGACAGTTAGTGAGTCTTTCCAAGTGGCGTCAATTATCCATTTATTGCCGCCGGCTTGGAAGGATTTCAAGAACTACCTTAAGCATAAGCGAAAGGAAATGAACTTGGAGCAATTGATCCTCCGTCTGCGGATTGAAGAGGATAACCGGAAGAACAATGGGAAACTCCCAATCGTTAACGGCGCCAAGGCAAACGTGGTGGAGCATGCAAAGGGCTCCAAAACCAAAAATAATGGGAAGAGCAAGCTCGGTCCCAAGGGAGGCGTTTCCATAACGAAGTTTAATGGAAAATGCTTCAATTGCAACAAGGATGGACACAAGTCCTCGGATTGCAAGGCACCAAGAAAGAAGAGGGGCTCTCAAGTCAACTTGGTGCAAGGTGGGCAAAAGGATGAAGACATCATCCTTGCGGCTGTGGTGACCGAGGTCAACCTCGGTGGATCCAATTCCAAGGAGTGGTTCGTGGACACCGGTGCAACTTGGCATATTTGCTCAAACCGGGAGTTATTCACTACTTTTGAGCCATCAAATGGTGAAAAGGTGTGGATGGGAAACTCAGCCCATTCCGCGGTTGAAGGCGTGGGCAAAGTGGTCCTGAAGATGACTTCGGGCAAGGAGCTGACTCTAAACCAAGTGCTGTAAGTTCCGGAGATACGCAAAAACCTGATTTCCGACTCGTTGTTGAACAAGCATGGCTTCCGCATGGTCTTTGAGTCGGACAAACTGGTTTTGTCTAAGTCGGGAATGTATGTGGGCAAGGGGTATGCATGTGACGGGCTGTTTAAGCTCAATGTAACGACTATTCTTATTATTAATAATAATAAAATCCCTTCTGCTTACTTGCTTGAGTCTTCCAATGTGTGGCATGGTAGACTAGGACATGTTAATTTTAATTCTATACGTAGATTAATTAACATGGAGCACATTCCTAAATTCACAATTGATGTGAAGCACAAATGTGAAGTTTGTGTAGAGGCAAAACTAACGAAAACGTCTTTCAAATCGGTTGAAAGAAAACGGAACCACTTGAATTTTTTCATAGTGACGTTTGTGATTTTAAATCAATACAAACACGTGGCGGCAATAAATATTTTATTACTTTTATCGATGATAGCACTCGCTATAGCTATGTTTATTTATTAAGAAATAAATATGAAGCAATCGATAAATTCATTCTTTACAAGAATGAAGTGGAAAACCAACTTAATCGATGGATTAAAGCGGTTAGAAGTGATCGAGGTGGTGAGTATGAAGCCCCAATTGGTGACTTTTGCGCGAACGTGGGTATAGTACATGAACGTACCGCACCCTATTCACCTCAATCAAACGGTGTTGCCGAACGAAAGAATTGCACATTGAAAGATATGATGAATGCGATGCTAGTAAGTTCGGGCCTACCACAAAATATGTGGGGCGAAGCAGTCTTGTCAAGAAATTACCTTTTAAATAAGGTTCCCCGGAAAAAATATGATAAAACTCCGTATGAGTTGTGGAAAGGCAGACGGCCTTCCTATCAATATTTAAAAGTGTGGGGGTGTCTTGCAAAGGTGCTTGTACCAACACCTAAGAAAATAAAAATAGGTCAAAAAACGGTGGATTGTATTTTTATTGGGTATGCACAAAATAGTAGTGCTTATCGGTTTTTAGTGTACGATTCGAATAATCCGGATGTACGTAAAAACACAATAATTGAATCAAGGAATGCTTCATTCTTTGAAGACGTATTTCCATGCAAGTCCAACGAAGGACCAAGCACGTCAAAACGAACATTTGACGTAGCTATGGAAAATACTAGCGAGGGCTCCGAGAGAAGAACCCGAACCCAGACGTGCTAGAGTTGAAAAATCCTTCGGACCGGATTTTCTCACATACTTGGTAGAACTTGACTCGTTGTATGGATTGAAACAAGCCCCTAAACAGTGGCACGAAAAGTTCGATCATGCAATGTTAATTAATGGGTTTGAAATAAACGAAAGTGACAAATGCGTCTATGTGAAGAGCACGGTAGACGGCTATGTCATTTTATGTTTATACGTGGATGATATACTCATCGTGGGTAGCAATAATCTAATGATTAATTCTACCAAAAGCATGTTAAATTCTAAATTTGACATGAAGGATATGGGGCTGGCCGATTTAATCCTTGGGATTAAAATAATTAGAGGACCTGACGGTCTTACGCTAAGTCAATCCCATTACGTTGATAAAATCCTTACGAAATTTAATAAGGATGATTATCAAGAGGCAAGGACTCCATTAGATAAAAACGTACAACTTACCAAAAATCGTGGAGAATGTATTTCTGAAGTAGAATACGCTAGGATTATTGGAAGCTTGATGTATCTAATGAGTTGTACCAAGCCTGATACTGCATTTGTGGTTAGTAAGCTAAGTAAATATACTAGCAACCCCGGTGATGAACACTGGAAAGCAATAGTAAGGGTTTTGAGGTATTTACGTAAAACCCAAAACCTTGGACTGCACTATGGAAGATATCCAGCTGTACTTGAAGGGTATAGCGACGCTGGTTGGATATCCGACATTAAGGACTCAAAGTCCACAAGTGGATACGTTTTCACTTTGGGAGGTGCAGCCGTGTCATGAAAATCCTCAAAACAAACGTTAATAGCTAGATCCACAATGGAGTCTGAGCTAATAGCCTTGGATAAGTGCACTGAAGAGGCTGAATGGCTACGCCATTTTCTTGAAAATATTCCAAGTTAAGAAAAGCCTGTCCCTCCAAGTTAAGAAAAGCCTGTCAAGCGGCAATCGGAAGGGTACAGAGCAAGATGTACAATGGTAAGTCTAGACACGTTCGTCGTAGACATAACACCATTAAACAACTCCTCACAACGGGTGTTATCATTGTTGACTACGTGAAGTCAAAGGATAACATAGCGGATCCGCTAACCAAGGCATTGGATAGAGAATTATTGGAGAAGTTGTCCCGAGGAATGGGACTAAAGCCCGTGAATTGAAAAGTTCTATAGTGGATACCCAACTGTGGATCGTTGCGCTTACCGCTACACTAAAAGCAATCGCTGATAGTGAAGCACGCTCCTCCCCCTTTATAGCACAAGTGAAGCGCCACGCGGTTCGATTGCACCGGCAGGCTGGCTGTTGCTGGCACCGCATACCCGCGGCCCAACAATCTCCCCCCCAGCACCTGCCAGCCTACAACTGCGCAGCATGCTGTTGCCGGGGGTCGAACCCGTGACCTTGGCTCTGATACCACTTGTGGATCGTTGCGCTTACCGCTACACTAAAAGCAATCGCTGATAGTGAAGCACGCTCCTCCCCCTTTATAGCACAAGCGAAGCGCCACGCGGTCCGATTGCACCGGCAGGCTGGCTGTTGCTGGCACCGCATACCCGCGGGCCAACACCAACCTAGTTGGTCCTAGGTTCAAAATGGACAACTAAATTATAGAGCGAGGGATGGTCACTGTGGGGTCCCGGACTCCTACCCACTCCTCGTTAAAACAGTGACTCCCGCACGAGGTTAGCAAAAACGTTTGCTTTAATGTTGGTTAGGAGAATTCCACCAAGCCGGGAAACCAACTGAAAGATTCCTTCAACGGCTAGGAGTCTTGAACGGAAAAGCTACAGTACGCGCATTAAATGCACATTTAATGCCTCCTGTACTTTGTAGAGTAATTGCAGATGATTGGCCGCAATGTCAGGATTACCTTATCCCAAAATAGTAACCCGTCAACTTTACCGGGTCCTACTGGTCAAGTCAATTGCCCGCTCATTTAATGCAGTTGTCCTCCTTCTCCTTCAACGGGAAGACAACCTAAGTATAAAAGATACACTACGAAGAACAACCGGATAACTTTGCTATAACTTTTGCTACAACTCTGCATACAAGATATTCAAATGCTAAAAACGCAAAAAGCCTCCTTGAGATTAAAACTTCATCATCTTCTACAAGAGAAGGCAGAAGTTGGAAAAATCCTTATTTCCAACTCAAGCAAAGTTCTAAGTGTTCTTCAACTCTTCAAGCTCGTCACATACAAACTCTTTGTAACGAAGCAAGTTGGAGGAACCTCTGTTCTAAATATAACCTCTTCTTTCACAAGAAGGACGTCCAAGTACCTGGAGCAGTGAAGTGGTGATACTTCTGGGAAAGCTCAGTGAAAGGACCAGTCTTAGGGAAGTCGGAAGTGCATCCAAGGAGACATCTACACTTGAAGAAGATGTGGAGAGCTTCTTAAGTGATAGGGCTAAGGCATTGTAAACGAACGTTTTTACAAGCTTAGTGGAACAGTGGACTAGAGGAACAAGTTGTTCCTCGAACCACTATAAAAAGCCCTGGTGTCATTTACTTACTGCATTACATTCATTGTTTTTATTTGAACTGTTTAACTCCAAAGACTTGGTATCTGTGTTCAGCAGAACTTGTCTTGTGAGTTAACAGAAGGCCTACTGTCTTGCTTCTCTGAGGCTACTAACAGAACTCCCTACAAGAACCCCATCTGCTGCCAGTCTGTTCTGCCAACAGAACAGGCTATTCTGTTAAATCTGGTACTTAGCTTGAAAAGTTAAAAACCAATACAGTCTATTCACCCCCCCCTCTAGACTGTATCCAGTACAACCGGGACCAACACATGGATTACGGGTTCGCTCGTGCTATAATCACAGGGGTTAAGGAGATGTCATTGGAAATTGTGGTGGTGGGTTTGCAAGGAATATTTCAAGATGAAGGATTGATGATCCGTCTCCCTCCTGAGCCACCGCCGAAGATGATGTTTGAAGCATGGATTCGGTTGCTTTGTCAATTTATTTTATTAAATTTCGTTTTACTCTTTTTGAGTTTTTTAGGCATGAACATTGTCGTTGTTGTCTTCTACTATTTTTATTTCAATCAGACTCTTGCATTAGGTTGAAGTGATGAGGGGTTTACTCTAACCACGATAGGCTCATTTAGACCCATTACAGGATCAACGAGCCATATTGCTTTTTCAATGGTGATTGACTCTAAGACTGGTTCGAGGGTCGGTGGTTGGAAGTAGTCCTTTTATCTTCTTGTTCCCTTGCTGAATGCTTTGATATCAATTTCAGCCGTCTTGTTCCGAAAAAAACTCTATACAAATTTTATAAGTTAGAAACCGTACGTAATAAAGTACTCTGTATAAGAGAAAATTGCCTCCAATCTATATATATATATATAAAGAGATGGAAACCGGCTCATTTTTCCCGATAAAAAATGTCACGATCAAAAATAAAAAAAATCGTCCAACCCATGTTGACAGAGTATTGCAGTTTGGTTGGTTGTTGATGTGTTAGCGTGTTGTAGGCTATACACCATATGACCATAACGCATACAGTTGTTATTTCTGCTCATATATATATTTGAAATTAGATTTTTCAAATATATATTCTGCCAAAAAAATTAAATTTTTTGAAATTATCTGTGACAAATTAAACATGTTTCCGTCCAAAAAAAATGATTTTTTTTAATTTTGTCACGGATGTGATCCATGACAAAATATTTTCCGCCAAAAAACATTAAATATTTTGAATTTTGTCATGGAAGATATCTGTGACAAATTTGAAAAAAAAAATTATAAAATAAATTATGCTATTAAAATTGCAGGGTTTTCAATAAATAAACCAGGAATTAAAAACAAAATTTAGCATCGTTACGAATTCAATTAAATAAAATAGATAAATTGCCATTACATAATTTAGCCAATTAAAATAAAATTATCTTGAGAGCTAATTAAAATAAAATTGTCATTACATATTATCAGGACTAGGATGATTTTCTTCATCACGATTGTTAATAAATTGATTAAGATCATTAGTATTGATTTGAGAGCTTGATCGGCGTCGCTTCGCCTATGCAAAGCTCCGAAGGTGTGAACAAAGTTTCACCGGATTGAAAAATAGGAAAACCAGGCTTACTTTTGGCGGGCTGACTTCCTCCGAACTGTATGCCGCCATAGTAACCTTGTGGAGGCGTGAATCCCCCATACCCATCATCATGTAAAAAGGCGGCGACTGCATGTGATGAGGCTGCTGCGTAGGAGGACGCCACGTGGCAAAAAAATTGCATTTGCCTTTCCATCACTTCCCGCTTTTCCACCTAGGCATAGACCGGGCCCGGGCTCCGAGCCGGGCCTAAGCGGGCTTTTTTTCAAATAGTTGGGCCCGGAACCGGCCCGGGTATAAACCGGGTCCGGGCCGGATCGGGCCCGGTTCTATGTTTTTTTTATTGCTTTCTAATTAACCCCCGCCCCCCCCCCCCCTTCACCCCCCCAAACCCCAACCCCCCCCCCCCCCCCAAAACACTTAGCCCTAACCAAGAAAAACAAAAAAAAATTGAAAAAACCAAAAAAAAGCCCGGGTCAGTTCAAGAAACACAGGGCCCGAGCTCGGCCCGCCCAACCCGCCCCAACCGGGTAAAATCCCGGGCCCGGTTAGCACCAACCAGGCCGGGCCGAACCGGTTGGGTCCATCCCTACTTCCACCTCCTTATCCAATCTCTCCTGCAGCTTGTCAACCCGTTCCTCACTCGCCACAGACTTTGCAGATGAACCACCACCTCTAGTATTATGAATGATATGGCGAGAAAATTTACCTTTATTCGGATCACCACTGCTTCCATGTAGATGTCATCATCATTGTCAATGTTAATTTCAGCCTCTTCAATAGAACTAGCGCCAAGTTGAGTGGCTTTTTGTGTTGCAACTTCTTCGTATTTTTGCTACAAATACAAATCATATGAATTAAAAATATATATCTAATTATATAATTTTAATATATTTGTGTTAGACAATTTTTACTTCAATTTCAGCAATGCGAGGTGGTGTCTCGCTGTCCTGTGTAACCCAACAACGCCACAATAGATGACACTTTGTCACTTTTTTTTTCGAGCCCAGTTCCCTCCTACACAATTTGAATAATAATATTAATTATATATGTAATTAGTTTGTGATTACTAAAAATTACAAATTCTAATTTTACCAGTTTTCTGGCATGCTCAGTAATCGGTGCTCGACCTCCTTGCCATTGGGTAACAAGTGCCTTCTCACAATTACGGTTTAGTTTACTGGCTTCACTTCGTTTTTGAAACTTCTCACTAGTGTGTAACACTTGAGATTTAATTTAAATGGATTAATAGTACTACTCATACCAACAGAGGTGCATCTCCTTTTAAGGGAGCTCATCACCCAAGAACTCCAAAGTTAAGCGTGCTTGCACGGGAGTAGTCTTGGGATGGGTGACCCCCTGGGAAGTTTCTCAGGGCGCGCATGAGTGAGGACAAAGTGCGCGGAAAAGGCTAGTGGCGGTTTGTGAGGACAGTACTAGTGGTCCGGAGTAACTACCTCGGGTCCGTGTGGGGCCCCGGGGTGTTACAAGTGGTATCAGAGCAACCCTGCGACAGTGTGCTGATCTGTTGGATATCGGGCGGGCACTTAGCAGGGGAAAAGATTCTGGGATATGATTGAGATTGGTTTATGGGCGCAACGAGGACGTTGCGTTCCTAAGTGGGGGTGATTGTAACACTTGAGATTTAATTTAAATGGATTAATAGTACTACTCATACCAACAGAGGTGCATCTCCTTTTAAGGGAGCTCATCACCCAAGAACTCCAAAGTTAAGCGTGCTTGCACGGGAGTAGTCTTGGGATGGGTGACCCCCTGGGAAGTTTCTCAGGGCGCGCATGAGTGAGGACAAAGTGCGCGGAAAAGGCTAGTGGCGGTTTGTGAGGACAGTACTAGTGGTCCGGAGTAACTACCTCGGGTCCGGTGGGGCCATTGGGTAACAAGTGCCTTCTCACAATTACGGTTTAGTTTACTGGCTTCACTTCGTTTTTGAAACTTCTCACTAGTGGCCCAATAATGCAACAAAAAACAGCCCAATATTGATCGAAGATGAATTTTGGATTTTTGGCGGATTTTCGAGCGTCAATTTGGTTTTATGCCTAGACGCTCAACAACTGAGGCCATTCACCTTCTTAGACAAGTTGCAGAGAAGTATAGAGACACTAAAAAGGATCTGCATTTGGTGTTCAATGACTTAGAAAAGGCATATGATAGGGTATCTCGAGAAGTTCTTTGGTGGGCCTTAACTAAAAAAGGAATATCACGTAAGTATATCAGTATCACGTATGATGGTTGTACTACAAGTGCCCTCACTAGTGTAGAGAGGATCGCAGAGTTCCCTATTACTATCGGAGTGCACCAAGAATCTACTCTGAGTCCTTTCTTATTTGCTATAGTCATGGATGAACTTACGAAGTCAATTCAAGAAGATATACCGATGATATTGAATTGATTGATGAGACGCAATCCAATGTTAAAGCAAAGTTGGAAGTATGGTGACAAACATTGGAGACCAAGGGTTTCAGACTGAGCCGAAGCAAGACCGAGTATATGGAGTGCAAGTTTGATGGAGGTGGAAGTAGTAGCAACAGTGGGATTACTCTTGATGGTAACGAGATATCGGTATGTGATATGTTTCGTTACTTGGGCTTCATAATTCAGAAGGATGGTGAATTAAATGGAGATGTATCCCATAGAATCAGAGCTGAGTAGACGAAATGGAAAAGTGCATCACGATTTCTATGCGATCGAGGTATGCCGACTAGGCTGAAAGGTAAATTTTATCGAACAACAATTAGGGCTACGTTAATGTATGGCATAGAGTGTTGCGCGGTGAAACAATGTCACATCAAAAGATGAGTGTGGCAGAGATGCGTATGTTGCATTGGATGTGTGGACATACTAGAAAAGACTGCCTGAAGAATAAGATAATCAGACAAAAGGTGAGAGTATCACCTATAGTAGATAAGATGCAGGAGTCACGCTTGCGATGGTTTGGGCATGTGAGTAGAAGATCGAGTGATGCACCTGTTAGGCGACTTGAGGGGTGGGGAGAAGAGACAGAGAGGAGAGGAGAGGGGAAGACCCAAACAGACTTGGATTAGAGGAATCAGAACTGATATGTGACTTCTTGGGTTGGATGAGAGTATGACTTTTGAGAGGGCAAAGTGGAGAGTGCACATTCGTGTGGACGATTTATCTCTTTTATTTTTTTCCTCTCGTTTTCTTTTATCGTTTATCCTCTTTTTCTTTTTCTTTTCTTACGTTATTTTTATCTTCTAGCTTTTTATACTCTTTTATCTTTTAACCTTTTATCTTTCTTATATTATGATATTATTGTTATCTTATATTTATTTATCTTTATCTTATTCGTTTTATCCTTTTTTTTCTTGTATGTCTTCTCTTTTTGGCATCGATATCATGGATCGTTTCATGTTAGACGACCCCAAAATCTTTTGGGATTAAGGCTTTGATATTGTTGTTGTTGTATTACGTTTTATGTTGCTCTGTTTTTTGTTGATGTCTTTTTTTATGTCGTTAGAAGGATCTATATGGCCAGTGATTGTTGTGTCACACTCGCTTGGTGGTTAACGATTCGTATTGCTCTTTCAGGGATGATCGTCTCTGAGTCTAGCTATATGATTGATAGTGCTAGTTGGTTAGGGATAGTTGTTGTCAAGGTTGGTCTTTTTGAGTTTGTTGTAACGATCTGATTCCTACTGATATTTATATAATCGGTTTGTTGTGACGATAAAAAAATTGGAGTAATACATAAACCCCTTTTGCAACATTTAACAACAAATATTGCTCTATGTTTTGAATTTTTTCTCTTAAATCTTAGATAAGAATACACAATTTACACACCATACTTGTAGCAAGACATGATAACTTGCTTTCACAACGTTGTAGTAAATCAGGGCTTAATCTTTTCGGATAAAAAGGGTTTGCTCTGACTATCGTGTCTCGAAGGAATTACAAATGGTTCCTTGATTTTAATTACAGTTACAAGTTGGCACAAATTATTGGAAGCTTTCTTAATTAAAACATTTGATTGATAATCTAAACTACTTTTACAATAAAATATAATGTAACTTCAACTATGAAAATATTGAAAATGACCCTAAAATAAAATGAACAAGAAAACTAATTTAAACATGATAAGTGGACTAGAATTTAAATACAATTAATAGTATATATAAATTGTAAAGGCAATTACAAAATCTATAAAGTTTTAAATGGATTGATCAAAGAAGGGCAATGAATCGAACAATAAGATACGGGAACATTTTTTGACCTAATTACTAAGAGTATTTATAATTAAAGTTTGGACTAGTAATTTCTTTTCTCATTCACAAGAATTAAATTATTTTCATTAATTTATCATATTTCCAGACTTCACTGATGTGTTCAAATTGATTGGTTTAAATTATATTCTAATCACATAAAAAAGATAGAAATAGCCTTCCAAGTCTTAGCTAACGAAATGAACAAATTCATTAATTAATTAAATTGATTACACGGAGTACTATACAATTCAATTTATTTATCATACACAAGAACTAAATTCTTTATATTAACTTATCTTATCTATAAGCATTGTTAATGTGCTTAATATGATTGACTTAAAATCATTTATAATTTTATAGAAAAGTTATAAATAAAATTTCAAATTTTAATTAGGGAAATACCTAAACCTATTAATTAATCATTAAACAACTATTAAACTCAAAATTCTCCGTCAAAGAAGGTCAAGTCAAATTCCTTAATTCAATTCATGTGCTGCAGTAAATTAGCTACAAGAACTCATTATTACTGATGGGGTTATGGGACTAGGCCTAGAGCCTAATCGGCCCAGGCCCCAACTTGAACCAGTGAGCCCAAGCCCACGACCTAGACTAGCAGACCCAATTTTGGATCCACCATTTCATCATACCAGCCCGAGCATTGGGCCCAACAACTCAGAGCTCGAACTAGTCCGACCGATCAAGCCCATCAAGGAGCGGAGGTCTAGCGGAGCCAAAGTTCAAGACGGCCTGCCAGTTTGTCAGCCTAGCAAGAAGCCTTCCTTCTAACCCTGCAGAGAGTCTGCCTACTAGCCGGCCCAATCGGAAGCTTGTCCTTTGCCCTGCCGGAAGCGTTTTCCAACAGGAAAATACCTCAAGTGTTAGGCCTGCCAGTCAGATTGACCCGCCGGCCGGACATTAATGCATTGTTTAATTATATATTTAATTCCTTATTGATGTTTTAATTCATTAGTCATAGGTCACGGTTACCATCTATAAACGCCTATAAAAGGCAAGTGCAATTCAAATTACAAATATGCTATTTCTGGCAACTAAATGCCCTTAGTACTTCTCATTTTCATAATATTTTCCTAATTCCCAGTTGAGTATTTTTTCTTAATTTTCCTAAAAGCCTACGAAGTCCCTTTTTTAATCAACAACTACTTTCAACAATAGAGATTAAAATAAGCATTTCCATCATCTAACTTTATCTTTATGTCACAATGAGGGATCGTTTATACTCCGTACTAGTACTAGCTATTGAGATTATTTAAGTATGAGATTTATATACCAAATAGAACTACTTTTCTTGAATTAAAACAAAAAATATGAAATGCTTAAAATTAATTTAGAGAAAGTTTAACCAACATATAAAAGAGATAGTTCAGATATTCAGAATCTACACAATTTGAGATGATATATTTTCACATAAAGAACTTGGAGCTAAAATGAGAAAGGCATGAAAACTTGCGGTTTGAAAATTCCAGCTTGAGGAGGAAGAAGATGTCCTTCTTGGTCTGGTTTGGGCGTGAAATAATGTGTTTTAAATGGAAGACACTTTTATAGCCGGTGGAAGGCGCCATTGACGGGCAGATTTCCATCACATCTCTGGCATAATTACATGGCAAACATCAAATCCACCGCGGCCATGGAAGGCGGCCACACTTTTTTGCCACCTTCCGTCGTGTCTGTGATCGCTAGCTCTTAAATCACTCCTAGTGGCTTATGCTAGTTACAGTGCCCCAGAACGTCAATACGAATTGAAACTAGAATGCTTGAAAAATCCAGACCCGAAAAGTTCCTATTTTTATCATTCTCCGCCCTTGATAATACCACCCACGCCTCTCTAATGTTAGGTCTAACCCATGCCTGCTTTTGATCAGAGATAGTTCAGATATTCCTGATGGCCATGCCATATTGAAAGCCTCATTCAAAGTTAAATAGTAGGCCTAAAATACTAGATATAGTATTAATATAAAATAAAATGTAATTTCATAGTTTATTATAATACTAAAATACAATTCAATTCATATGAATAATAATACCTTCCAATTCAATGAGATTTTTTTTTTTTCATTTACCCCAGTGCCGCAAAGGCTCCCACCTACGGTGGGGTAAGGGAGGAGTCGGATGTACGCAGTCTTACCCCTGTACTAAAGCACAGAGAGACTGTTTCCGGATGACCCATAGTGAAAATCGCGTCCAAGATTGCATTGACTGCTGCTCCATAACAATAAACAATGAAAAAAATGAATATAGTGGGAAATGGACAACCATAGTGATAAGCCAGAAGCTATTTTGCTCATGGTTCTAGCCTCTAGCGATGAAGATTAGATTCATTAGGAGCAGCACTTCGGCTCACCTATCAACTTTGCCTAAGTGGCTTCAAAACCAGAAATCATAAGAAGACCCTTGAATCTTGATAGAAGCTCCATGCTTCTCACCTTCTTGGTCTCCAAAATCCAGATTACAAATTCAGACGATTGCAAGTTTGCAACCGTGGAACTTTATTGTATTGTGTCCATGAGACCAATAATAAAACCAGCAGCAGAGAAGTTCAGAAGTCAATCACAATCAGAAGACATTTCGTGGGAAACTATAATGCGGATAAGTTTCTTACATTGTACTATTGTAAGAAACTAACCCACATCGAAGCCAACAGAAACAAAGAGAGATTATAGAACCAGTGAGAGCTGGTGTGTTTGACAACTTCCACCCAGGATTGGCTGACTATGCTGCTTGGGATGCTGATAAAACCTTCAACGCCAAGCCATTTGTAGGATTTACAGAATGAGCAATCCCATGAACAAGTACTGGCACCTCAATTGTTTTACTTCTAACATGAATTATCAGAAATTCAGAAGATCTCATGAACAATTGAGCTCATTGACTTCTAACTTTGGCTCTTATTTCCCAGAGTTTTTTCCTGTTTTTGAAATGTCGCACAGCAGATGAGCAAGCATGGAGGCTTCGTATGTAAACGGGCTACCAATTCGGTAAGGGCTAATAGTATCAATTCTTCCGCTAACACGTCAAGAGTGCAAACCTTAATAAAAACCTATTTTTCTAATGGGTTTAATAATATGTCTCGGTACATAAAATGGGACACCGAGATGGAACACTTATTGCCTAAAATAGTTTGCCAAAGCACATAAAATAGTACAACGTAAAACAAAGTGGGATAAAAGTAAAGTCTCACATTGAAGGCAAGGAGAACGACTGTATGAACACATGTTGCCTACTCTAAAAAAACCAACTGGCCAAATAAATTAGCAGTTTGCATTGTAATAATAAACTAAGCCTGTTTTTACTGTCTAGCATAGCACATCCAAGTAACTAATCAAGGTGATCATAAGAATGGGTGGTGGTAGGCATTAATCCTTTTATTAGGGATTAGTAAACCTATACAAGAATCAAGATACATTTGAAGAACACATAATATGGATGAATCAAACAAACACCAAAACGTAAAGACCAAAACTCAAATTCCAAACATAATCCATTACTGGCATAATAATGATCCAACGAAACAAAATGAAAAAACATCCCAAATTTCTGAATATTTGATATGTTTAATCCATTACTGGACTAATTGATAGCTAACACCGCAAACTGCTGAATATTTGATTATTGATAACAAATTTCTGATGAAACAATCAGAAATATGTGAGATAGCATTACATTTAAAGGTTTTCCTTTTAACTTTTGTCTCTCAATGAATACCATTCTTAAATTAAATTTGACCTATAATTTGGGATGGATGGGGTGCACAGTGCACTACATTTTCAATTTGCACTTTATGAACACAAGTTATCAATTTTATATAAAGAGAGAGAGAGAGAGAGAGAGAGAGAGAGTCAACTAGCAAGGATGAGAAATTACAAATTAAAATACAGAGCAACTGTAATTTTGGAATGTTTTAACACCAAGATGGCATAGCTAGACTATTTGGAACTAATGCCAGAAACCAAATGTTTGACTTTTTTTATCAAGCAATAAGCTTATCAATTAGCAATAACAAAAGAAGAGGAAAATTCCTGCTGCCAAAACAGAAAATAGGCAAAACCAGAAGCATAAATAATGCTTATTTGAAACAGAAAACAACAGCTTATTTGGCCTAATAAGCTATGAGAACAACATCTTGTAAGAAAATCCTTGCAGTACATGTTTATCAAGAAAATCCCTAAACTATATTTGATGAATAAATCTTCCAATGAAAATCCCAGTACATGTTTATCAAGTACATACCGAACTTGTAAGAATATGCTCAAAGGGAAACATTCCAATGCTCGAATTCAAAAAATAATCTCTTACTGGGATAGTAATGATCCAACGAAACAAAATGAAAAAACATCCCAAATATCAAGGATAACCATGTAATCACGATGATATTGCAAATTAAACTCCAAAATATGGGCGAATTGTAGCAAACCTGTTCTACAAGTTCATACATTTTCCCCAAGAGGTCAAGTAAAGCTTGTGTAACAATTGAAATAACACAATAACAAAAACTCAAAGCAATTAAAACGAATCTACGCTGTAAGAAGAACCGCCCCACCTGCCTCCTTGATCTTCTTCTCCGCGATCTTCGACACAAGCTTGGCTTTCACCACAACAGGCTGGTTGCTCGGGAGCATGCCCTTACCCAGGAGCTTAAAGTATCCGAATTGCGTGACGTCAATCATCGGAACTTTGTCCTTGGAAGCTTTGGATCTGACTTCCTCAGGGACGAGTGACCAGAGCTTATCGATGTTGAGAGTAGGGCAGTAGAACTTGTTCCGGAGCTTATGGAAATACCTCATACCAACCTTTCCGAAGTATCCAGGATGGTACTTGTCGAAGAGGATCCGATGGTGGTGCATTCCTCCGGCGTTACCGCGACCCGATGGATGCTTCCGGTGCTTCCCGATACGACCATGGCCGGCGCTCACATGGCCTCTCTTCTTCCTGTTCTTCTTCAAGTGCGTCGTCATCGCTGCTTACCTGCCCGGGAAGATTTCTTGCAGAGAGGAGGCAAGGGTTAGGGTATGTAAACTGGGATTATATATGGGCTGATTGGAAGACTTGGCCGGCCCACTGAAGATATACTATTGGGTTGCTTTACGCACCCCTAACGTTACCCTTGGACTTGATTAAAATTGCTCCCGTCAAAACCTCCAAATGGCTCTAATACAGTACACTACTAAATAAATAAATAGATAAATTGGTCATTTGGTCCTATAGTCTTATCTACATTTCGAATTTAGATGCTCGAATATCTTTAATCACCTGCACTGATTTTCAATTCAATAATTTTCTTCTTCCAAAAAAAATTCAATAATTTGCTACAACTATATTATTCTTTTTATAAAATATCATATTTTTTTCATTTGTGCTTTGGTTTTTTTCAAAGTATCAAATTAAAAAAAAAATTATATGACATAAATATTGCATATAAAAAATTTTTTAGAAGTATTTTTATTCTGATCTAGTGTGTTGAAGTCTGACCCGGTAAACATCTTATGGATGTGTATTTCACTATTGTTTAAGTCCGATCTGACATGACTTAATGTGTTTAGGACAAAGTTTTTAAATTTAAAATTCGAAATTGAAAAAATAAGACATTTTCGCCTGCTGCTCTTTGTAGTGAGACAACTGCTGTCATTTTCGCCCACCTGCCAGGATCCCAGGCATAGAAGTGCTTCCTCTGAGCTTTCAGATGAAGAGCTTTCATCACTTGAGCTGCTTTCATCTTCAGATTGGGTTTCCTCCTTTTCTTTTCGCTAACAAAGGATTGTCGTTTGCCTTTGAAGTCCTTCTTGTATCCAGCTTTGTAACTAGTCCCCTGCTGCCCTTGAAATTTCTGGGCTAAGGGCAGAGGACACTCATTTTTGTAATGTTCTGGTTGTCTACAGTTGTAGCACAGAACAGTTTCCTCGCTGGTTTGAGGTCTCCCTTGTTTCCTGGGTGGCAGATTGTATGGTCTTTTTGGAGCAGTTCCCTCCCTTTTCATGAACCTTTTAAACTTCCTTACAAACATGGCAAACTGATCGTCGGTAAGGAGGTTGTTGAGGGATTTCTCACTGGATCTTGAAGGGCCAGGCTCAGACACTAGAGCTAGTGTTTTGGATTCATCTTCCTTTTCTTCTTTAATTTCCTTCATCTCAAATTCATAGGCTTTGAGTGTAATACTTTAGAATTTTGAAATTTAACTTTAGTTTATGTTTCGGGACGAAACATCTTTTAAGGAGGGTAGAATGTGACACTTCAAAAATTTAAATAAAAATAAAAATAATTTTTAATCAGATAAAAGATTACGAAAATAACATTTTAATTATGAATTGAGTCAGACAAAAATTTAACAGTTGTAACATTCTAATCAGATAAAATCTCGAAATTTATGACGTTTTAGTCAGATAAAAATATTCAGTAATAAGAACAACATTTTATTAAACAAGTGAACCAGACAGAAAATTAACATTTATGACATTTTATAAATGTTAAAACACTAAATAATAAGTGTACAAATAATAATTATACACATATAAACACATACGTAGTAATAATACTAAACCTACGTAAACAAAAAGGAAAAGGAAAACACTAAACCTACGTAACTACGTAACTTTGTAATAATATAGAATAATACTCCTACTATAATACCTATATTATACGTATGTAACTTACTATACATACAATTCATACGTCCTAAAGAAGCAAGAACTTCACTCCCGGTAATTTTCTTGGCCGGCAAAACAACACAACCAAAAATCGGGAGGAGCTGTTTTAATCCAACTCTAAATCTAACATCTCAGTCTAAAACCCTCGACCTTTCCCTATAAATAATAGGCCAGAACCTGCGTTTTCTTCATCCCAAAATCTGAGAAATATACATATATACGTGTATATATATATATATATATATATATATATATATATATATATATATATATTTTCGACCCACCGTTTTAGCCAGAAACAAGCCCTGAGAACACCCCTCAAACCTTCCCCTTCGTGAGACGAATCCAAAGGAGAAAGAATCGTAGAAAACGGTCGTAAAACGAGGGAGAAATAGCTCGCCGGAGTTTCGCCGGGGAAAAACTTTTCGACGGAAAACGGAGAAGAGGGAGGAGCTGCCGCTGCCGCCAACCCACCACCGACATTCGCCGTCCCAAACGGAGCCAATAGCACCGTCTTTTCGCTCGTCCGACGAGGTAACACCTTCCCCCCTTAAATTCCCGTTTTTCCGGCGACCTGGGGAAGAAGACGCTGGTCTGTCTTTTGGGCCTTTTCAGGTTGGGCCAGAAAAAATTATAAATGGGCCAGTTCGGCCCAGTTGCAATAAAAATTAAAAATAAAATCGTAAATGAAATAAATTAAATCTGGAAAAATATAAGTTAAATACCTAGTATAAATATACATATTCGGACCAACCAGAATTGAAAAATAATATTTTTAACCGTTTTTAATTGATTTAATTGTAATTGGGCCAATTTATACACATTTAGTAAATAATTAACTAAATAACGAAAATAATTATGAAATAAATATTGGAGTAAACTAGGATAAATATATGACTAACTAGGACCTTATGGACCATTTATAATTAATAAAAATTAAAATTTAGTATATTTAATTGTAATTGAACCGGTTAATAGATATATAAAATTAAATTCATAATTATGGAAAATAATTATAAAATAGATATCTGGACAACCTAGGTCAAATATAGACCCAAATTATAGTTATAGACGGTTATTAATTTATAAAGTCGATTCTTAATCTATTTAATTTAATTGGGCCATATAAAACTAGTTAAGTAATTAAATAAGGAAATATTAATATTAATGGTAAAATAAATAAATCACTGAGTTTGAAAATAATATTCTGGACTAAAAATGATGTTGGAATAAAATAAGGAAAATTAAATAAGGTTGGGTTAGCTAGCATAAATAATTGATTATATATAGACTTAATAAATAACTTAATTATGTAATTAGTGGACTAATTCAATTAATAATTTTTATGATTTATTATTAGAGATTCGGACTTCATATAAATATTTAAAATATTTGAACTCATAAATTAATGGGTTAAGTAAAGTAATAAAATAATATTTTATGAGTAAAGTAAATTAATGGTGATTATTAAATTAAAAAATGGATGTTGTAGTTAATTATAGTCGGATATTTTATTTAGGTTTAGAATTCAAATATTGTAATTAATGACGAAATTAATAAGGTATTTGATTAATAAAAAGTGATTAACTCGAATAATTAATTAATTAAATTAATAAATTCGAATAAAAGAATAAAAACGAGAAAATCGGCTAAAATTATTGAATTAATGACTAATTATATCATCTTAATTAAAAAGGTGATTATCTAGAGACCGGATTAGATGAGGATAACTAGGAGCATCAGGACTTAAGGTAAGTTTCTCTGCCAATCCAAATTGTTTCCTCGTATTATATGTTTATTATGCATTATGTGATTAAGTGTGAATTTTGAATGTGTACTATTTGGGGTGACTAAGAATTTGAGAAATATTGAAGGTATATTTTGGGATTTAATCCCTAGTATGACTTTGGAGTGAATTTTTTTATGTAAAAGAATTTTGGAGTATTTATGAATGTGAATTTTTGGTGGACGTATCTATTAAATAGATATTCTGTAGGACTATATATAGAGAGATGATTTTTCAAGGAATAATGTTTTTCAATAATTATTGACATCTCGAGAGAAACACGAGGTGTGGGTGGTTAGAGCTATATACCGCGGGTTTAGTTTAGGTTTATGATGATTATTGGTGGCGGGAGAAATCCCGGTAAATATTGGTGGCGGGAGATTCCCGGTATTTCTTTTGAGAACTTTAAAAGTTCTTTGGTGGCCGCGGTAGTAGTTTCTAGTTACCCGGGTTTCTAACCCATTGTGAGGTAGGGGGACGTTGTCCGAACTACTTGGACTTCTTACTACTCGGAGGGCTTGGAATCCCTTTTAGGGGGTGTGCACACTTAAGGGTGAAGTTCAGTTTCCAATTGGTGGTCGGTGGGAGCCGGAATTCCGGGATGAGTCGTACGCAACAATGATTCATTGGGCTCGAGGAATCTTGAGTTTCGCCCATCTTAAAAGAATCTGAAAGTGACATTGATTTCGGAATGGTGATATTTTTAGCTACAAAAGTTATTTTTGAAAAGTGATACTTCTTTTGAGATATTAATTAATTGTTGGGAGCTTATAAATATTATTTTTTTATTATACGGGTATTTGAGATTATAAAGTTGATAAATGATGTTTTCGATTAGAAAAGAATTTCGGTGGTGTGAGTATTTTTATATAGTATTATATGAAAAATCTATTTTCACCAAACCTGATTATTTTACGGGGTTGGGTAGTACTTACTTAGCTCTATAGCTAATTTTTGTTTCCTTTTCTTTGTTTCGTTTTCTGCACTTTATTTGTGCAGGTAATGATGAATACGAAGCTCATGATGTTTGATGAACCTGGAGAGCGCTTTAAAAGAATTTAGTGTAGTCTTCACTTAGATTAAATAATGCTAGTAGATTTTGAATTCAAGTTTTTAATTCGGTTGAACTCATGGTGGATAGCCTTAACATCCAGCCAAGTTGAGGGCTGGGTGTGGCGGTAACACACCCTTTTTCCATTACTGTTATTTCCGCTGCAAAACTATATCTATTTTTAAGGAATAAGTCAAGATTGTTATCAATATATTATTATTTCAAGTATTATTTTGGGCGGAAAAAATGGGGGTGTTACATTGAGATCACTAAAGAGCTTATCAGTTGATAGGATTCTTAGATCTCTGCTATCTCTCATAGCAGTTACCTTCATGTCCCATTTAGAGGGCAGGCCTCTCAAGACTTTAAGGGAAATCTCCTTTTGAGGTAGATCTTTCTCTAGGTCTGAGACCTCTGCTGTGATTTTTAGGAACCTAGTTTCCATCTCTTGGATGGACTCATTTTGCAGCATCTTGAAGTCCTCAAATTTCTTGAGGGCCGTGGTAAGTTTGTTGTCCTTCTCCTGTTCATCACCAGCTCCAATTTTTGTGAGCTCATCCCAAACGTCCTTTGCTGTTTCACATTTCCTGATTCTGGGAAATATGGATTCATCAACAGATTTGAAAAGAATGTCCTTGGCAATGTTATCAAGGTTGTTTCTCTTCCTGTCCTCGGTTGCCCATTCCAGTTTGGGCTTGAGAATGTACACATCCTCCTGGACATCAGCTCTGGATGTGCTAACCTTCATTATCCTGATAGGTCCGGCAGTGATTACTTCCAGCGTTTCATCATGTAAGGCACTGAGATGTGCCTTCATCCTGATTCTCCAATCATCAAACTTGTTTAGGTTGAATAGGAGGTTTTTGGCTAGTTGACTGTCCATCGTTTAGAAAGTGTTTGGGAGAGGGAAGTGACTTTGGTCTTTTGTTCAAACTAGTCAGAAACTGACTCTAGGAACACCTGCTCTGATACCACTTGATGGTCCCGGATAGGGTAAAAGTCTAGAGGGGGGGTGAATAGACTTTTAAACCTTTTCGACTTTTACAGAGATTTCCCTCTAGAGGAGTTGATCTATAATCTTTTGAGAGATTAATAGATGCACAGCGGAAGTCTTTACCCTTTATATAATGAATGTTTTAATCACTTTCTGATCTGGAGAAGATTGGACTTAGATGAATAACAGTTGGCTTGGCAGTTGGCTTGGCAGTTAGCTAGGAAGCAGGGAACTGCTGAGGCAACTGCTCAGATTTTGATCTGGCTTTCAGGAATAGAACGTACTTTTTGACTATGATATTTATGGCAGGCTGATGAAACTGAGATGGTCACAGGAAGTGACTTGTATGTGAGCAGAGGGCTCAGCAGTTGGGTGGTCTCAGGAAACTGCCGAGGCACCTGCTATACTTAGAAAGTGAATTACTGGGAGATGATAGAGCAGACCTTTTAGAGATGGCGAGATGCGTCTCGGGTATGAAAATGATCTCAAAGAAAGCAAGTGATTAAGCAGTAGGATAAGCAGTTGGGTCAGCTAAGACAACTGCTTAAGATTCTGCTGGCAAACTTCAATCTTTTTGTGAGAAGTGCTAAGTGTATGCTCTGTTTACTGAATGTAAATCAACACATAGTATATCCTGGTTCAGAGGTGGTGTAATCCTCCTACGTTCAGTCCCACCCTCTTTCACATGGATTTCACTAAAGTATTAAGCCCAATACACTTAGTGCCAATCTAGCCTTTACAACACTTAGGCCTAGATTGAAGGTTTTTCACAGTGAGTATAGCACCACTCAAAGTTACTCAGTCCTTTAGACTTTTCTCTAATGACCCAGTGGGGATCAAAAGGTACTCTATCTATCTACTTACACTGTAGGATCCGAACAACTGTTCTCCTAAGTGTTTACAACAATATGTGATTTGTTTTAAGAAAGTTCTAACCTCCAACTAGGAACTAAACTTCTTAAGTATGGCAATGAAGATTTTATAAACTGGAAGTTTAGTGAAGCATAAGTCCAAGCAGAGAGTAAAGTTTTAGAATAGCACTTTCTCTTTTGCTAGATCTTTCGTAAATGCTCCGGATAGAAATTCTCTCTTTGGATGCTTAAATGCTTGGTTAGAAACTTTCGTTTCTGCCTATATTTATAGGCTCTCCGGTCAATTGATCTTATCCGTTGGTTAGGATAGATCAATCTTGTGCGTTGAATTTTATTCGCAGAAGATAAACAACTTGTTGTTTATTTTCTTCTTCGGAGCGTATGGGTTCTGCTTGTTTTGCCCGCCTAGCCACTGTTGATGCCTTTTTAGACTTCAGACTTGTGCGCCCACGCTGTAGGTCCTTGTACTTGTTGTAGCATTAACTTCCGTCTGTTTTTGTCTTCAATTGATTGCTGAAGTATTTCTTTTATTTGCGTCTTCAGTGTTCCGGGGCCTGTACGTATCTGGCATTAAATCCTGGTCAATCATCTATTTGATTTTTCGAGCTTCGTGACATACGAATAATTTTTTAGTCTTAAATAGCATTTGCCGGTAGGATTTTAGCATCCTATTAAGGCAAAGAAATTTTGCCTTATTCCATTTTTATTTTTCCGGTAATGTTTCATAGACCCAAAAATTGTACATTTGTTTTGTCACGTTAATACTAGAATAAAATGAGACATAATGTACACATGTTCAGTATAGTGACATCATCAAAATCTTATCAGACTTGGGTACTAACACATTTCCACTCCGGAATTTGGATAGGCTGAAGTTCTCCACCTAATCTTTGATGTTCAGCCTTAACTTGTTGACATGTCAAACATGCCTGAACGAACTTTGCAACATCTTTCTTCATCCCTAACCACCAAAAGTTTTTCTTCAAGTCGTGGTACATCTTGGTCGAACCAGGATGCATAGTAAATGGTGTATTATGAGCCTCCTTCATAATCTGCTTCCTCAATCCCTCAATGTCCGGGATGCACAACCTGTTTCGGAGTAATAATCTCTCAGTCTTATCCACACGGAATTCGGGACATTTTCCCTCCTTGACGCACTCCTTCAACTTAACTAACTCGGGATCAAGTTCTTGCTTCATAGCTATGTTCTCAAATATTGATGGAGTCACTGTCATAGCTGCTAGTCGCCCATTTACAATCTCCAACTCAAAGTTTTCAATTTCTTTCATCAGCCTTGGATCCATTACCATCATGGACATTAATGTTGCAGAAAACTTCCTACTAAGTGCATCTGCTACCTTGTTAGCTTTCCCCGGATGATAAAGGATCTCACAATCGTAGTCTTTCACTAGCTCAAGCCACCTTCTTTGCCTCATGTTGATGTCCTTCTGTGTGAATATGTATTTCAGACTTTTATGATCAGTGAAGATCTTGCACTGAACTCCATACAAGTAATGTCTCCAAATCTTCAACGCATGTATCACCGCTGCCAACTCCAAGTCATGGGTAGGATAATTCGCTTCATAGTCCTTGAGTTGCCGAGACGCGTATGCAATTACTCGTTCATTCTGCATAAGAACTGCTCCAAGTCCAATCTGTGATGCATCTGTGTAGATAACAAACCCTTCCTTTCCTTCTGGGAGTGCTAAAACGGGTGCAGATGTCAGCCTATCTTTCAGCTCTTGGAAACTCTTCTCACAACGATCAGTCCACTCAAATTTCTTACCCTTATGGGTCAAGGTAGTCAATGGAAGAGCTATGGCAGAGAAGCCTTCCACAAACTTCCTATAATACCCCGCAAGGCCTAAGAAACTTCGAACTTCTTTCCCATTCTTCGGCCTGCTCCAATCTCGGACAGCTGCTACTTTTAAGGGATCCACCGAAACCCCCTGCTTTGAAACTACGTGGCCAAGGAATGCTACATGATCAAGCCACAACTCACACTTTGAAAACTTAGCATATAGCTTATGTTTTCTAAGCGTCTCCAATACTTCTCTCAAGTGTTCTTCATGCTCCTTCTTGGACTTCGAGTAGATCAAAATATCATCAATGAAAACAATGACAAAGTTGTCAAGAAACTCCCTGAACACTATATTCATCAAATCCATGAACGCCGCTGGAGCATTAGTTATGTAGAAAGGCATAACCACAAATTCAGTGTCCATACCGCGACCTGAAAGCTGTTTTTGGGATGTCTCCTTCTTTGCTTCTTAGTTGATGATACCCTGAACGAAGGTCAATCTTGGAGAAAATCACTGCTCCCTTCAACTGGTCAACAGGTCATCAATTCTAGGCAGGGGATACCTATTCTTGATAGTCACTTTATTGAGCTCTCTATAATCTATGCACAACCTCATTGTGCCATCTTTCTTCTTCACGAACAATACTGGAGCTCCCCACTGTGAGTAACTGAGCCGAATGAAACCCTTCTCTAACAACTCCTGCAACTGTTTGTGGAGTTCTTGTAACTCCGTTGGGGCCATTCGATATGGTGCTCTAGATATTGCTGCAGTACCGGGCAACAACTCAATCTTGAACTCAATCTCTCTACTCGGTGGTAGTCCAGGAAGATCTTCGGGGAAAACATCACTGTAATCCTCCACAATTGGAACTTCATATAACTGAATGGATTCTCCAGTGCTCTTGTCTACAATGTGAGATAAGAAAGCTTCACATCCACTCCGAATAAGTCTCCTTGCTTGCAATGCAGAAATCATCACCTTCCCTGATCCTTTTGGCTCCCCAAGAAACAAGAAAGGATCAGACCCTGCAGGCGCAAAACTAACAATTCTTTTTCGGCATATAATTGAAGCACTATACTTCTGCAGAAAATCCATGCCGAGAATCACGTCATAATCTCTCATATCAAGTACGATCAGATCCACAAATAACTCTCTTCTTGCGATACTCATTGGCACTGCTCGCAACCAATGAGTCGACAACATGATCTCTCCTGACGGAAGTGATGTGGTGAACTTATAATCTAACTTATCTTGATGTGCTGCTAGGGATCTAGCAAACTCAAGAGATACAAAGGAATGCGTGGCTCCAGTGTCAAATAGCACATTAGCATATCTATTAAGAACAAGTATCTGACTTGTGACAACACCGGGATTTATCGATGCCTCTTCTTTTGAGATGGTGAACACTCTAGCAACCGGGGCCTCTGGTGGTGCCTCAAGACGCCCTTGCTGGATGGATGGTCCTTCTAGATAAGCCTGCATATTATGGACAGCCGCTGAAGGTGTTGGATTTCTCGGCATACGAGTGATCTGGTAGTTTTGCTGATTCTTTCTTGGACAATCTCTCGACATATGGCCCTCAAGGCCGCAAGTGTAGCAAGCTCTAGAACCCAATCTGCATTGGCCCGGATGATTACGGCCACAATTTGCACACTGTGGAAATTTCATTTGTTTATTCTGGTGTCCCTGATGGTGACCAGCTCCTTTGCCATCATTACCCACGAAGTTTCTCTTCTTGTTACTCTTCGAATTGTTCATGTGTCGTTGTGACTGATTCTGTGACTGCGAAGGCACAGACTGCGGCTGAGCGGGTACTGGACCGCTAGAGATGTAGTACTCCTTTTGAGTTGCTATAAAAACACAGTCAGCTAGTGTAGCTGGAGTCTGATTGCCATTCTCCAAGTGAACTGCTATATCCTTCCTAAGAGCTGTCAGGAACATCCTCACCTTATCTCTTTCCGTCGGGGCAGCTGTAGGACAAATACGTAGCAGCCTCTGAAATTTTGCCGCCAAGGTTGTAATATCCATGGTTCCCTGGCGTAGACTCTGAAGCTAATCCTGGTACCTACGTGTGATACTAGCGTTGAAATACTGGTTGGTGAACTCCTCTTTGGACTGCTCCCATGTCATCTGCGCGATGTTGTACCTTGTTTCCACAATCTCCCACCATATTCGAGCATCCATGGTGAGACTGTAAGATGCACATCGAATCTTAGTCATTATTTGCTAGTTCCAACCCATTAGCAATGCCTTCCACGGTCTTCGGCCATCCCTGAGCAGCTAGAGGGTCTGGACCCCCCTTGAAATCCGCGGGCTTGATCTTCCTCCATGTGATCATCAAAGGTTCTTGTCTCGGTGCTCCGTGCCCCCTAGCATGATTATTTCCAGCATTTCCCCCTTCACCACCGCCCCTTTGATTGTTCGCGGTCAAACGGTCAATGGTTTGTTGCTGCTCCTACAACTGCCTCTGAAGTTGCGCTACTAATCCTGTCAAATCCTGCTCGTGATTGTTTCCTTGCTCATTGTTGCTACCAACTAGATGACCACGAGTTCTCCTCATTTTCTTAAGGCACCTAAATATAAACTTTTATTTATGTGCCATACACAATACAAAAGGCAAAACATTCTCACCTATCTAATAAAACTCTTCTTGCTCAAGCACAGAAATTTAAAACTAACTTTAAATACTTACTTGGAAGATGATGAGCACGTGTACGGTGACAAATGAAGTTACGGGACAACCTGACTCTGATACAAAATTTGTAACGCCCCTCTTAGGGTTAAAGGAAACGCTACATAAACTTACTACTAAAAAAACTGCAATATAACGACCGTTTGTTTAAGAAATAACCCTGATAAAAACTCAAATATAACTAAAATATAACTCCAAATAAACACTCAATAAAATCTAGTTATCACCAGCAAATGTGATAACCACCTGGATCCAGGAATTTATTCAAACTTCAATCCTCAAATAAAATAAAGTAATAATAATCTTTTATTCTAACAACTGAAATACTGGAGTAAAATAAAAACTAGCTAGAAGCCGCCAAGGTCGTTCCCGTTAACTCATCTTGACACGCGTTCCACTCTCTCATCATCTTCCTAGGTCTTGGCCTTACCCTTAGTATCTGTACATGCGAAGAAAGAAAACTGATAAGCTTTGCGCTTAGTAAGTCACTATGAATCCACAAAATATCTGAGAAGTCTATGCTAATTTATCAATAGATAAATTTAGGCTATAAGCGTGCACTAAACAAACAACTAACAAATAGCTTCTCAAAATAAATTCTTAGAGAGATTCTAAAAAAATATTTTCTAAAATAATTTCTCAAAACTACTGGAGAGATCTCAAAATTTATTTCTCAAAACACCTCTGTAAAACTTTCTGAAAGAGATCTCAAAAGCAACTTTCTGTAAAACTTTCTGAAAGGGAATCTCATAGACTTTCTGTAAAACTCTTTGTGGCTCATTTTAACCGTGGGCCCGTGATATGTACTCAAAGGCGCCAATCCGACAGCTCAGGGGAGCGACCCACTAAACATATCGGACTCTCTGAAACTGATAATCTAAGGGAACTTGTTCCCAAGTACATATCACCTGATCTTTCACTTTAAATATCAGTTCTTTTTATAGTGACGTTTGGGTAAAAACATCATTAAAATCTTGAAATAAAGTACTGACACAATCTTGACTATGCCAGATAATAAACATAACTTAATACAACAATTACAATAACTCAACAAATAATTCACCAAGCTCACATAATAGCAAATAGTCTAAAATCATCTACTAAAAATCAACCAGACTTCTTTCTTTCATTTGGTTGAAAGAACATGTACAGGTGATAGTGAACTTACCTGTTAACAGCTGAACTCAAAATACTCAGATAAGTTTGGCACCTTGATAACGTCTCCCGATAAGTTCTTCTTAAAACTCTTTAGTTAAATATACAATATAGTTATAATTTACTGTAGGAAGAAAATCCTTTCTTACTGCTAGGATCAAAAAAAAAATTTAACTATGGGTGCAGGTGCACCATCTCAGAAGTCACGTTGCTTGTGTGGTTTACAACTGATGCAACCTAATTTGAACCAAAAACTTTATTAACTCCAAACTGAAACTTTCTAAATTAACAACAAACTGAAATTTTCTATATTAACTGCGACTGCTGGACGGCTTGCTTCACATTATTAACAACTGAAAAAAATTGAACTAAACTAAAGTTTAGTTTAACACCCTAACTAATCAGCCCCTTTAAAGTCAAAATTTTAATTACAAAACTAAGGTGTTGATGCTGATTCCAGAAAAATGCTAAAAACCCCTAAATCATAATAACACGTAGTGGAAGAATAGCTTGCTGTTAAAATTTTACACTAATGATTAATTTCGTAAAAACCGTATTTCTGTTTCAGCTATCTCTATTTAAACTAAAGTAGCAAAAATTGAGTCACTATCATATATACTCACAGAGGTAAGGAAGAACGATTACTGAGAAGGAAATAAACACAGCTGATTAAAGATGTTATAATCCGAATAAATCTGGGAGGATGAGTTTAAGAGTTCAAGGAGAAAAGAAGAGATGGAGGAAATTTAACGTATAGGGAAAAGGAATTCAGCTTACCTTGTTAAAAGATGCAGGAACAATAATCTGATTAAAGCTTTGGCAAACAATTTAAGAGCTGGGGAGAAACTTTTGGGGGTGACTCGATAAGTAGAACGGCGGACTACTAGTAAAGGATAGAGTCCACTAGCCAAGCTTAAGGGTTTAAGAGTGATAATATATTAATAGCTATTCCGTATCTCTTTCCAGGGATTCCAGTCGAAATATTAATTCGAGCCAAGATAAGTGATTTGGATCTCATAGTCCTCTACGAAATACTTTTGTCCCAACAAAATGATAATATTCTAATTATATATTAAGATAGTATTTATTTCTTCGATTAACATTATTATGAGCTTACCGGTCAACGTTACCTGCCACAAACAGAACATGATAAAACAATAAATCACATTAACCATAAAATAAACTTATTTAATTGACTAAAATAAATATTAATATTGATTAATATAACTAGCTCATAAAAATCAGGGTGTTACAAAACATCATTTTTTTCGTTTATACCTTTTTTATTTTTGCTCTTATTTGCATAAAAATATACCAAAGGCCGTGATTTTTAATGTTCACTCATTTGACATTAATGTTGCATACTTTGCATATAATTTTTAAAAAATCAAAAGAACATATGGTGTCCAATTGAAATATCAAAATTTAAAATTGTATCTCCATTTGAAATTTCATTGTCGCCGGATCAAGTTTAGTCTCAATTGGACAACATATGATACATCGTAAAACATTATGAATTTTGATATTTTTTAATGTTATACTTCGCGATTGTAATAATAAGTTTACTGGTAATAACTATACTCCATATTTAATTTACACTGTAGTAACCGTAACAATATTTACTCATAATAACTTTAGTGACAATTTTATTGATAAGTTTTAGGGAAAATCGCACTTTTAGTCCCTGAAATAGTCATCATATTGAAATGTCAGACCTGTGTTCCCTAGTTTGTAAATGACACCCCTCAATTGTCCAAATTGTTGTAAATTGGGTCCTTTGAGGGTGAAATGTACAATGTGGGCGATGAGTACATTTCACCCTTCAAAGGATCGCATTTACAGCAATTTGAAAAATTGAGGGGTGATATTTACAATCTCAGAAATACGGGTCTGGCATTTCAACATGGTGGTTATTTCAGGGACTAAAAGTGCGATGTTCCCTAAGTTTTATTTAAATAAAAGTCCTCATTTGGTTTAGCTTGCTTATTAAGAATAAAATGAATTATGTTGTTAAAGAGTTTGACATGAATCATATAGGTAAATAAAAGAAAAAATTATCTATAAATAAAAAGAAATCTTGTTTTGGGCTCTTTTCCATTGAACTGTAGAATGTCTAGTCTATATTTTCTTCATTATTAGTTTTTAACACTTCTATTTATTTAAAAAGGTGACTCATCTTTTAAAAAGAGCAAAAGTGTTCACATGGACAAACATACATCCTTATTAAAGATGTTTTTAAGTCTATAGTAATAATATCTAATAATATTAGATTTAAGGTTTTCATATATTTTAATATACTTATACAATATTTTATACTCCCCCGTCCCCCTAATATTGGTACAGAAGGGTGTGGTGTGGTTTTTAAGAAAAGTAGAATTATGTGATTAGTAATGAGTTGATAAAGTGGAAATAAAGTAAGAATGAATTAGAGCCACACAAATGTTACCAAATATGGTATGAGACAATAATAAAGGGAAATCCAAAAATGGAGGGAGTAATATTTACCAGGTTTATCGTGTATTAAACAACTTTGGTGAAAATTATATTTATGAAAATACAATTACATGCAATTGCACATAATATTATCCACAATCGTTATACAAAAATTCTAGATACAATTATAATTTAGAATAGAGATATTTAAAGAATAGTTGGACTAACAGGTTTAAAAATCTTTTTTAAAAATAAGCAAATAATACTACGTATCAAATAATGACTAACAGGTTTAAAAAGTTTTTAGAAATAAACAAATAATATCAAATAATGTGTATTAAAAAAATCATGTGTAATAAACTACATGCTTGCAGTAATGGTTGTTTATGCAAAGACTACTAATAAAAGTCAAGACCAATCTACAAGAGGGCTGAAAATTTTATTATTAGATGGTGACGAACAAAGCACTACGCATGCTCCAAATGTTGTCTACAAAGAAGTTTTTCAAAACTTGTAGATCTACTGTTTTCTATTCAACTTTAGTTCTTTTAGTTGATGCAACCATGCGCTTGTTGAGATCTTTTTAAATTATATGTATTTATTTTTGTTGTTGTGCATCGCACGACTGAGCTACTAGTCTCACATGAAAACCAAATGTGATATAAGGAATGCTAGATGACCATGTTTAGTTTGAGAGTTTGAGAAGAAGTTGAAAAAGTTAGGGCTTGTTTACTAATAAAGATATTTTCCGGTTTTCTATTTCGGTTTTCCTTTAATTTCTCCAATTTTCTATTTTCATTTTTCAGTTTTCTCTCTAATTTGTTGTTTTTATTTTTTAGTTTTTCATTTTCAAATCCGATAATATGTTCATCAAATTTCTTCACCAGGTTCTGTGACCGAGCAGAAGATCGAAAGTACAGTCACAACCTGGTACCGAACCTAGTACAACCCAAGTAGGGTACCAGGTCCCACGTATAGGGAAGTTGGGAGCAAAACCGGCCAGCCTCGATCGATCTCAACGTTTAGTTTGACGAATTCTTTTCCCATTTCCCTATTGGTTGACAACTCAACGACTCTTTTAAAACTCATTGTCGGGTCATTGATCGGATCGAACGGAGATCGTCGAGTCGTTGACCAGACTAGATCAGACCGGACTGCCCCGCCATCGACCGGACCAAACAAGTACGGCATGTTCGTGGATTGGACTGGACAGGGACTGTCGGGTTATGGATTGTACCGGACAAAGACCGTTGGGTCATGGACCGGACTGTACAGGGGCCGCCAGGTTGTGGACAAGACCAGTTAGGGACCGTCGGGTTGTGGGTCGGACAGGAAAGGGACCGTTGAGTCGTCGATCAGACCGAATGGGGATGCTCGGCCGTCGATCGGACCGGACAGGAACCGCAAAGTCAATGACCAGACCGAACTGCCGAGTCGTTGAACAGACTGAACCGCCGAGTCAGTGACCAGACCAAACTGGAACTTACATCGGAGCGAGACCAAATCCATCCCTAGGCGTAAGTATGCAAATTCATTGCAGCGACACTGCAACATCCGCGTTTTCCAAATTTGGAAAATATTAAAAGTCACTTCTCCAATTCATTAAGGAAAACATAGACATATCTCATTTTATTGGTTTTGGTAAACGTATTTTTCTATTTCCCTTTCTCTAGTTTTCTAGCAATTTTTTTTGGTAAACAGGTTTTTTGTTTTCATTTTTCCAGTTTTTCCACTTTTCTAGTTTTCTGGAAAACTGGAGTGTGTCTCTGTTAGTAAGCAGGTCCATGATCCGGAAGACTTGCAAATACACCATTCAACTCGTTGAAAATTAAGCATTCAAGTCCCTCTTTACTTGCTGATGTAGGTAAGGAGATGAGAAATTACCAGCATCAGCAGGTAAAAAGGATTTGATTGCTTAATTTTCAACGAGTTGAGGGATGTATCTGCAAGTCTTTCAGTTCATGGGACTGATTGCAAAATTGCAAATAGTTTGAGGACTTATTTGCCCTTTTTCTCTTAATCTTTTATGTTGCAATATCATTGAAATGTTAAACTCATTCATGTCATGTCATGACTCTTTACTCTCGAGTTATCTATTTATCTAACATTTATAGGGACACCCATATTTTCATCCAAAAGTACTTTTGATTAATCATCAACTGTTATTTGCTAGTAATCATTTACTGTTATATATACTTGAAAGAAAAGCTTTTATTATACCTTCTTCATCTTTTAAAGTTTGTTACACTTTTCATTTCATGATGTATTTAAAAGTTTGTTACACTTTTCTCTTTTGATAAATTTTTCCCGCAAAAACACAGAATTACCACTATTTGTTTATATTTTTTATCTTCTTTGTCATATTTTTTGATGGTCCCTGATAGAGGTAAAAGTCTAGAGGGGGGGGGGGGGGGTGAATAGACTTTTAAAGCTTTTTCAACTTTAAAATTTTTCCCTTCTACATGAGTTGATCTATAATCTTTTGGGAGATTTATAGATGCACAGCGGAAGTCTTTAACCTCTTAGATAAATGGTGTATAACAACTTTCTATGATGGATGAAGTTTGGGCTTTGTAAGGTGAGCAGTTGGCTTGGCAGTTGGCTAGAAAGCAGGGAACTGCTGAGGCAACTGCTAGCGAAATGCTCAGTGTATGATGAAAGTGCACTCAAAATCTTTCTTAAAGTGGAAAGATCTTTCTGATGATACGACAAGATAGATTGATAATCAATCTTAATTAGAGCAGTGGTCTCAGCAGTTGGGTGGTAACCAGGGAACCGCTGAGGCACCTGCTTAAGTAAAAGTGAAGGTATGGGAAGATTGATTATATGGTGTTGCTCAGGATGATGTGAGCTTTCTGAAGATGTGCATTAGTTCAAGTAAGTGGGAGTTTTACTGAAGCAGTGGTCTCAGCAGTTGGGTGATATTGAGGGAACTGCTGAGGCAACTGCTGGGTTACTGCTTTGAACTATAGTGATTAGTTTGAACAGACTTCTTGGAGATAGAGTTGTGAAGGTTTGGTGAAGTGAAGATGTTCAAAGGAAACACTTTTGCGTGAGCAGTGGGCTTATCAGTTGGGTAGTCACTAGGGGACTGCTGAGGCAACTGCTATGCCTTAAGTGAGATTTCCTGAAATCTAATGGAACAGACCTTATAGTTGTGATATTGTAAAGCTCTTGTATCTCAAAGAAAGTGAATTATTAAACAGTGGGATAAGCAGTAGGGTCAAATAAAGACTACTGCTTAGGATGCTGCTGGCAAACTACAATCTTTTATGAGAAGTGTTCAGTGTGTGTTTTGTTGACTGAAAATAAATCAACACACAATATATCATGGTTCAGAGGTAGTGTAATCCTCCTACATCCAGTCCCACCCTCTTTCAGATGGATTTCACTAATGTATTAAGCCCAATACACTTAGTGCCAATCTAGCCTTGACAACTCTGGCCTAGATTGAAGGTGTTTCACGAGGAGTACAACACCACTCCAAGCTACTCAATCCTTTAGGTTTTTCTCAATTGATCCAGTGGAGATCAAAAGGTACTCCTGGCCTATCTAACCACACTCAGGCCGGGAACAACTGTCCTCCTGAAGTGTTTACAACAATTTCTGATCTTGTTACAAGAAAGTTCTAACCTCCAACTAGGAACTAAACTTCTAGGATTTTGGCAATGAACACTTGATACTAAGAAGTTTAGTGAAGCAAGAGACTAAGCAGAGAGTCGTGGATAGAATAACACTTTTCTTTTGCTAGATATTTCTTGAATGCTCTATAGAATATCTCTCTACTTAGGATGCTCAAGCTTGGTTAGAAACTTTCGTTTCAGCCTCTATTTATAGGCTTTTTGGCTAATCAATCTTATCCGTTGGTTAGGATAGATTGATCTTGGACGTTGAAGTTCTGATGAGTACGAGTAGTACTTTTGTCCTTTTGTGCTGGAGTTTTTAATGCAACGGTTCTCTTGTCTTCAATAATATTGGGCGCTGAAGGTATCTTCTATGTGTGCGTCCCATGCCGCGGCCCCCAGTACTTGATTCGGTATTAAATACCGGTCAAGTTTTTGTCTTCAATCATTTATAATCAATGTATATGATTTTCGACCTCAGTTTCTTTTCAATAAAATGTGACATTTTAATTAACTTTTGAGCTAAATAATATATGCCGGTAGGATTTAAGTATCCTATTAAGGTAAATAAAAATTACCTTATTGCATTTTTACTTTTCCGGTAATATTTCATTAGTCTAAAAAATTGTACATTTATTTTGTCACATTACTTTTAAATGCTAACTCATGAATAAAACTGAGACCCAATGTACATGTGCTAAGTATAGTGACATCATTCAAATCTATCAAAATTGGGTACTAACATTTTTACACCACCATTTTGCCTTTAATAACACTATTCATTACTTTTACTACTTTCCTCTTTCAATAATGCACCAAACCAATGCAACCATCTTTAAAATATGGAACGAGTAAAATGGGATGAGGGAACTTAAAAACTAATTCATCTCTCTATTTTAAAGTTTGTTAACTTCTTTTTTGAGACATATTTAAATTTTGCCATACTTTCTCCTTTTGGTAAATTTTTCTTTTAGAAACAAACAATTATGCTTACTTTTTTTACTCTTTATCTTTTTTCATTAATACATTTACACCAGTTCTCCTACTTTTTTCACACTATTTATTACGCCTACTATTTTCCTCCTTAAATAATGCGTCAAAACATCTTATAATAATCTTTAAAATTTAAAATAGGAAGTATTTAAAAGCAAAATCAGAATCATAATCATTTTTTCAGAAACCTATCTCTTATAACTTCTAAAAAACTGCTCATATGAGTGATTTGGTGCACTCAAAAGTATTTCTACATTTTCACTCAAACACTTCAATATGTACTTATGCTTCTTGAAATAGTAGAAACAATTTTAAGCAGGAGATCCAAACACCCGTAGATTTGACAAGTAAAATACTGTATTTGGATATTTTCCATTTAATTTTTTGGCGAAATTCACAAGAATGACCATTTTGTTGATTCTACAATAATAATCCATATTGAGAGTGTCTATCAAAATAATTCACAGTAACGATAGTGTCCACAAGAATAAAATGAAGTGAATTCAAATTAATGCCCATTTAGTACTCTCCACCCGTTCCTTCACTTTCCCCTTCAACACTTTTCATTTTGGTTAACACTTTTATGTTATAATCTAGAGAAACGCACATATGAGGGAAATGACATTGAAATTAAATGACTTTAAGTCTCGATTTCCCCCGAAAGAAGAGAAAGGGAGAAACAAGTGGAAATAAGGATGAAGAATAATAGAAAAGCATTAATATGAAATCACACCAATTTGTTCTTATGAACAACATTGCTACTTGGGATCATTTTTGTGAACATGGATTATTTTTATGAATTTGATCTGAATTTTTTGATTTTCACCAATTAATCCCGATCAATAACCGTGTTCCACAGAACTTCACTCGTCCCGCCACCTTCCAAACATATCCCACTCAAGACCCCCGCTTACACTGTTAAAACATCTTCTGTTTTCTGGAAGCGGAACGAGTGGTGCCTCCGTGAGACAACGCATCTCCCCCCTATCACCACAATATTTTCTTAGATTACAGTTCCTGTGGATCATTGCTGCTCAACGGCCATGTCTTTGCCTATGTGTAGACTTCAACCTCATTTCGCGTTGTATGTACAACAAAGAAGAAGCTTAATTAGAAATCGTGACAAAAGATTGCATCTTTTTCCCAAATCGGATTCCCACTTATTGTTTTCTAAATATCCTTCCAAGAAGAGTTATGGGTATGTTTATACGGCAACATCTGCTTCAGTTAATGGATTTTCGTCTCAGAACTATGGAAAAGAGCGGTCTTTTGAGGAGAGCGATGCGGGGCTGGGCGAGAAATTCTGGAAAGGGGTTCAGTTCGCCCGCGATATTTTGCCCGGCGGAAGCTGGTGGAGGCTCTCTCCCGAGGAGGTGGAAGTTGAAATGGTGGCGGAGCCTGTGACTGTTATGCTGGCGCTTCAGAGGATGTGGGATTTGATAGCTGAAGATAGGTGGCTCATATTTTCGGCTTTTGCAGCACTTGTTGTCACTGCTGTATGTTCTTGATATAACCCTGCATCATTTTTATGCTTTCTGCACTTGGATATGCAAGGAAAGATATTGGGTTTGTAAGTTTTTGATAAAATTTAGGATTAGATTGATGACGCCCAACTGATCCCAAATTCCTAATACATTTGGGTCAAATAGTATTAAAATATTAAATTCAATCCATTAACTAGTTAATACAAGGGAAATTTTGAGCTTGCACCCTACTTTGCACCCCATTTTCAAAACTTTTAGACTTTGCACCCTATCTACAACATTTTGTGAAGAAAAAATCCTGAATGGGGTGAAAAGGCAAAGACATTTCAAGGCAAATAGGGTGCAAAGTCTAAGAATTTCGAAAATGGGGTGCAAAATCCAATATCACCCAAAAAGCGGGTGCAAAGTCAAAATATCCCTTAATACAACATCTTATAAACTCATTATTTTCTCTTTATATCTCCTACGTGAGATTCTAACACACTAGCCGTGGTAGAACCATTTTGAATCTAATCATATGTTTACTTGTAATTTGACTCCAACAGAAACTGAAGTAGTTACACTAAAAGAGTGTTAAGATCCACGAGTCTCAAAATAATTTTCGCCTAGTAGGATCTGGCCATTATGGGAGTTGGGTCTCGAACCGTACTGCAGGAATGATGAACAGGCCACTGGCCCGGCCCTGTTGGAAGTAGACTATAACTACTCAAATATCATAGCATGTATATAATTAATAATTGGATTCGACACCTAATTAAATAATGAGGTACTTGGAGGGAAAAAGATTCTTGGCCAACCACACTAAAAATTGAATCCTATCTGTTTATTAGTTAAACTCAAGATCCTGGAACTCATCATGTTTCCTTTATTTGTCAGATATGGGATTCTCAAAATTTATGTTAGTACCAATATTGAAGAAATGATTGCACTGAGAATTATTCCTTCAACAATTGATTTCTGTCATTTTTTCTTGCTTTGCTGTGATCAGTTATCTGAGATTTCAATTCCACATTTTCTGACGGCATCAATCTTTTCAGTGCAAAGTAGCAGTATTTCAGTGTTCCACAGGAATGTACGCCTCTTAGCCGTGCTAAGCATTGTTGCGGGAGTTTGCAGGTCAAGATTTAATTTTGTATGGTTAAAGCTCCCTTCTTTTATATAGACGTTAAATTGGGTATCTAGCATGGTGATATGATGTCAAAACTTATCTTGGTATGTCTTGGTATAGTTTCGAATGGTTCATTACTCTCACTGTGTTGCCATTGCTTGTAATACTTTTATGTGCATTAACTGCATTTTGACGAGGATTTCTCTCTCTTCCTTTTTGTTTCCAATGGCTTGGTTTTTTTAACAGTGGTCTGCGAGGTTGCTTCTTTGGCATGGCAAATATGGTCCTGGTGAGTATTTTTTCCTTGACTTAATAAATTAAAATGAATTCAGTAACTGAAAAAGAAGTTAATATTCTATGTTTCTTAATTAATTAATTCATAATGGCTTAGGCGCCTAATGAGTTAGGTTCTGTCAAGAACTCAAGAAGTGTTTAGACTTTAGATTGAGGTTATGCTGTTGACATTTTTTGTTAAAACCCAAACACGATGGCTCTTCACGTTTTAATGAGCTATCAGACCTCTTTGAAAGTTTGAAGTAGCTTTAAGAAGTTTTTGTCTTTAAGAACTTTTTATGCCTAACTAGGGGTGTTCTGTGCTTGTTGGTACAGTTTTTTTGAATTCTAGTTTGGTCGGTTTCGTATTTGAAAATGCAAAATCGTAATCCAAACTTAGCAACTTAAGTCAGATTCTGTTTCAGCTATTTTCAGTCGATCTGTGTTGGTTCCGTTCGGTCTCTAAAGCATAAAACTTAAACCATATAGTTTGGTCAGTTTTGGGCTATTCTTTTCTTTATTCGAATAATTTCAGTTTGTCCAAATGCTAAAGATGTGCAGCTAATAGTTCATTTTACTTTGCAGGTCACAAGAATGAGAGAAAAACTATACTCCAGTCTTCTTCTCCAGGTTTTCTTCTCACTGAAAACATGTCAAAATGTCATTTATCAGAAACAGTTACCCTCCATTTTCCTCGTTAGTATGAAGCACTACGAAGGATTACATGTTCATTCCAACATAACTCCTTTGTAGGATATCTCCTTTTTTGACTCTGAAACAGTTGGTGATCTGACAAGTAGGCTCGGAGCAGATTGTCAACAAGTGTCTCGTGTAATTGGAAATGACCTCAATTTGATACTACGTAATCTTCTTCAGGTTATGTTGCTTACTAGTTTCAAAAGTCTTCATGAGTTTGCAAAGGACTATGTTTGGAACTCCTAAAATGGCATGTAAGGAAAAATGCTATAGGAAGCATTTATTCTTACTTTATGCTTCAGTTTACCATGGGAAATAAGAAGAAATATCAAATTTTAGGGTTAAAAATTGAAATTTTAAACATTTTTCATTATCATAGTCTTTATTCAACTAAAATGAGTTTGTTCAAATGCATAAAGTTAAGATATTGAGTCTGTATCAGCTTTTTATGTCTCCCCTACGTTTTTCCTTTGACATGTTCTTTCATTCCAGTTCACCTCAATATTTTTTGCTCCCTGTTTTCCACTCAGCATTTTACGAGATCCAAACAGACTGCGGAAGTTTTAGAACATGAAATCTCATCATTTTCTCAAAATTTCAGGGAATAGGTGCTCTGATTTACTTATTGGTTTTGTCATGGCCACTTGGCTTGTGCACATTAGCAATCTGTTCTACCATATTAATCTTAATGCTATTATATGGCCGGTAAGATTTCCTATGCTGTTATACTTGAGAGATCCAACACTTTAGAATCTTAAGATTCATGGAAAGACAAATCTTTAAAAATGCTAAAATAGAAATAACATGCATTAACTTTTATAGTTTTAGTTAAACCAACAAATAAATATGAAAAATATAAGTAGGACTCAAGATTTATGGTAGTTGTACTTGCCAATGTTAAAAAGTTAATGTCAATCATGACCCTTCTGTATGACTTGTTCATTCTATAGGTACCAAAAGAATGCAGCTAAGTTGATTCAAGAGTACACTGCTTCTTCCAATGAGGTAACTTTGGGATGCTCATGTTCTCATCTTCTTGTTCCTGGAGGACTGAGTTTCTTTTTCATGTTACATTAGGTTGCTCAAGAGACTCTTTCTCTAATGAGGACTATTCGTGCGTATGGAACTGAGAAACTAGAACTCGAAAGGTAAACCTCTGGTTTACTCACTACTGGGGTTTTTAAATGCAGACAACCCTGATGTTTAAAAGGGAAAAAATGCAAAAATTCGGAAACTGTACTCATTTATTGATTATGTACCATGTTATCAAGTATGAATGGATTCAGAATTGGGTTGGGGTCACTTAACTGGGCCATAAGGCATTTGGTCCAAACCACACTAAAAGATTGAATTTAATCTACTAGGTAGTTCAACCCAAAGTCTTGTAAAACAGATACTAACAATTGTATATAACTTTGTTTATAAGCAGATACTCATGGTGGTTGGGTAGGTTAGCTGATATAAGCTTGCGACAGAGTGCTGCATATGGATTTTGGAGTTCTGGATTCAATACTCTCTACCACTCAATGCAGGTCAGGATCTCTCAAGAGCCTTTTGCTTTGAGAACCTAAGAGCCTGTTTGGTATGTTTGTCTTATTATGCTTACCAGCCAATAAGCAGAATCAAGTAGCTTTTGACTTATTTGGCTGAAGTGGGTTTTGATAAACATTTTTCCTTCCTGGAAATATAGCAAATTCACCCATATAAGCCGAATGACCCTTACCAAATGGAACTTAGCACTAGAGGTGTAATACAATTGATTTTGATTGTTTTAGGCATGAACATAGCATGTTGGCCTTATTTTATGATCCTTTGATATAGTTAAAACTTAATGATGATTTGTTCATGTAAGCAAAATATAATTTTTGTTTGTCAAAACATTTATTAGGTTATTGCTGTCGTGATAGGAGGAATGTTCATTCTAGCTGGCCATATAACAGCAGAGAAACTTACGAAGTTCATCCTATATAGCGAATGGCTTATCTATTCTGCATGGTGGGTGGGGGACAGCGTGTCATCACTAATGCAGTCTGTTGGAGCAAGTGAAAAGGTTTTTCATTTGATGAATCTTGAACCCAGCAGTGAATTTATTGCTAAAGGTTTTACTTTCCGACATCTGAAATGTTGTTCGTTCTTTGTTCTTTGTTTTCATTTAATATATAAATTTGTTAGTAAAATATTTCCCCCTTTTACGGTGAATATATAAAAATTGCAACTTGCTGCAAAAACAAGTATCTACATGGCAGTTGTGGCTATATTTTCACAATATATGATGTAATGACTTTAAGAAAATAACTTTCCTTTGCAGTTCCTTACCTTTCCCTATAATTTTTCATGATCCAAACATGCCCCTGATGTTACCCTTTGCTTCATTAATGGCATACCATTTTAGTCAACTCTTGTGATAATAGATGATAGATTTCAGAAATTCGAGTAGGTTAGGATCACTCAGTTGTGCAATAAGACACTTTAGTTAGACCACATTAAAAAGATGAAATCAATTCTATTAGCTAGCTCAACAAAAGGTCTTAGTAACCCAACATTTTCTTTGTAGTTGTCCGATGTAGGGCTCTTAGCAGAGATTATGAGTACATAGTAAAGTTAATATCTCTTTATTCTTCAATTTACTTAATGTATGCGAGAATGCTACAGGATCAAAATTAGGGAAATTATCAGGGCACATACAATTTGAGAATGTTACCTTTCACTATCCTACCAGGGTAACGGTACGTTTCTTCCAATCATTACCATACCTGCACATATATTTAAATGAGATCCTACACGCAAATTGCGTGAATCTACAAGCTTATATCTTTTTTACTACTGAACAGATACCAGTACTTCGCAAGGTAAGCTTCACAGTGAATCCAGGTGAAGTTTTAGCAATTGTAAGTGCTTCCATCATTCATTCTATCTAGGACATACTCATGTATTTTATATATAGAAAAAGTTCTAATTTTTGTCCCACAACTATATTTTCATTTTCACTTTTGATACCCAACTTTCATTTTTTGTAATTGTCGTGCATGCCTATGGATTTCTTGCCACTTTCAATCCTTCTTATCACTTATCAGGTGACAAGTCAACCATATAAAGTACAAAATTGGTCGGATAAGTAATTTGAAGGACCAAAAGTGACAATAAATCTACAGTCCTGCACCAAAATTGAAAACTGAAAGCCATGGATGAAAAGTGAAGATGATCCGACAGCCATGAAACAAAAAGTGGAATATAATCTTACCTTAATTGAAATAAAATCCACTGTTTTGATTAGCCAACTTTAATTTATGACAGGTTGGTCTTAGTGGTAGTGGAAAAAGCACTTTGGTGAGCCTCCTCCTCCGCCTTTATGAGCCAACAAGTGGCCAGGTAAACTTCATTACTGCCTCCCTTCCGGATAAAGATTGGAGTTTGACCAATGTACCATTTTTAAAATTTTGCTGATGTACAACTGTCATGAATCATTTTAATTGTACTTACACTTTTATGATTTCTTTGTTGGTTTATTCGACATTTACCATATGTGACTTGTCTTTGACTCTTTTTTGGCACACTGCATGAAAGCTATGTGTATTTTGATAAATTTGGAGCCTTTTTCACACATATGGTCATATCTTCACGTATTTAGCAAAATAATTTTTTCCCCTGATTTACCTCATGAATTGTAAATAGGTACGGATCGATGGATACCCTGTTAAAGATCTGGACATTAAATGGTTGAGAGAGAGAATTGGCTATGTCGGGCAGGTTCCCACCCAAAATACGACCTAACCTAAAAAATAAGCAGATTTTGTAGGTAGTGCTTTCACTGAGGATTTTTTCAACAGGAACCTCGGCTTTTCCACACAGATATCAGCTCAAACATAAGATATGGATGCACACTGAATATTAGCCAGGAAGATGTGGAATGGGCAGCCAAGCAGGCCTCTGCTCATAATTTTATTTTGGCTTTTCCCAATGGTTACCAAACTCTTGTTGATGATGAGTTGCTAAGTGGAGGACAAAAGCAAAGAATAGCAATCGCTAGGGCTCTTCTTCGAGATCCAGATGTTTTAATCCTTGATGAAGCAACCAGTGCTCTAGATGCAGAGAGTGAACACAACATTAAGGTATTTTTTGTTGGAGTATATGTGTCGTATTTAGTCCATAAACTATATACTCACTCTGCTGAACTATAAAGGTTTACTTTTTCCTTTTCTCTTTGTCCCAAAATAAGATTTCTCTTTTCTTTTAAGGAAAGAACGGCGGCATGGTCAGATGTTCTTTCTCTTCTATACATAAATTTTTAACCGTATAGTTTCAAAGGGAAGCCATTTTGAGGGACGTGTGGAGTACTATTGACCAATTGATCCAGGACTTGTTTGGGGAATTCAGACTCAATTTAGTCCTCATGCATACATATTTTTTTAATTGTAAAGGGTATTTTTGTCCATTGAGGATTATGTTAGGTCAAAATTGCCCAGCTGAGTACCAAACTGATTTCTAAATTCGGTTTAAATTTAATTTTAATAGAAGTACCATTCTTATTTATAACCAAACACTCAAGAACTAAACTGGACCGAAATTACTTTGTCTAGCACCAACTTGAGTACTAAAAAAGTCCAGAATCATATTGAGTATTAGTGTACAGTCCAGAGATTACATTTGGTATGAACTCTTTTCTTGTTTAGAGTATGTGGTCCGAAAGTTCGCATCTACATGCTCCTAACTAAGCATCAGTTTGCCATCTGCTTAGTCCATTATGCTTTATTGAATACTATTTGTCTGAAGCCATACAACATGGTCCACATCGACAATGGCAGGACACAATAGGGGTTTTCATGACTTTTGACTGAAGTTTTTCATGTGTCAAGGTGTTTAAGAAGACTTCCTCTGCCCCAAAATAGAAGAATGATTATTTTTTTGTAAATGTAATTACACAAAAGAAAAAAATTAAAATTAAGATATGATTCCATGACTTTTGACGGTTGTAACTTATAAGAAAATCTTTTATTATATATGTGACGATAGCTGGTTTCAATTCCTACCTCTACCACGGCACACAAGGTATCGGGCTATTATTATATGGTTGACCCTTGGCACCTGTGTGTATTTATTTTTAATCTCAATCTATTTACCTTTCATACAAGAAAAATTATTAGGTTGATAACCCAACTAAAAAATTAGCAGGAAATTATTGTAGCTCCAAATCCTGACTCATACTATTACATTGAATTTAGGGCGTCCTTCGTGCAGTCAGAAGAGACTTGAAGACGACGAGAACTGTAATAGTAATTGCACACAGGTGACTGTCTACTCTTTTATCACTATATTTCCAGTATACCAACTTCTGAACTTTATCAATCTACTATTTACGAACGTCTTCAGACTTTCTACAATTCAAGCTGCAGACAGGATAGTGGTCATGGATAGTGGAAATATTATGGAAGTAAGCGCCATGATTATTAGTTAAAACTCTTATTGTTGAGGTAAGCACCATGATACTCAATTAAAACTCATAATGCTTGTAGATGGGCAACCACAGGGAGCTTCTTCACAGTGGTGGCTTGTATGCGCAATTAGCTCAACGACAGGCGGATGCTGTGGCATGAAAGTAAAGAGCCTTGTTGACAGGAATTTCTGAATTGCCAGATTGGTTCACAACCATTTGTATATATGCATGACAGGGAACATATATAGTATATGTATGATTAGTGGAGAAAGAAGAAAGCATCTTGGATGACTGATTTTAGCTGAAGAGTTTGTGGTTTCCTTTTCTGTGTTATGGACTTATGGTTCAATTGGGATCAGCTTCTTATGTCAATTTATTATTGATAAACCGCATTCACATAGTTGTAGCAAAATAGAGTTTAAACTTTCCCGATGGTCCTTGGGTATTGTGTCTCAGAAGAATGACAAATGGTTTCTTTATTTTAATTTCGGTCATAGGTTAGCACAAATTATTGGAAGCTTTCTTCATTAAAAGAATTTATGATTGTCTAAAACTCTAAACATCTAAACTACTTTTGTGTAGATTTGGACTCGGGCCGGGCCTAGGCTCGGTTGGGCCGCCGGTTCTGAATAGATGGGCCCGGGACCGGCGCAGGTACCCACCGGGTCCGGTCCGGGTTCGGGGCGGGTTGGGCCTATTATCAATTTTTTCCCTCTTCCTAATTAACCCCCTCCCACCCCCAACCCCCAAACCACCCCCAAATGGCCCAAAATACCCAGTCCAAAACGAAAATTTAAAAAAATTGAAAAAAAAAATCAATTTTAGCCCGAACCAGGCTTGGGCCCGACCGGGTTGGGCCTTGTTTTGGGTGACCCGAGTCCGGACCGGAAAACCCACGGGTCGGGCCTACTCGGACCGGTCACTGACCGGGTCACCGGGCCGGGCCAGAAAAGTACCGCTCCCAGGCTGGTTCCCGGTCGGCCACCCGGCCCGAGTCCACCCCTACTTTTGTGATAAAAGAAAAAATAACTTAAATTACGTAGAAACTATTAATGTTTCTAAAATAAATTGAATACGAAATCTAATTTTATCATTATAAGTGGACTAGAGTTTAAATAAAAACTAAGAGCGGATAAAAATAAGTGATAGAGGCAATTACAAGAAATGCTAAGCTTCTAAGTGATTTTATTAAAGAAGGGCAAATTTTTGAATCGAAACACATTAAACCTGATGGATCGTCGGACCAGGGGTGGCCGGAATTCACCGAGAATGAGTGTAAAGGGGAGAGCGAACTGGACGGAAAAGTAGGGTACTCGATCTGGTAAAATCTCTGTGTATATGTCTCAAGAGTGCAACAGATTAAGCATCCCTTTCCACAAGTTGCAAGATGATATTTATACTAAGGAGAAAAGGAAAATACTTGGTGGCCAAGCAAAAGATGCTAGTCTAATGGGAGAGGGACACGTGTAAAGCTACTCTAACAAACTATTAGACTAATTGAAGGGGGAGCAGCCACGTGTAAAGCTGATCGGAGAGAGAACCTTTGATATCTGGCTGATTGATTATCCTTCTAACAGAATTTCTGCCAAAAGTTTCGTGTAGCCGCATGCGGATAATCTGAAGTATTCCTTTGGTGCAGAGAGTGACGTGGCGGTGTTTCCTTGCGAGATAAATCCTTGTGGATTCTATCTAAGTACATGGTGCTTTATCCCGACCTTGGGGATTACTGAGGCCGATATCCGAGAACTCGGGCTCGTGTTGAGAGGACCCGTCTTATTGTCCTTTGTTCCCGCTTTTGGGGCAATCGACTGCCTGGCGCTTGATTACCGTTGACCATGAGTGGGACTTTAGGGGCCAGACCTGGTACCGACCTCGGGTGTCTCGAGATCGGGCTCATAACTTGTCGAGTTCAGTTGATTTCTGAGCCTGATGTTTTCCCGACCTCGGGGTCGGGGTCGGCCAACTTCGTTATCCGCTGAGTCTGGTTGGTTCCTGAGCTTGGTGTTTTCCCGACCTCGGTGGTCGGGGTCGGGGTCAGCCTCAGATGTAGACTTAGTATTATTGTGCCCTTTGTCGGATCTGCGGCGCTTTCTACCGACGACTATGATACCCCAGGGGTATACGTGAATATACTCCATCATGAGTTCCCCACTTTCCGAAGCGAAAGTGAAACTTGAGGTGAGAGAGAGTAAATCTTCACTTTCCTGGACTCGTTCGCCCGACAGGGGTGCTGCTCTTCCATGGTCATGACAAAGGGGTACCTCATTAAAAACTCCGTTGAGGAAAAACCCTGTGGGAAAAAATCCTAACGGAGGAAAAAGAGTATACTCCGCTTTGCCATGAAGTTCGGAGAGGAAAGCGACGCCCCGCTGCAGAGAAGTCTGAGCTCGAGCTCCACGTATTTCACGTTCCAAACCTGCTTCATGGGTTAGTTGCTACATCCACGGCCCCAGCCGTGGGTTGATAAAATTTATTTTGAATTCGGAGAAATTAACAGGAATTATAATGTGTGTGCAGAGCTCGGTTTCAGAGGTATACCTGTTTGGTGCTGATCTCGAGGTTGATGTGTTTTCCTGAGCTCGTGGCAGTCTTGTTTTTCGATTTTGTTCCCGAGTCCCCCACTTACCAGCCCCCCACTCTTGTGGTCTTAGAATATTTTCTAAGTGCAGAAGAGTATGAGTTTGAAGGGGACGAGGCAGTTGCATTTAGCGTTTGGTGGACTTAGGAGAATTTGTGGCGTGTAGTAACGCTGATGTGTACAAAGAGGAATATTTAAACATTCCTTTTGCAACATTTGTAATTAATAGCCGCATCTCAACATTTAATGCGAGGGATGGCGTTTGAAGTGATAGTACGACGCCATCATTGCGCTTTTTGCACGCCTTTTGGAAAAAACTTTGAGCTTTTTGGGCGGTTGGAGAGTAGTGCGCAACGTGTAATCTTCCCATTCATTTTTGAAGGGAAGTATGAAAGGCGAAAGCTTTCGTCTTTCTCCTTTGCGCTCCCTTTTGCTTTCGAGTTTTCAGAGTTTTCAAGCAGTTCAAGAGCTCGTCTTCTCCGACCAGTGCTTCCGAAGTTCTAGCTTTCTCCGTCAACCTTCCTCTCCAGGTTAGTCTCCGGCTCCGCCTGTTTGCTTTTTGTCTGTCGTAGTTTAGCCGGAAAACCCAGAATGAGGGGTTTTCCGTCAAACTGGTTTTGTGGATAATGGGTGGTGTACAGTCCACCATTCCTGATGAGGTTGGTACCTCTGGACCCGGAATCGCATGCTGATGTCGATTCGAGTGTTTAAGTTTTGTTTGGGGGTCGGATTATTGGTCCTTAACCCCGGATTCTTGACTGCCTGCATGTGTATTTGTTTTTCTGCAGATTCGAACATGTCTTCTCAAAGTGCTTCTGCTAACATTGGGGACAGGGCCAACAATGACCTACCACTGAGGTATGATGATGCCGCCGCCTTGAGAGAGGCTGGTTTGAATGACGACCTCGCAGATGCTACCTCCGCACTTGAGGCTGTGCCGCTGAATGCGCGGCCAGGTCGCAGGGCTCCCGTTAGGAGAAATGTTAAGGAAAGTGCTGAGTTTTTCATTTTGGACGGCTTTACCGCGTCCACAGTTGTTTGTTCTCTGTCTCACAGGGAATGGGAGGAGGCTAGGCGCTTTTGCGGGCCTAGTGTAGTTGTGATGAGGCCGGATGCAGGTGAGCTGCCCTCTTCTTGCCCCTCGGGGTTCTTCGTTGCTTACTATGATGCCGTCAAGCATGGCTTCCGGTTCCCCCTGCATCCCTTTTATGCCGAATATCTGGATTGGGTCGGTCTGCTTCCTTGTCAGCTTACCCCCAACGGGTTCTACTATATAGCTGCCTTTCTCCTGCGTTGTGTGGATTTGAAGATTACTCCCAGCGTGGGTCTCTTTCGCCATCTGTTTAATATTGGTCGTAACCCGTCGAAGGGGAACCAAAGCTATGCTTCTGTGGCCCAGGTCAGGGGCTGTAGTGTGTTTATCAACGCCCCGACTTCATACCGCGGCTGGAAGGGCAGGTTTTTCTACGTCTGCACAAACCGCCAGGAGGCATCGACAGTGTCGTCGTTCTCCACCGATGTCTCGGTCCTTACCCGGGAGTCGATGACTGCCCGGAAGCACAACGCAGGTGATCCAGGTGAGCACGCTGACGATGTGGAGAAATACTTGAAGCTCGGTCAATGTGATATTGGAAGGTTTGTGACCAAAAAGAAGCTCCGAGACAACTTGAAGTGCACCAGTTTCTCACCCTTAGCTGTGCTTGGTGATGAGGTGATGGCGATCGACGCCGCACCCGTCAGAAATGGTGAGGAAGAAGTAGTCCCACCACCAATTGCTCATGTAAGTGAGGTGCCCGTTCCCGGTTTTGGCGTCGTCGCCCCCTCAGGCTCTGAGGATGATGAGGAAGTGGAGGTTACTGCCTTCCAAGGGGTAGGTGAGCAAGGGGAGCAGGTTTCCCCGTCGGGCCAAAGCGTGGCTCAGCCTGAGACCGGCGCCATTGTACCTGGTACGTTTTTCCTTTACTATCCTTGTTACGCAACTTGTGTAACTTGTCTTGGGTTTTATTAATATTGAGCTATTTGTTGTTTATAGGTTGCCCAAATATTTTTGCTCTTCTAGACCAGGTTCAGAGGAACCTTGCGCAGGGGGAACCATCCAGTTCTTCCCCCGGTGAGTCTTCCTCCTCCTCTGGGGAAAGTGATGGGGATGACGTAGGCTCTGTGCATGATTCCCCAGTTAATCCTGATGTTGCTGCTGCCCCTGCTGAGGATGAGGCTAGGACGGCCTGTGATCCTCATGTGGATGAGGTGAAGGCCACCGTAGGTGATGCTGACCAAAGTGCCGCTCCTGGCTCTCCTATGAGGGGATCTTCCTCTGGCCAGGATGCTATTGCTATGAAAGATATCGGGGTAGCCGATATGGACGTGGATGTCCCTGGTGCCATTCCTCAAATTGTTGTTGAGCCTGCCACCGTACCCCCCTTCTCTCACCCAGACATGTTGATTATAGAGAGCGAAAGCGAGGATGAGGGGGGTAAACGAGCTCGTATGCCCCCTAAAGACTATGGGACTGTTCCCGAGACCAGTCCGCGCGTGGATGGGGGCAATGAAGCAGGTCCTTCAGGCCACCCTGAAGCTGACCGCCTCAGGTTCCCCAGTTGCCGCTCATACCCTGATCCGGACAATCAGTGATTTAAGTACCGCATGGAGCGAGATCACAACTTTGTTAGTGATACTGTGCATGGCATGGGCTTCCTGTCGCAGATCCGGCCTTTTGCAGATGATTATATTCTGAGTCGCATGACTACCACAGAGATAGCCCTGGATGCTGCCAACTCTTGCCTTAAGGTCGGTGAATCTCTTCTTCTCTCGTTTTTCTTGTTTATCATATTTTTGGTCATTGTCTGATCGCGAATTCTCGTTTTCAATGTGCATTCATGTGCCATGAGTTGGGCCGTCGGGCTGATGATGCAGAGCACCGGGCCCGCCAGGCCTGGAAGAGGGAGGCCGGTATCCTCCGTACACGGTCCCTGGTTGAGCAGGCTCTCAAGATTTCTGAGAGGCGTGCAGATGAAATGAAAGCCACCGCGGACCGGGCCCTCAAACAGACCGCACAGTTCAGTGAATTGCTCGATGAGTTCACTGAGAGGGCTTTGGGTGCCGAACATCAAGTGTTTGTTCTTGAGGCTGCGCTGGCGGAGGGCAAACGCCAATTTGAGAACCTGAAGGGTACCGCGGATGAGGCTGTTAAATCCGTGATTGAGGCCAAAAATTATGCCAAAGCCTCTGAAGAACTTGCTCAGAAGGCCGAGTATAAAGCTCGTTGTGCCGAGGAGGAGCTTGAGGTTTATCAAGCCATGCATAGGAAGATGACCGATATAGCCGAGAGCACAGTGGCTGAAAATGAGGCTCTCCGGAGATCAGTGATCGAGATGACTGACCAGGCCAATAACTTAGCTCGAGAGAATGAACATTTGCGGGAGAATGCTGTTGGCTGGCAGCGGCGCCCTTAGAGTGTCCCTGGTGCAGGACGGGCTCAAGGGAATTAAAATCATGCAGCTGGAGGCGGAAGTCCATGCTTTGAAGGATGCTGCAGCTACTTTTGCTGCAGAGCGCAGTCAGATCTTAGAAGGGATCATGACCGCACATGCTGCCGAGCTCTCAAAAGCAAAAGCTTCCGGAGCTGACGAGTTTAAAACCTCGTGCTCAGGTGATTCCCCCTCCCCTTTCACCGTTGCTTGGCTACACAGTGTGATGGGTCAGCACGTGAACAGCTGGCTGGCGACCGCAGATGGCCTGCAATTCCTGGGGAAGCAGTTGACGCCATCCCTGGAGTATGGGAAGTATTTGATGCAGAAGGACATCTATGATAAGCTCCATAAGGCTCTGCCTGATTTTAGCCATAAGAAGTATAAGCTTCCGAGGCCGATGAAGCATCCTGAGATAGCCCCGGGTCAGCAAATTCAGTATTCCCTGACTGCGCAGGCACAACCAGCTGAGGCCGGTGAGGAGGTGGAGCAGGAAAAGAAGAAGAAAAGGAAGAGGAAAGAGTGAATCTCCCTCCCCCTTTAATCTTTTCTGCATATCTGGTTGATGAGCCATTGCTATTGTAAACACTTTGAAACATTTTCTGTTACATATCTATGTATGAAATGTCTCTCTGTCTGCTTTCTTCTATGTGTGTTGCACATGTATTGTTGAGTGGGGATGGGCCATAGATGGCCTGTCCTCCTTTTGTCCTGAGCTTAGCATATGTTTGCTAAGTTGCAATAATTGTTCCCAGCAGAGGTTGCATAGCCAGCCTTGCTTGGGTGAGGCATTGCTGGTTCCTTGCTGTTTTTTCAATGGCAGGGAACTTGCCTTTGTTTGTTTTGCAGGCATGGATCTTAGATGTCCATGCTGCATTCTGCACATTGCATGCTTGTATAGTAATGGATTTTCAGGGGTCCGTTACTGCACAGTTTATCAATAGCATTGATTGCTAACTGTTGGAGCTTTCATAGGAGCTTTTGGCCGTCACTTTGGAGCTTTAGGCTGGGCTATTTCTTTGCAGTTGGTGACTTGTTTGTCTGGTACCCTGTGTTCTAATAAGGCTTTTTGGGACTAGATTTTCCTCTTAAGAAAATAGTTTGAATTTTTTTCCTTGATTTGTTTTTACTCATGATGTAAAAGTGATATATGTATACTGAATAATCGTGTTGAGCAGGTAAGGTGACTTTATCACTTAAAGTCCTCCTCTGTCAACTGATCTGAGCTTGTGCTGTCAAGATCATTCGCTCAGTCTGTGATGAAAATGTTTTAGCATAGTTGATGTAGTTGTTTCACTTGCTGTGAATGACTGTTGCAAAGGTATTTTATTTTGTAAAATATCCCAAACAGCTGTAATATTTAAACATAACCTGGGAAGTAGGTCCTGAGTTGTCAGCAAGGCTTGAGAAGTGGGCCCGACGGTTATGATCCAGACGCGAGGTCTTTGAGCGAGCTCGACTGGAATTCACTGTAACACCCCTAAATTTCCCGCCCAAAACATTGATATATTTAAAAGAAGTACTTTATTCATTCATCAAAGAGTTAAAGAAATACAGCGGAAGTCTAAAATAGGGAAATGTGTGTTACCGCCACATCCGGTCATCTCTTACCGAATGCACAGGCAACTCAAAGTAAAACAACAAAAACTAATGTAATAATAAGTAAATGTTTATTTCGAGACTAGATTTAACTAAGGCATCTTCTAATTCGCACTCAAGCTCGAGCAATCCATCAATCCACATAGGTATCCAACTCATCACCTGATAAAATTTAAGGGAGAAGAGAGAGACAAGAAAAATAACAAAAATTAGCTTTAGAGCTAAGTAAGTACTACCCAACCCCGTAAAATAATCAGGTTTGACTAAAAATAGATTTTTATATAATATCATATAAAAATACTCACACCATCGAAATTCTTTTCACTTTGATTTTTCTCAAGACTACTTCTTTACAAAAATCCTCAACTTCTCTATAAAACTTCATAATAACTCTTCTCTTTGATTTCCTCAAAAATCACTTCTTCTCTAACTTCCTAGTAATTTAGAAGGGCGGTGCTCAACCTTTCGACTGAGCCCGGTGGACCGTGGTTACGGACGGCCACCCCGAACAAGTGCCGGTACCACAACTGCTCTGTTGGAAACGAAACGACTACTTTAAGTGTGCACACCCCCTAAAAGGGATTCCAAGCCCTCCGAGTAGTAAGTCATCCCGAGTGGTCGGAACACAACCACCCCAATTCTAAAATTCTTGAATGATTAGGGACTACTACTATAACTTCTTGCTAAAAGGGATCATAGATCCAAATCTCACTTAAAAGGGATCATAGATCCAAATCTTACTTAAAAGGGATCATAGATCCAAAACTTAAACTGTACTTCTTAGTAGTAGTAGCTCTAATCACCCTCCACATTTATCCGGATGTGGAAAAACCGACACCTCGGATTACTCCCGAGATGCTATCTTCTTATGAAAATGTAAATTTTATCTTTGCTTAACAATACTTCAAAAATACTTCTTAATTTCTCTAAAAAGTCTCAAAGGTATTTAAAAATATTTAATACCCCAAAAGTTCTTGATTTATACTTCTTAACTACCATATATATAATATCTTCTCAAAATCACATACACAAAATTCACAATTCACACTTAATCACATAATGCATATAATAAGCATATAATACGAGGAAACAATTTTGGATTGGCAGAGAAACTTACCTTAAGTCCTGTTGCTCCTAGTTATCCTCCTCTAATCCGGTCTCTAGATAATCACCTTTTTAATTAAATATGATAAATTAGTCACTTATTCTATTTGTAATTACTTTACCCGAGTTTCTCCTTTTATTTTATTATTCGCATTAACTTTGGTTAATCACTTTTTATTAATCAAATTACCTTATTAATTCAGCCATTAATTATAATATTTGAATTCTAATATTAAATAAAATATCCGAATATTATTGACTACAACATCCAATTTTTATTCAATAATCACTATTAATTTACCCTACTCATAAGTTATTATCTAATTACTTTATTTACATAACCGAATATATTTATTTTCCTTATTTTATTCAAAAATTATTTTTAGTCCAGAATATTATTTTTCAACCTCACTGATTTATTTATTTCACCATTAATATTAATATTTCCTTATTTAATTACTTAACTAGTCTTATATGGCCTAATTTAAATAAATAGACTAAGAATCGACTTTATAAAGTAGTAACCGTCCATAAATATATTTTGGGTTTATATTCGACCTAGGTTGTCCAGATATCTATTTTATAATTATTTTCCCTAATTATTCCTTTAATTTCATATATCTATTAATCGGTTTAATTACAATTAAATATACTAAACCTTATTTTTATTAATTATAAATGGTCCATAAGGTCCTGGTTAGTCATATATTTATCCTAGTTTACTCCAATATTTATTTCATAATTATTTTCGTTATTTAGTTAATTATTTACTAAATGTGTATAAATTGGCCCAATTACCATTAAATCAATTAAAAATAACTAAAAATATTATTTTCCAATTCTGGTTGGTCCGAATATGTATATTTATACTAGGTATTTAATTTATATTTTTCCAGATTTTATTTATTTCATTTACTATTTTATTTTTAATTTTTATTGCAACTGGGCCGAACTGGCCCAAAATAAAACAACAGGCCCAACAAGAAAAAGGCCCAAAAAACCAGACCAGCTGGGTCTTCTTCCTCCTCAGCTCGCCGGAAAACGGGAAAAACAGGGGGGGGGGGGGGGGGGGGGGAGAACTTACTTCGTTTGGACGAGCGAAACGGCCGAAAACGGTGGTAGCAGGGCGGCGAAGGCCAGAGGTGGTACGGCGGCGGCGGTAGCTCCTCCCTCTTCTCCGTTTTCCGTCGAAATGTTTTTCCCCGGCGAAACTCCGGCGAGGCTTTTCTCCTTCGTTTCACGACCGTTTTCGACGATTCTTTTTCCGTTGGGTTCGTATCACGAAGGGGAAGGTTTGGGAAGTATTTTCAAGGCTTGGTTCTGGCTAAAACGCTGGGTCGCAAAAATATATATATATACGTATATATGTATATTTCTTAGTTTTTTTGGGATGAAGAAAACGCAGGTTCTGGCCTATTATTTATAGGGAAAGATGAGGGTTTTAGGCTGAGATGTTAGAGTTAGAGTTGGAATTAAATTGGTTTGGCTTGAACGTAGGGACTCTCGCAGGTCGCCGGTAGGAGAGTTCTTCTTGGTGAAAAATTCTGAATGCAGCGTGCGTTTGGTTTTCTTAGTTTATTTGTGTTTACTATTAGAGTTTTATATATATACGTAATTTTGTATGTAGGAGTATTAGGAGTATATATATATAAGTATTAATAATACATACATAGTTTATATATCGTAGGAGTATATATATATATATATATTATACGTACGTAGGTTTTTATATAATATACGTACTTAGTTCTTTTATCAGACCATTTTTATCAGACTAAAAATGTCGTAAATGTAAATTTTCTGTCTGGTTCACTTGTTTACTAAAATGCTGTTCTTATTACTGAAATATTTTTATCTGACTAAAACATCATAAATTTTGAAATTTTTATCTGATTGGCACGTTACCACTGTTGAATTTTTGTCTGACTTAATTAATTATAAAATTGTTATTTTCGTAATATTTTATCTGATTAAAAATTATTTTTATTTTTATTTAAATTTTTGAAGTGTCACATTCACAGTGATGCATTGTATTGCAGCCGAACTTTAATACCGGGCTGTTTTGGGTTTGCGCCATTGATTTTGATAGCGACCTCCTTCCAGACCGCGAGATATGGACTAGAGCTCGGCTATGCGGGATTCGTATGAGAGCCCGGCGGGGTCGGAAGCGAGAGGTGCAGGTAGTCAGACTTTGATTCCAGACTGTGGCATTGCGCCATCAATTTAGGGAGCTGACCACCTTCTAGACCGCGAGATATGGACTAGAGCTCGATACTGCGAGATTCATACGGGAGCCGGCGAGGTCAGAAGCGAGTGGTGCTCGACCAAGGTCAGGACCGTCAAGTAGCCCAACCTCATGGCAAGTACCACAGCTTTAGGGAGGATCATTCCCACACTTACCTCGTGGTAAGTGTGAAAACTTACTCCTCAAGGAGTGGACCGTCAAGTAGTCCAACCCTCCGGCTTAGCCTCTATCTCCCCCCGCCTTCAATGCTAAAGGGGGAGACGAAAATTCGTGGGGTGCGAGGACTTATAAAATCGCCTCAGCCCAATATTCGGGAGCCGCGTTGGGCTACTATCCCAGCTTGTTTTATGAGGAAGGAACAAGGGCTTATATAGATGCCTTGACTTCTCTCCTTGGGAGCCGCGTGGGGCTATTCTCCCTGTTTGGTTGTGGAGGGCTTACAAAGTGGCCTCGGAGATCGGGAGCCGTTGAGGCTGTTGTTCCCGGAGAATGGAGGGATTATAAAGTCGCCTCAAAGATTGATTGTAGACCGAAGAGTCTTTTGCTTGCGAGGGCTTACAAAGTCGCATCGGCTCGTTGGAGTTTGGCTGAAGAGCCTGTATTCGCGATGACTTACAAAGTTGCCTTGGTTTTGGAGCCCGGTTGAGGAGCGTGTGTCGTCGAGGGATTACAGAGTGACCTCAGATTTTGGGAGTCGCTGAGGCTGTTGTCCCTGGAAGCGTCGAGGTCTTACAAAATGGCCTCAGAATTTTAAGAATGGGCTGAAGAGCCTGTGTTTACGAGGACTTATTAATTTGCCCCGACTTATCTTATTGTTGAGTATAAACTGGAAGGCTTATAGGTTGCTTCCAGGGAGAGTTTTGTGTTGAAACCTTCCTTCATTAATTTCAATGGGAGCCGTAAATAGTTTACAGTGTACAGATGAGGCTGCTATCAGTGACTGTGATTGTGCAAAGTCTCCGTTTAGCGAGGGCTCATCGTCTCCTTTACAGCGCTGGGTCACTGGTAGTACCTCACCAGGTGGTGGACATTCCATAATCTCGGAACTTCTGTGCCTTTTGGAGTGCTTAGTTTGTAAGTGCCGGGCCGGACTACAGCTGTGATGATGTCGGGCCCTTCAATTTTTTTGGCCATCTTTCCTCCCTCATTGGGTTGGCCGACCGATCGTTGCCTGAGGACATAGTCCCCCACTTGGAACTCCCGACCTTGGACTCGGGCGTCATAATAGCTTTTGATTTGGCGTCTGTAATTCTCCGACCTCAAGAATGCGTTCTCCCTTCTTTCATCAATGAAGTTGAGATCGACTCGCATGTTCTGCTCGTTCTGCTCGGGGTCGTATGCTAGGACCCACGGGGTCGGAATTGTGACTTCCGTAGGGGCTTTGGCTTCAAAGCCGTAGCATAGTGAAAATGGAGTTTCACTCGTTGCCCTGCGGGGAGTTGTTCTGTAAGCCCACAGAATTTTGTGGAGCTCTTCCACCCAGCCTCCGCCTTCGTCTGTGAGCTTCTTTTTTAAGCCCGCCAAGATGGTGTGGTTGGCATTTTCCACCTGTCCGTTGCACTATGGGTAGGCGATGGAGGCTGCGGTGTGTTTGATTCCCCAGCTGGCCAGCATGTCTTGGAAACTCTTGGCCTCGAATTGAGTACCATTGTCCGTGATGAGCTGCTGTGGCACACCGAAGCGAGTGAGGATATTCTTGTGGACAAACCTCCTACACTGCGCCTTGGTTATGCTGGCCAGTGGTTCCGCTTCTATCCACTTGGTGAAATAGTCGATGGAGACTATGATCCATCTGCAGTTGCCAGTACCTCGGGGAAGCTGTCCCACGAGGTCTACACCCTATCTGGAAAATGGGATTGCTGTGCTTATGGGGCGTTCTGAAATTGTTGGCATGCTTCACAGATGCGTGCCATCCGTGCACAGTCTTTCGCCATGGTGGGCTAGAAATACCCCTGTAATAGGAGCTTCCTGGACATTGTGTGAGGCCCCTGGTGTGCCGAGCAAACCCCAGCGTGCACCTCTTCCATGGCCAGCTTGGCCTCACTGGTGTTGAGGCAGCGTAGGAGCGTGCGTTATAGGACCTTTTGTACAGCACGCCATCAAGGAGGGTGTAGGTCGGAGCTTGACAAGCCTGGCCTCGACCTCACTTTGGGGCAATTGCCCATTGTCAATGTATTCTTTTAGGTCGGTAGTCCAGTCCCTCGGGATGGATTGTACCTGATGTATGAGGGTCTGCTGTATGCTCGGTGTTGACAGTTCCTCCACCCGAGCTATCTTGGAGATGTACTCAGGCGTGTCGGAGCCCACTTTAGATAGAATGTCAGCTTCTTGATTTTGAGCTCGCGGTATCTGCAGGATTTCATACATCTGGAAATTTCCTAAGAGTTCCAGTGCAGCAGCCTTATATTCTTTCATCCGGATCTCCTTTGTTTCACAGGAGCCATTGATTTGCCCGACCAAAAGCCTCGAATCACACTTAATCCTCAGCTTTCCCACCTGCATATTAGCTGCAAGGCGTAGACCAGATAATAAGGCTTCATATTCTGCCTCGTTGTTGGAGACTTTGAATGCAAAGCGTATAGCATAGTAAGCTCGGAAGCCCTCGGGGGTGATGAGTACAACCCCCCCGCAGGCTTTGGCTGCTGAAGAGCCATTAGTGAGCAGTGTCCACCAGCCGTCCTCGTCAGTTGAGGTGACTGGGGTCAGATCTCTGGCAGTGCATTCTGCCATGAAGTCGGTGAGGGCCTGTCCTTTGATGGCCGGCCTCGGTTTAATCTCAATCTGATATTGGCTCAGGAAGACGGCCCATTTGACCATCCTGTCCGAGCTCGTTGGGCTCCTCATTAGTTGGCCCAGTGGTTGGTGGGTGAGAACATGCACAGTGTGGGCCTGGAAATAGTGAGCCAGGTGCTTTACAGTCCATACTACTGCGAGTACAGTCTTCTCTACAGGGGAGTACCGGAGCTCAGTGTTGCGCAAAGTTTTGCTTATGTAGTAAATGGGCTTTTGAGCTCCATCTTCCTCGCGAATTAGGACCGAGCTCACGGCCCCGTGGCTGACGCCAAGGTAGAGGTACAGTGTTTCCCCGTGCTCAGGTTTTGACAATACTGGCAGAGAGACAAGATATCACTTGAGGTCATCGAATGCTGTCTGGCACTCGAAAGTCCACTAAAATTTTGCAGACTTCCTCATAATTTGGAAGAATGGCAGTGCACGCTCAACCGATTTGGAAAGGAATCGGTTGAGGGCTGCCAATTTCCCAGTTAACCTTTGGACTTCTTTAACATTTCAGGGCGGCTCCATGTTGAGTATGGCCTGCACCTTCTCCGGGTTTGGTTCAATTCCACGCTGACTGATCATATAGCCCAGGAATTTGCCCCCTTGAACTGCAAATGTGCACTTCTTGGGGTTCAGTCGGAGGTTGATCTTGTTCATGATTTTGAAAATCTCTTCTAGATCATCGACGTGTGTGCTGGCTTTGTGGCTTTTGACTATCATATCATCCACGTATGCTTCCATTGTTCTGCCGAGCACAGCTTTGAAGACCCTGACCACCATGCATGTGTAGGTGGCACCTGAGTTCTTGAGCCCAAACGCCATGACCAGATAGCAGAAGATGCCCTCTAGAGTCATGAAAGCTGTCTTCGGGGCGTCGAGCTCATTCATGAAAATCTGGTGGTAGCTCCGGAAGGCATCCAGAAAGCTCATGAGCTCACAACCGGCTGTTTCATCAATGAGCTGATCGATGTTCGGCAGTGGGAATAGATCCATCGGGCAAGCCTTATTGAGGTCGGTGTAATCAACACACATACGAAATGTCGGTGGCTTGGGTTCCAAAACAACATTCGCTAGCCAATCCGGGTATTCGACTTCGGCGATGTGATTTATGCTAAGGAGCATAGTCACCTCGGCCTTGACGAATTCCCTTCTGTCCGTAGACAGGTACTGCTCGCGCTGCTTAACAGGCGTTGCGTTCGGGTCCACGGATAGCTTGTGCGTGATTATGTTATGATTAATCCCTGTCATTTCATCGGGGCCTAAGGCGAAAATAACCTTGTATTTAACAAGAACAGAGATTATTGCTTGCCTCAGTCCTGGCTTCAGATTTGTCCCAATCTGAACAGCTGTTTCTGGATTTGATTGATCCAGGACGACAGTCTCCAGTGTATCTACAGACTCAGCTCTGGGAGTTTCCTCCTCGAGCGCAGCTTGTGAGATGGTGTTGATGCGCGTATCTCTGGCTGCCATCCGCTTTTTCATCTTCATATAGCAGGACTTGGCTATCTTCTAGCTGTTTCTGCAGTAGCCGACCCCGATCTCAGTCGGGAATTTCATGCAGAGGTGTCGCATGGAAATTACAGCCTCCAGATCTTCCAGTGTTGGCCTTCCCAGTATGACATTGTGAGCGCACTCGAGTCGCACCACCACGAACTCCACGGGGATCCTCGAGTGGTGAGATCCATCCCTGAACCTGAGGGTGAGCTCAATAGTGCCCTCGGCGTCTATGGAGTCACCGGTAAATCCGGAGAGGGGAGTTCAGATAGGCCTTAGAGAGTTGACATGGAAGTCTAGCTCATGAAATGTCTGTATGTACATAATGTTGATGGAAGAGCCTGTGTCAACGTAGGCGCAGTGGATGATTGCTACGTCCACCTCACACCTTACCACCAGCGCATCCCTGTGGGGGGAAGGGAAGTCTGGCAGATCACGGTCGATGAACGAAATTACATCTGACCTCGCTCTTTTAGCAGCGGGTGGGGGGTTTGTGATGTCCCCCACGTAGAGCTTGTCGTTCCACCTTTTCCTTTGTGCGACTGTGTCTCCACCCGTGTTCCCTCCGATGATCATCCGGACCTCATGCCGGGGCCGCTGGCTGCGCCTGTTATCCTCGGCCGAATCATCATCGGAGATCAATCCAATGTCTTTCTTGCGGGGGGAACGGTCAGACTCTCGTTCCTCATCCTAGGATCTGCGTTCATGGCCCCGCTTCTGACCGGATTCCGGCTTCCGGACAAACTGAGTCAAGTACCCACAGTTGATCAGTTTTTCAATTTCCAGCTTCAATGTGTGGCATTCATCAGTGGCGTGGCCATGGAACCTGTGGAACTTGCAATAGGGGCCTGACTTGTCCCGCTGCTGGATCTCATTGATTTGCGGGTCCTGTACCACCAACCCTTCCTGGTCGGCAGCCTCCAGAATGTGACTGACGGAATGGGTCAGTGGCGTCAGGACCTCGGGTGCTAGAAGCTTGGGACCCGTCCAGTGGCGCTTGCCTTGAAGTGGCCCCTGTTCCGGCCCTTATCACCATCATCGCGAGGCTTATCCTCCCGCGACAGCTTTGGTTTTTCCAGCTGTTTTTGTTCCTGCTTCTGGGGCTTTGCAGCATTTTCCTGCGCCCTCTTGCGGCTGTGCACTTCCTCCGCTAGGGCATAGTTCTGTCCACGGTGGAGTGCCCGCTGATAGTCCCGTGGGGGATCAATGATAAGGCTCCTTGAGAAGCCACCAATCCACAGGACCTCTTAGAGCATAGCTAGACGAGTGTTGTCATCAGCTCCATAGAACTTGGAGGTCTCTTCATTCCACCGTTCCAGAAATTTGCTCAAAGGCTCATCTCTGCCCTGCTTAATGGATAACAGGTAGGAGAAATGCTTTTTCGTCCTCGCCCTTGCGGCGAAGTGAGTGAGGAAGCGTGTAGCTAGCTTCCTCCATGAATCGATGCATTCATCAGGGAGATCATTGAACCAATCGTATGCCTCCCCCTCCAAAGTGGAGAGAAACATACGGCAGATATACTCATCGTTAGCGCCCAACATATACATGCCGGACTGGTAGCGGGTGTAGTGCTCCTGGGGATCAGTTTTACCCCCACAGAGCTGAATTTTGGGCCCCTTATACTTTGGGGGTATAGGGGCCTGCACGATCCGTGTGGTAAAGGGGGTTGCAGTCCTTACCCTTACTGTGACAGGCTCCTGGTTGATCTGAGCCTGGAGTTGCTGGACCTGGAGCGTCAGTGCTTCCAGCCGAGCATCACACGCCGTCTGCTGGGGCGGTGGTGGTGGTACCGCTGCCACTGCAGCAGTCCGCAACTCATTGACCTGTTGAGTTTGGAGGCGGATCTGTTCCTCCCGCGGATCCACCTGGCTCTGGCGCCGTGGTGGAGATTCATCCTGCCGCCTCGGCGGTGAGAGCCTTGGCTGGCGCAGGGGTTGCTGCTGCTGCTGCTGCTGCTGTTGGCACAGTGGAGAAATGTGCTGTTGCCTTGGGGGAGAAGGCATCTGCTGGTGGCGTGGGGGGGGGGGGGGGCGAATCTAGGGGAATGATTGCCCCCTAGCCTCTCCAAAGCGGGTACACGCTCTGGAGTCCTTCTCCCAGGCTGTTGCTGTTGCTGTTGCCGGGGGATGTCGAGAACTGGGGAGTTTGCCCGGTTAATCCCCCGGATGTTGACAGACAGGCGTTGATTCACCATAGATCGTTCTCCCAATCTGGAGAAGATGGGACGCCTTCCCACTTCGATCCAGGGATTGGGATTGTCATCCTGTTGCAGGGAGGGGGACTGCGAGGAGTCCTCAGTGGTGACAACATAGACACCCTCATCATTGGTGTAGCCGTAATCAACACGGCGTGCAGTGTACCTGGACGGTAGTGCGGGAGGTGGCGGTGGTGCCATCCTCTGTGGTGCCGCAGTGGGACAAGAAGTCCCCGCTTATTGTGCGAGAGGCACAGCGTTTGCAGGTGCTGTGGAAGCTACCTGGCGGATCGGGGGAGAGTAAATCCCCGGAGTCGCCCTCTGGCGAGGGGGAGATTGGTAGACCATCTGTGCTGGTCTCTCCACCACCAGAGGGGAATCAATGGAGCCTACTCTCAGAGACCGGGATCTGGAATTCGCCGATGAGATAGGCCTGATGGCATGAGGAGCCATAGTAGCTGCAGGCTGAGATTGCAGCGTGGGGAGTACCTGCCGCAATCCAGTGATGAGGGCGCCAACCGCCGCAGAGGGATCCACCATCAGAAGGTTCTGGAATTGTGGGATCACCTGTGTGGACGACATTGCCACTGCATCACGATTGAGCAAGATCTGTTGACGCAGATATGGGGAGGCACGCTGAATCTGATTGCGCAGATCAGCAGAAGTTTCAGCGACTTGTTTTCCCTTGGCGGCCCTCCTGGCTCTGGAAGTAGCAGTAGCTTCCAGCGAGGGCTCGACCTGTGCGACGGCAGCAGCAGCACGCCGACTTCTCAGAATTCTCTTTCCAGCCATTGTTGCAGAAAAGTTTGCTGTAGATCTGGAGAGAATCGGGAGGATCTGACTTGTTCACAGTTCGACTCTCAACGAGAGCACCAGAAATGATGGATCGTTGGACCAGGGGTGGTCGGAATCCACCGAGAATGAGAGTAAAGGGGAGAGCGAACTGGACGGAAAAGTTAGGTACTCGATCTGGTAAAATCTCTGTGTATATGTCTCAAGAGTGCAACAGATTAAGCATCCCTTTCCACAAGTTGGAAGGTGATATTTATACTAACGGGAAAAGAGAAATACTTGGTGGCCAAGCAAAAAATGCTAGTCTAATGGGAGAGGGACACATGTAAAGCTACTCTAACAAACTATTAGACTAATTGAAGGGGGAGCAGCCACGTGTAAAGCTGATTGGAGAGAGAACATTTGATAGCTGGCTGATTGATTATCCTTCTAACAGAATTTCTGCCAGAAGTTTTGTGTAGCCGCATGCGGATAATCTGGAGTATTCCTTTGGTGCAGAGAGTGACGTGGTGGTGTTTCCTTGCGAGATAAATCCTTGCGGATTCTATCTAAGTACATGGCGCTTTATCCCGACCTTGGGGATTACTGAGGCCGATATCCGAGAACTCGGGCTCGTGTTGAGAGGACCCGTCTTATTGTCCTTTGTTCCCGCTTTTGAGGGCAATCGACTGCCTGGTGCTTGATTACCGTTGACCATGCGTGTGACTTTAGGGGTCAGATCTGGCACCGACCTCAAGTGTCTCGAGGTCGAGCTCATAACTTGTCGAGTTCAGTTGATTTATGAGCCTGATGTTTTCCCGACCTCGAGGTCGGGGTCGGCCAACTTCGTTATCCGCTGAGTCTGGTTGGTTCCTGAGCTTGGTGTTTTCCCGACCTCGGCGGTCGAGGTCGGGGTCAGCCTTAGATGCAGACTTAGTATTATTGCGCCCTTTGCCGGATCTGCGGCGCTTTCTACCGGTGACTATGATACCCCTGGGGTATACGAGAATATACTCCATCAAAACCATACATGCATAATGCATTGACTTGCCTAAATGTTCAATTGTTCAAATAACCCTTATGTTTAGGATTTCGGACTTATGTCATGTACTAATGTGGTATGTAAATCTATTACAAATATTCTGGTTAAAAGGATGAGAACTCTCTTGGCTCAGCTCATTAATCCAGTGGAAAGTGCTTTGTGGAGAATAGGAATTAGGGATTCTGTCAACAACTTTTGTGAAGAGTACTCTAAGCGTCTAAGGAGTCTGCCTCATGGAGAAGCCTCATTTGAGAAAACACATGAAGTATAGAGAGGAATAAGAGATTCAGATAAGGGGATCACTGTCATTACTCTAGTCCTGTTTTGTATGGAGTATCTATCTACAGTATAGAGTATAGAAGCTTCTAATCCCGACTTTAACTTTCCTCACAAATGTGGACAACTAAAAATACACCACCTCAATCATGACACTTATGAAGTGTATACAAAAGTTTCACAAGATAGTAGGTATGGCCATTAGCATTGACAAATCAAATACATTGTTTGCAATTTTAAATGGACAAAAGAAAAATAGTATTTTGAATCATTTCATTTTCATTTTTATTTACCCCAGTGCCGCAACGGCTCCCACCTATGATTGAAAAAATGATGGTTACATCTCAAAAAGAGAAATGAAATGTATGAGTTATGCAAGTAGGTTAGAACTTATTAGAGTTGTGATACAAAGAGTCTTGACATATTGGCTCCAACCATTCCTATCCTGGTGGCAGTTTTGGAGACAATAACTTCTTAGTGCATTCAATTCTTATAGGGGTCCTAATGCTAAAGTGACATGTGTGGTTTGTGGGCAAGCTAAAAGAAGAGGGAGGTATTTGGAAGGAAAACAGATCAGAAATTCATCACTGTTAGCAAAGACTTTATGGAATCTCCATTCGAAGATCAGAAAGACATGACCTGAGTCAAATGAGTTCACATTGTGCATCTCACGGGAGGTTCACGATGAAGATTTGATGTCAAAAGAGCTCTAGGATTGGCTATGAGATCAAAAGAAGACGAATGAAGCTGGAAAACAATGATCAGGATGACCTTTGGTCAATAGTTCAAGAATATCTCTTTGTAGAAGCATCCAAAGGACACGATTCAAGTTGCATATGAAAGCCAACTTCAAGTACTACAAATAATGTGAAGACATCATTCCGAGAATCTGAGATTAAAAAGGTTCACACAGATGATGAAGTCAGATGATCTCTGATGCGATTTCAGAATGAGACCTTCCACCGTTTTGATCATATCTCTTGATTGGATGATTCAAATCACATTCGGCAAATTGGGGTGGATAGAGGACTTCATTATCTACAACTTGAGTGAAGGAAGTTTTGTCAAATTCAGACTAGAAAAACGCTGAAAAAAACACGGACGCACGACCGTGCGTAGAAGTACGCACGATCGTGCGTAAGAGCGAAAACGACCGTGAAGCTACTGTCATGTACGCACGATCGTGCGTACTAGGACACGCACGATCGTGCGTACACCCGAGACGCGGATTTAAGCCCCCTTTTAGTCCCAGTTCAGCCCAAACTCATTTGTTTTTTTATAAATAAGGCCTCCGTACTCCTTTTTGGGGGTTACGAACATTACGGAGAGGCCTAGGGACGAATTTAACACCGTTTTTACGTTATTTTCTTCGAAGACCCTGGGATTATTTGTAAGTTCATCGTTTTAATTGATGACAATTATTTCTATTCATCTCAATTCTGTTGATTCTTCAATTATGAATTGTGAGTAGTTTAATTAGGGGTTTGGGATTGATGAAGGGGTTAATCATGATTGATGGCTAGATTCTTGTCGGTTTAATTGCATGAATGCCGTTTAATCTGTGTTTGAATAATTTAACTGATATATTCTGTAACCTGGAACCGCGGATAGAATTACAATTGCTTGTAGAATAAATTAAGAGAGATCTAGTTTATTCTAGGACACATTCACATACACACTTAATCGTTCGCTAAGAGATTAGTAACGATTAAGGGACCGTAAGCTCGCTCGTTTTGACAATAATTTAGGATCCTGTCGCATGAGAGATCAGTCTGGTCCCCTAAATTATTGTACTCTACGCCGCGAGAGCGGTAAGAACTTAGTAATGATTAGCTAGGCTCAATTAAATTAAATTCATGTAATTAGGCCAGTTCTGCCAAAAATCTGGTTACCCCGGAATCAATCCATGTTCCCTTCGTCGTTAATTAATAAGAAAACCACATTTATTTTAATCGCTCATCTGCATTAGTTTTAATTTTAATTCAACCAACCAATCTCGCACATCGCATTTTAATTTATTTATTTTCTGTTTAATTGCTGAATTTAGTTGATTCTTAATTCCCCTTTGTCCGTCCCTGTGGAGACGATACTCGTACTTTTAACCATTTTTCTACAATCATTTTGAGTGCGAGAAAACACACATCAAAGTACCATTCTTATTTATAACCAAACACTCAAGAACTAAACTGGACCGAAATTACTTTGTCTAGCACCAAATTGAGTACTAAAAAAGTCCAGAATCATATCGAGTAATAGTGTACAATTGAGAGATTACATTAGGTATGAACTCTTTTCTTGTTTAGAGTATGTGGTCCAAAAATTCCCATATGCATCTTCCCAAGTCCTAACTAAGCATCAGTTAGCCATGCGTCTAGTCCATTATGCTCTACCGAATACTATTTGTCTGAAGCCATACGACATCAACAATGGCAGGACACAATAGGGGGCCAGGTATGGCCATAACTGAAGTTTTTTCGGGTGTCAAGGTGTATAAAAACTAAAAAGACCTTCCCTGCCCAAAAAATAGTCATGTTTTAAATCTCCCCCCCAAAAGTGTCATGTTTAATGTTTCATAAGAAAGAGATGATTTTGTTTTGTAAATTTAATTACACAAAAGAAAAAATCCAAATTAAGATATGATTCCATGATTTTTACGGTTGTATCTTATAAAAAAATCTTGTATTATTATATCTGTGGCAATAGCTGGTTTCAAATCCTACGTCCGCCGCGGCACACAAGGTATTAGGCTATTATTATTAGGTTGACCCTTGGCACTTGTGCCTATGTGTATTTATTTTTAATTTCAATCTATTGAACTTCCATCCAAGAAAAATTATTAGGTTGACTTATACTATTACATTGAAATTAGGGCGTCTTTCGTGCAGTCAGAAGACGATGAGAACTATAATAGTAATTGTGCACAGGTGACTGCCTGCTCTATTATCACTATATTCCCGGTATATCAACTTCTAAACTTTATTAGTCTACTATTTATGAACCTCTTCCTACAGACTTTCTACAATTCAAGCTGCACACAAGATAGTGGTCATGAACAGTGGAAATATTATGGAAGTAAGCGCCATGATTATTAGTTAAACCTCTTATTATTGAGGTAAGCACCATGATACTCAACTAAAACCCATAATGCTTGTAGATGGGCAACCACAGGTAGCTTCTTCACAGTGATGACTTGTATGCGCGATTAGCTAAACGACAGGCGGATGCTGTGGCATGAAGTAAAGAGCCCTGTTGACTGGAATATCTGAATTGCCAGATTGGTTCACAACTATTTGTATATATTCATGACAGGGAATGTATTTAGCATATGTATGTATGGTTAGTGGAGAACGAAGAAGGCATCATGGATGACTGACTTTAGCTGCAGAGTTTGTGGTTTCCACGATTCCACCTTCTGTATTGTTGTTCAACTGGGATCAGCTTCTTATGTCAATTTATTATTGATAAACCGCTTTCACGTTCAAGAAAAATAGAGTTTAACCTTTGCTGGTGGTCCTTGAGTATTGTGTCTCAAAAGAATGACAAATGGTTTCTTTATTTTTTCTTCAGTCATAGGTTAGTGCAAATTATTGGAAGCTTTTTTAATTAAAATAATTTATGATTGCCTAAACTACATTTGCGATAAAAAGAAAAATTAAATTAAACAATGTAAAAAACTAATAACGTCTCTAAAATAAATTGAACAAGAAATCTAATTTTATCTCATAAGTGGACTAGAGTTAAATAAAATTAAGAGCTGATAAAATTTAAATGATGGAGGCAATTACAAAAATTGGTAAGCTTCAAATGAGTTTATCAAAGGACAACGAATTGATCTACTCCCTCCGTCCCAAAAACAACTTCACAGTTTGACTAGCACACACATTTAGGTAGATTAAAATTTTGTTTTGACTTTCCCAAATTTTTACTGTTTTGACACTGTTTAGCACTGTTTGGCACTGTTTGACACTGTTTTGATGTTGATAATTTGCCAAATAAGGAAGTGGGAAGAAGTGTGAAGTTAATTTTGGGACATCCATATAAGGAAAGTGGGAAGTTGTTTTTGGGACAAAGGGAGTATAAGATATGGGTGTATTTTTGAACTTAATAAATGAAACATGTTAAACCGTACATTTTTGAAATTAATAAGTTCATCATGTCTGATGATTTCAGACTTATGTCACGGTATGTAAATCTATTACAAATATTCTGGTAACAGGATGAGAACTCTTTCGACTGAGCTCATTAATCCAGTGCAAAGTGCTTTATCTTTGAGAAAACACGTGATATTATCTTTTGGAATTCTCTTAGGTATGTTTGTGAGTATGGAGGGAAGGGGAGGGCAAGACTTTGGAAGTATGTTGTTGGAGGAGAAATGGAGGGAAAGGTGAGAAAATCCTTTGTATTTGGGAGTAATAAATTTAGAAAATCGAGAAAAGTTTTTGAAGGAGTTATAATTAGAACCATTTGAGACATGACGATCTTAAATCATTGAATTGATATTCATCTTTAATTGAGGTTTAATTATCATTTCATTAATTATTATCCTTCAAAACCTTCAAATTGGGAGAACTAAAAAATTGATCATTTAGAAGTCACCCCTCCAATTTTTTAAACTCCAAATATGTAAAAAAAAGGGTCATTAGCCCCCACCAACCTTCTCCCCCTTCAAAACCCAACTCCCAAACACATCCTCAAAGAGAGGGATAAAATATTGAGATTAGGGGATCCATTGTCACCGGTGTAATCCTATTTTGTATGGAGTATCTATCCAAGAGTATGGACTATGGACTATGGAGTATAGAAAAACTTCTTATCCTCACTCTATCCAAGAGTATGTACTATGGAGTATAGAAAAACTTCTAATCCTCACTTTAACTTTCCACACAAATGTGATCAAAATAAAAATATATCAAATTATTTTTGCTGACTACTTAGGGAGTGTTGCAATCTCTGGAGAAAAGTGATTTTGACTTTTTTGTAATGAAAAGCCAAAAATGGTGTTTGTAAACCCAACTTTTAAACTAAATTAAAGCACTTATAAGTCAAAAGTTCAAAGTAGGCTTGAGGGTGCTTTTATCAGCTTATTGGTATTTATGTAAATACTGCCAACTTTGGGTATTGTTATTTGGGAAAATGGAAACTAATAACCCAACATTTTAGCGGTCTTCTTACAATAGTCCCACTTTTTCGTTATTCCAGAATAATCCAACCTTTGCACCCCATCTTCATTCGCTGGTCCGTGGACGGTTAATGATCTGTTATTCCAAGTTATTTTCTTATCCAAACTTGAAATAACAGATCATTAATCGGCCACAGACCAGCGAATGAAGATGGGGTGCAAAGGTTGGATTGTTCTTGAATAACGAAAATGTGAGACTGTTGTAATAAAACTACTACAAAGTTGGATTATTTGTAACACCCCCAAATTTCCCACCCAAAACATTAATAATTTAAAGGAAATTCTTTATTCATTCATCATAATGTTGAAGAAGTACATCGGAAGTTTGAAAGGGAAATGGGTGTTACCGCCACATCCGGTCATCTCCAAAGCGAATGCACAGGAAACTAAATCAAAACAAAGTAAAACAAATATTCGACATAATTAAAATGTTTATTCTTGGCTAAGTTTTTCTAAGGCATCTCTAATCCGCTCTCAAATGCATGTAATCAACAATCAACATAGTCATCATCACCTGCACAAGTAAAGTGCAGAAAACAAAACAAAGGAAATGAAACAAAAATTAGCTTTAGAGCTAAGTAAGTACTACCCAACCCCATAAAATAATCAGGTTTGGCAAAAATAGTTTTTCTTATAACATTATATAAAAAGAACTCACTCCACCAAAATTCTCTTCTTCTTTGATCATCTCAAAAAAATCACTTCTTCTCTAACTTCCTAGTAATTTAGAAGGGCGGTGCTCAACCTTTCGACTGAGCCCGATGGACCGGACGGCCACCCCGAACAAGTGTCGGTACCACAACTGCTCTTGCGGAAACGAAACGACTACCTTAAGTGTGCACACCCCCTAAAAGGGATTCCAAGCCCTCCGAGTAGTAAGTCATCTCGGGTAGTCGGGACTCAGTTGATAACCACTTTCGCGGCGTTGTAGTAAAACGGAGTCTAACCTTTCGGTTTTCCCCCGAGTATCGTGTCTCTTGAGGAATGACGGAGGAGTTTCTTGATTTTAAGCCCAGTCACAGGTTATCGCAAATTATTAGAAGCTTTCCAAATTAAAACTTTTGATTGGTTTTCTAAACTAGTTTTTTTTTGAAAAAGAAAGTAATTTAAATTATGCAAATACTAATGATGGATCAAAAATAAACTAAATGGAAAATATTAAACTCTAAATGGATTGATCAAAGAAGGGCAATGAATTGAATAATTAGAAATGGATATATTCTTGGACCTAGAAATTAGGGGAATTAAAACAAAAATTGGACTACTAATTTCTTTTCTCATAGACAAGAATAGAAATTACTTTCATTAATTTATCCTATTTCTAGGTTTCATCAATGTATTCAAAAATGGTTGGCTTGAATTAAATTCTACTCATAGACAAGACAAAAGTAATTCTCCAATATTTTGTTCAATAAAAATAGCCAAATTCATTAACTAATTAAACTCATTAATTAAGCAATTTGAATTTAATTCTCATAGACAAGATGTAAATCCATTTCATTAAAATTTCCTATTTCTAGGCCTTATTAACGTGCTTAAATATGGTTGGCTCAAATTATTTTCTAATCCCATAGACAAGTTAGAAATAATTTTCCAAAATTTAATTAATGAGAATGGCTAACAATTATTAATTACTATCTCATCACTTTTGAATAACTAGTCCAATTAATTAATTTTAACCCCTAATTTTCGGCTAACAAGTTAATCCATATTCCTTTAATTCAATTCATGCCCAAGAGTAAATTAACTACAACAACTCATTACTAATTTTAACATTTTATGTCACGCCCCGGACCGCATCCAAGCCACGTAGACAACCGCCGTACAATCCGATAAGGACAACAACAGTTCATCCCTATTGAATTGTACAAGGCGTCCGATTGATTCTATTGCCAAACCGATTAGTAAACACATACAATCAACATCAATATCATAATCAAACAAATGCGGAAATAATAATATGTTTGATACTTAGCCACACGTGGCAAACACGGGCACGCAGGCCCCCAACTGTTTTAATGAAAATATTGTTCAAAAAAATCCATGAGCAGTTTATATATTTCAAAAATATGAATGGAAGCACGAACCACGTCTTCCTCCTCGAAGGATCACCCTAGGCAAAGGTGCAGGTAGTAGGACTCTAGCCTCAACCTGAAAAATGTGAGGGCCCCCGGAGGGGTCAGTACTCCATAGAAGTACTAGTGACAAGCAGACTATATGAAGAATAACTAATGTTTCAGACACGAGACCCAAAAATAGGGTGATACATATATATATGTGACTCATTCATCCGATGATACATACTGTATATATATATATATTTGTAAAATACTCGACCCGTAGATCATTTCATTCAAAGAGTCTTTTAGAGATAAAGTTCTTACCTGACCTTTCTCACCCTTTTCCCGAATGCCTAGCTCACCAGCTACATTCTACATTCATAATATCCTACCGAGTTTTGGGAGCATTTAGCATCCCGGGGATACTCAACCCCAACCGAGTTTCAGGATCATTTACCGTCCCGGTGATACTCAACCCCAACCGAGTTTCAGGATCATTTGCAGTCCCGGGGATACTCAACCCCAACCGAGTTTCAGGATCATTTATAGTCCCGGGGATGCTCAACCCCAACCAAGTTTCAGGATCCTTTATAGTCCCGGGGATGCTCAACCCCAACCGAGTTTCAGGATCATTTATAGTCCCGGGGATGCTCAACCCCAACCGAGTTTCAGGATCATTTAATGTCCCGGGGATACTCAACCCCAAACTAAATCCTTACCAAACCCTAACCTGGATATGGCTAACCTTTCGTTCCTTCAACTATGGACAATACCTAGCCCTATAGTCATATAACCAACCTTAGGAACCAACGTGGGCGGGTCCCACCTGAACGGCCCACATTAACCCGCTCAAAACTGCCCGTTTTGAGCATAAACCAATACTCGATCGAGTATCTACCCATACTCGGTCGAGTACAGGAGGCGGTAGCCCCCAAAGCAAATTTTCAATGTATACTCGATCGAGTATCTACCCATACTCGATCGGGTATAGGAGATAGTAGCCGCCTGGGCAATTCTTCAGCAAATACCCGGTCGGATATGTGTCAATACCCGGTCGGGTATGGCAGTTGACTTGGCGGTCAACGCCCGTTTGACCACCCAAACGGAGTCCGATTAACTTGAAATTTTATACACATATACTTCTTGATGTCCTTGATCAAAAAATACCATTTTGGATCCATGGATCATCACACAAAATATGTTATCACATTTTTAATCACCAAACCTACATAACATGTTTTTCAACTATGTTTTATGCAAAATCATGGCATAAGCAAATACTTGATTATCTTTAATCATTCCACAAAACATATCCTTGATTACTTTAGGTAATCTCATGCCTCGCGCAAAAGTTATAAAGCATAAAGCCGTCTTCTCACCTTAATGAGGCTTATGAAGTTCTAGCCTTCCCGATTTAGCTCCGGTGAAACTCCGGCGAACTTCAACGAACTCCGGCGACAGCTCCAGCGCCCCTTTCAACTCCGTGAAAGTTCCTCAAATACCTTAGACAAGTTACTAACAAGTTTTTATCATCATAAAACCCAAAGTAATACAAATAACCTCCAAAAGGTTATTTTCTGGCGAACCGGTTACTTTGGCTTCTAAGTCCGTTCTTGGACTTAGAATCACCTTCCAACCCCTCATTCTACACTTCCAAACGTGTAGAACAATACTAGGGTGTGGAATATGATTGTATAATCGTATAAAATGATTGAAGAACAAGAAATGGGGTTTATGGAGTCATTACCTTGTTAAACACAAGTTTTCCCACCTAAACTCCTCTTTTCTCTTCTCTTTTTCCTTCCTTCTTCCTCCCTCAACTTGGTGCGTGTATGATGGATGAAAATGGAGTTTTTTCCAGAGATTCTCTCCTCTAGGATGATGGTCTGGCCGAGCATATGTGTTGAGGACTGATTGAGAATGCCTTTTTGGCATTTCTCACCAAATAATATGGGAGGGGTCCCATTTCATTTATTTGTTTTGATCCCAGATCACTTCATGCCTCTCCCCCATGTTCTTTTGCGGCTCCCCTTGCTTCCTTGCAGAGATAAAGACGTGGGTTGGCCCCCACTTATGTGGGAGGTCAACCCTTTGTGTACCCGAGTGTACAATCGGTCCCGAAAGTTGTATTTTCCGGACTGTTTTAAGTATATTTTATTTTATCGGGTCAAATAAAATATAACACTTGTTCCCAATCCTTATTGGACCTTAGAATCAATATGCATTCCCCAACTTTAATTTAGAAGTCTCCGAAATCCCTTTTTGGGCTGTTATCTGATAAATTTGCCGATACCGATAATTTGGCCCTGTTTGACCAACCGGTCAACCCTGTGCCATTGCTATGGCCCAATTTGGATATCCAGCACCATATACATATTATTTAGTCCAAGATTAATATAATATGTGGTCCCGACAATATCGGGCGGCCCCACATCCGGTGTGGGCCCCACGTGAATTTTACTATTCACGTAATAGAAATGATAAAAAATTTACAATCACGTAAAAATGTTTTTATACATTTCTCAAGGTTCAATACATGATTTGGTTCAGTACAAATACTCGGGGGCGGTGTTACAAGTTCTACCCCCCTTATTTGGGATTTCGTCCCCGAAATCCACGCGTCTAGTAAAACAGAAATGGATATTGTTCCCTCATAAGGGTCTCCACTTCCCAAGTTTGCTCCTCGACACGATCACTCTTCCAAAGTACTTTTACCATCGGCACCTCTTTTCTCCTTAGCTTCTTTACCCGTCGGTCCATGATTTTCACCGGCTGCACCGTATAGTGTAGGTCTTCTCGAATTTCCACCGGTGGTTTCTCAAGGATATGTGACGGGTCCCGCACATACTTCTTGAGCATAGAAACATGAAATACATTGTGAATCTTTTCTAACTCTGGGGTCAACTGAAGTCGGTATGCTACAACCCCAATCCTTTCAAGGATTTTGAACGGACCTATGTAACGTGAGTTAAGCTTACCCCGACTGAGGAACCTGATGATCCCTTTCCAAGGTGATACCCTCAGAAATACCTCGTCACCAACCTCAAACTCCAACGTCCTCCGACGTTTATCAGCATAGCTCTTCTGCCGGTCTTGGGCAGCCTTGAGCCTATCCTGTATGACTTTTATCTTCTCCTTAGTGATCTCGACTAACTCGGTGCCCTCGAGCTTAGCCTCGCCGACCTCGTCCCAACACAATGGTGTCCGGCATTTCCTCCCATACAATGCTTCGTATGGAGGCATGCCTATACTTGCCTGATAACTGTTGTTATAAGCGAATTCCACTAAAGCCAACTGATTGTCCCAGCTCCCCTGGAACTCCAAGGCACATGCCCTTAACATGTCCTCCAAGATCTGAATCACCCGTTCAGATTGCCCATCCGTTTGAGGATGAAACGCAATGCTAAACCTCAATTTCGTACCCATGGATTCCTGGAACTTAGGCCAAAACCGTGGTGTGAACCGTGGGTCTCTATCCGATACTATAGTAACCGGAACCCCATGCAGTCTCACGATCTCATCTGTGTACAATTTGGCCAACCGCTCGAGCGTATAGGTAGTGTTGATAGGTAGGAAATGAGCGCTCTTGGTCAGCCTATCGACTACCACCCATACTGCGTCGTAGTTCCTAACCATCCGTGGTAGACCCACCACGAAGTCCATGGTAACATGTTCCCACTTCCATTCTGGAATGGTAAGTGGTTGTAGTAACCCTGCTGGGTGTTGGTGCTCTGCCTTAACCTATTGACAAGTAAGGCAACGGCTCACGTATTCTGCAATCTCTCTCTTCATCCCCGACCACCAGTAACTTTCTTTCAAGTCCCGGTACATCTTTGTACTGCCCGGGTGCATGGCATATGCAGATGAGTGAGCCTCCTCAAGGATAGACTTTCGGAGCTCCTCATCCGATGGCACACACACTCGTTCCTTGAATAGCAGAAGTCCATCTTCCCTCTCACGGAAACCTTCGACGGGCCCCACAAGCACCCGTTCCCGGATTTTCTGACATTCCTCGTCATTGCCTTGACATGTCCTGATTTCATCTAACAAGGTGGGTCTCACCTCAAATCTGGCCAATAGCGCCCCATCCGTGGATACCTCCACGCGTGTCCTTAGTGCCCGTAAGCATGTGAGTAAAACCCCCGATGATGAGCTCTTCCTGCTCAGTGCATCGGCTACTACATTAGACTTGCCTGGATGATAGTCAATGATCAAGTTATAATCTTTGATCAATTCCATCCATCTTCTCTGTCTCATGTTCAACTCTTTCTGAGTGAACACATACTTCAAGCTCTTGTGGTCGGTGTAAATGTGACACAACTCCCCGTAGAGGTAGTGCATCCAAATCTTCAATGCGAATACCACAACACCTAGCTCCAGATCATGTGTGGGGTAGTTTACTTCATGCTTCCTCAACTTCCGAGAAGCATAAGCAATTACCTTCCCTGATTGCATCAGCACACATCCCAGTCCCTGGATGCTAGCATCGCTGTAGATGTCATACCCTAACCCTTGCATGGGTAAGGCAAGCACTGGTGCTTCGGTCAAACGTTTCTTTAACTCAAGAAACCCCTTCTCACACTTGTCATCCCACACAAACTTAGCCCCCTTTTTAGTGAGCTTCGTGAATGGAGATGCTATCACCGAGAACTTTTCCACGAATTTGCGGTAATATCCCGCTAAACTGAGGAAACTCCTTATCTCCTTCACGTTCTTGGGCCTCTCCCAATTAGTGACCGCCTCAATCTTTGAGTTATCAACTGAAATGCCCGAGCCCGATACCACATGCCCGAGAAAACCGATCTCCCCAAGCCAAAATTCACATTTAGAGAATTTGGCAAAGAGTTGCTTCTCCCGCAGTGTTTCAAGCACAAGCCTTAGGTGTTTTTCGTGCTCCTCTTCATTCATGGAGTATATCAAAATGTCATCAATGAATACTATGGCGAACTGGTCCAAGTATTGGTGAAATACTCGGTTCATGAGGTCCATGAATGCCGCGGGGGCGTTCGTAAGCCCAAACGACATTACTAGAAACTCATAGTGACCATACCTTGTACGGAATGCACTTTTGGGTATGTCACTCTCCTTGATCTTCAGTTGGTGGTAACCTGACCTCAAGTCAATCTTAGAGAACACCGTTGCCCCCCGTAGTTGATCAAACAAGTCATCGATCCTTGGCAAAGGATATTTGTTCTTTATCGTGACCTTGTTCAACTGACGGTAGTCGATACACATTTTGAGTGTACCATCCTTCTTCTTTACAAATAGTACCGGTGCTCCCCATGGTAAATGACTCGGCCTGATGAATCCGCTGTCCAGTAATTCTTCTAATTGCACCTTCAACTCTTGAAGTTCAGCCGGTGCCATCCGATATGGAGGAATCGAGATGGATTTCGTACCGGGTTCTACTTCAATGGTGAACTCAATTTCTCGGTCTGGTGGGAGTCCCGGGAGTTCTTCAGGGAAAACTTCTGGGTACTCACTCACCACTCTCACCTCAGTGAGACTCTTTTCCTTGCCTTCCTCACCTATGATATAGGCCAAGTATGCTTGACACCCTTTCCTCATCATACGTCTTGCTCTTATGGCCATAACTGAAGTTTTTTCGGGTGTCAAGGTGTATAAAAACTAAAAAGACCTTCCCTGCCCAAAAAATAGTCATGTTTTAAATCTCCCCCCCAAAAGTGTCATGTTTAATGTTTCATAAGAAAGAGATGATTTTGTTTTGTAAATTTAATTACACAAAAGAAAAAATCCAAATTAAGATATGATTCCATGATTTTTACGGTTGTATCTTATAAAAAAATCTTGTATTATTATATCTGTGGCAATAGCTGGTTTCAAATCCTACGTCCGCCGCGGCACACAAGGTATTAGGCTATTATTATTAGGTTGACCCTTGGCACTTGTGCCTATGTGTATTTATTTTTAATTTCAATCTATTGAACTTCCATCCAAGAAAAATTATTAGGTTGACTTATACTATTACATTGAAATTAGGGCGTCTTTCGTGCAGTCAGAAGACGATGAGAACTATAATAGTAATTGTGCACAGGTGACTGCCTGCTCTATTATCACTATATTCCCGGTATATCAACTTCTAAACTTTATTAGTCTACTATTTATGAACCTCTTCCTACAGACTTTCTACAATTCAAGCTGCACACAAGATAGTGGTCATGAACAGTGGAAATATTATGGAAGTAAGCGCCATGATTATTAGTTAAACCTCTTATTATTGAGGTAAGCACCATGATACTCAACTAAAACCCATAATGCTTGTAGATGGGCAACCACAGGTAGCTTCTTCACAGTGATGACTTGTATGCGCGATTAGCTAAACGACAGGCGGATGCTGTGGCATGAAGTAAAGAGCCCTGTTGACTGGAATATCTGAATTGCCAGATTGGTTCACAACTATTTGTATATATTCATGACAGGGAATGTATTTAGCATATGTATGTATGGTTAGTGGAGAACGAAGAAGGCATCATGGATGACTGACTTTAGCTGCAGAGTTTGTGGTTTCCACGATTCCACCTTCTGTATTGTTGTTCAACTGGGATCAGCTTCTTATGTCAATTTATTATTGATAAACCGCTTTCACGTTCAAGAAAAATAGAGTTTAACCTTTGCTGGTGGTCCTTGAGTATTGTGTCTCAAAAGAATGACAAATGGTTTCTTTATTTTTTCTTCAGTCATAGGTTAGTGCAAATTATTGGAAGCTTTTTTAATTAAAATAATTTATGATTGCCTAAACTACATTTGCGATAAAAAGAAAAATTAAATTAAACAATGTAAAAAACTAATAACGTCTCTAAAATAAATTGAACAAGAAATCTAATTTTATCTCATAAGTGGACTAGAGTTAAATAAAATTAAGAGCTGATAAAATTTAAATGATGGAGGCAATTACAAAAATTGGTAAGCTTCAAATGAGTTTATCAAAGGACAACGAATTGATCTACTCCCTCCGTCCCAAAAACAACTTCACAGTTTGACTAGCACACACATTTAGGTAGATTAAAATTTTGTTTTGACTTTCCCAAATTTTTACTGTTTTGACACTGTTTAGCACTGTTTGGCACTGTTTGACACTGTTTTGATGTTGATAATTTGCCAAATAAGGAAGTGGGAAGAAGTGTGAAGTTAATTTTGGGACATCCATATAAGGAAAGTGGGAAGTTGTTTTTGGGACAAAGGGAGTATAAGATATGGGTGTATTTTTGAACTTAATAAATGAAACATGTTAAACCGTACATTTTTGAAATTAATAAGTTCATCATGTCTGATGATTTCAGACTTATGTCACGGTATGTAAATCTATTACAAATATTCTGGTAACAGGATGAGAACTCTTTCGACTGAGCTCATTAATCCAGTGCAAAGTGCTTTATCTTTGAGAAAACACGTGATATTATCTTTTGGAATTCTCTTAGGTATGTTTGTGAGTATGGAGGGAAGGGGAGGGCAAGACTTTGGAAGTATGTTGTTGGAGGAGAAATGGAGGGAAAGGTGAGAAAATCCTTTGTATTTGGGAGTAATAAATTTAGAAAATCGAGAAAAGTTTTTGAAGGAGTTATAATTAGAACCATTTGAGACATGACGATCTTAAATCATTGAATTGATATTCATCTTTAATTGAGGTTTAATTATCATTTCATTAATTATTATCCTTCAAAACCTTCAAATTGGGAGAACTAAAAAATTGATCATTTAGAAGTCACCCCTCCAATTTTTTAAACTCCAAATATGTAAAAAAAAGGGTCATTAGCCCCCACCAACCTTCTCCCCCTTCAAAACCCAACTCCCAAACACATCCTCAAAGAGAGGGATAAAAGATTGAGATTAGGGGATCCATTGTCACCGGTGTAATCCTATTTTGTATGGAGTATCTATCCAAGAGTATGGACTATGGACTATGGAGTATAGAAAAACTTCTTATCCTCACTCTATCCAAGAGTATGTACTATGGAGTATAGAAAAACTTCTAATCCTCACTTTAACTTTCCACACAAATGTGATCAAAATAAAAATATATCAAATTATTTTTGCTGACTACTTAGGGAGTGTTGCAATCTCTGGAGAAAAGTGATTTTGACTTTTTTGTAATGAAAAGCCAAAAATGGTGTTTGTAAACCCAACTTTTAAACTAAATTAAAGCACTTATAAGTCAAAAGTTCAAAGTAGGCTTGAGGGTGCTTTTATCAGCTTATTGGTATTTATGTAAATACTGCCAACTTTGGGTATTGTTATTTGGGAAAATGGAAACTAATAACCCAACATTTTAGCGGTCTTCTTACAATAGTCCCACTTTTTCGTTATTCCAGAATAATCCAACCTTTGCACCCCATCTTCATTCGTTGGTCCGTGGACGGTTAATGATCTGTTATTCCAAGTTATTTTCTTATCCAAACTTGAAATAACAGATCATTAATCGGCCACAGACCAGCGAATGAAGATGGGGTGCAAAGGTTGGATTGTTCTTGAATAACGAAAATGTGAGACTGTTGTAATAAAACTACTACAAAGTTGGATTATTTGTAACACCCCCAAATTTCCCACCCAAAACATTAATAATTTAAAGGAAATTCTTTATTCATTCATCATAATGTTGAAGAAGTACATCGGAAGTTTGAAAGGGAAATGGGTGTTACCGCCACATCCGGTCATCTCCAAAGCGAATGCACAGGAAACTAAATCAAAACAAAGTAAAACAAATATTCGACATAATTAAAATGTTTATTCTTGGCTAAGTTTTTCTAAGGCATCTCTAATCCGCTCTCAAATGCATGTAATCAACAATCAACATAGTCATCATCACCTGCACAAGTAAAGTGCAGAAAACAAAACAAAGGAAATGAAACAAAAATTAGCTTTAGAGCTAAGTAAGTACTACCCAACCCCATAAAATAATCAGGTTTGGCAAAAATAGTTTTTCTTATAACATTATATAAAAAGAACTCACTCCACCAAAATTCTCTTCTTCTTTGATCATCTCAAAAAAATCACTTCTTCTCTAACTTCCTAGTAATTTAGAAGGGCGGTGCTCAACCTTTCGACTGAGCCCGATGGACCGGACGGCCACCCCGAACAAGTGTCGGTACCACAACTGCTCTTGCGGAAACGAAACGACTACCTTAAGTGTGCACACCCCCTAAAAGGGATTCCAAGCCCTCCGAGTAGTAAGTCATCTCGGGTAGTCGGGACTCAGTTGATAACCACTTTCGCGGCGTTGTAGTAAAACGGAGTCTAACCTTTCGGTTTTCCCCCGAGTATCGTGTCTCTTGAGGAATGACGGAGGAGTTTCTTGATTTTAAGCCCAGTCACAGGTTATCGCAAATTATTAGAAGCTTTCCAAATTAAAACTTTTGATTGGTTTTCTAAACTAGTTTTTTTTTGAAAAAGAAAGTAATTTAAATTATGCAAATACTAATGATGGATCAAAAATAAACTAAATGGAAAATATTAAACTCTAAATGGATTGATCAAAGAAGGGCAATGAATTGAATAATTAGAAATGGATATATTCTTGGACCTAGAAATTAGGGGAATTAAAACAAAAATTGGACTACTAATTTCTTTTCTCATAGACAAGAATAGAAATTACTTTCATTAATTTATCCTATTTCTAGGTTTCATCAATGTATTCAAAAATGGTTGGCTTGAATTAAATTCTACTCATAGACAAGACAAAAGTAATTCTCCAATATTTTGTTCAATAAAAATAGCCAAATTCATTAACTAATTAAACTCATTAATTAAGCAATTTGAATTTAATTCTCATAGACAAGATGTAAATCCATTTCATTAAAATTTCCTATTTCTAGGCCTTATTAACGTGCTTAAATATGGTTGGCTCAAATTATTTTCTAATCCCATAGACAAGTTAGAAATAATTTTCCAAAATTTAATTAATGAGAATGGCTAACAATTATTAATTACTATCTCATCACTTTTGAATAACTAGTCCAATTAATTAATTTTAACCCCTAATTTTCGGCTAACAAGTTAATCCATATTCCTTTAATTCAATTCATGCCCAAGAGTAAATTAACTACAACAACTCATTACTAATTTTAACATTTTATGTCACGCCCCGGACCGCATCCAAGCCACGTAGACAACCGCCGTACAATCCGATAAGGACAACAACAGTTCATCCCTATTGAATTGTACAAGGCGTCCAATTGATTCTATTGCCAAACCGATTAGTAAACACATACAATCAACATCAATATCATAATCAAACAAATGCGGAAATAATAATATGTTTGATACTTAGCCACACGTGGCAAACACGGGCACGCAGGCCCCCAACTGTTTTAATGAAAATATTGTTCAAAAAAATCCATGAGCAGTTTATATATTTCAAAAATATGAATGGAAGCACGAACCACGTCTTCCTCCTCGAAGGATCACCCTAGGCAAAGGTGCAGGTAGTAGGACTCTAGCCTCAACCTGAAAAATGTGAGGGCCCCCGGAGGGGTCAGTACTCCATAGAAGTACTAGTGACAAGCAGACTATATGAAGAATAACTAATGTTTCAGACACGAGACCCAAAAATAGGGTGATACATATATATATGTGACTCATTCATCCGATGATACATACTGTATATATATATATATATTTGTAAAATACTCGACCCGTAGATCATTTCATTCAAAGAGTCTTTTAGAGATAAAGTTCTTACCTGACCTTTCTCACCCTTTTCCCGAATGCCTAGCTCACCAGCTACATTCTACATTCATAATATCCTACCGAGTTTTGGGAGCATTTAGCATCCCGGGGATACTCAACCCCAACCGAGTTTCAGGATCATTTACCGTCCCGGTGATACTCAACCCCAACCGAGTTTCAGGATCATTTGCAGTCCCGGGGATACTCAACCCCAACCGAGTTTCAGGATCATTTATAGTCCCAGGGATGCTCAACCCCAACCAAGTTTCAGGATCCTTTATAGTCCCGGGGATGCTCAACCCCAACCGAGTTTCAGGATCATTTATAGTCCCGGGGATGCTCAACCCCAACCGAGTTTCAGGATCATTTAATGTCCCGGGGATACTCAACCCCAAACTAAATCCTTACCAAACCCTAACCTGGATATGGCTAACCTTTCGTTCCTTCAACTATGGACAATACCTAGCCCTATAGTCATATAACCAACCTTAGGAACCAACGTGGGTGGGTCCCACCTGAACGGCCCACATTAACCCGCTCAAAACTGCCCGTTTTGAGCATAAACCAATACTCGATCGAGTATCTACCCATACTCGGTCGAGTACAGGAGGCGGTAGCCCCCAAAGCAAATTTTCAATGTATACTCGATCGAGTATCTACCCATACTCGATCGGGTATAGGAGATAGTAGCCGCCTGGGCAATTCTTCAGCAAATACCCGGTCGGGTATGTGTCAATACCCGGTCGGGTATGGCAGTTGACTTGGCGGTCAACGCCCGTTTGACCACCCAAACGGAGTCCGATTAACTTGAAATTTTATACACATATACTTCTTGATGTCCTTGATCAAAAAATACCATTTTGGATCCATGGATCATCACACAAAATATGTTATCACATTTTTAATCACCAAACCTACATAACATGTTTTTCAACTATGTTTTATGCAAAATCATGGCATAAGCAAATACTTGATTATCTTTAATCATTCCACAAAACATATCCTTGATTACTTTAGGTAATCTCATGCCTCGCGCAAAAGTTATAAAGCATAAAGCCGTCTTCTCACCTTAATGAGGCTTATGAAGTTCTAGCCTTCCCGATTTAGCTCCGGTGAAACTCCGGCGAACTTCAACGAACTCCGGCGACAGCTCCAGCGCCCCTTTCAACTCCGTGAAAGTTCCTCGAATACCTTAGACAAGTTACTAACAAGTTTTTATCATCATAAAATCCAAAGTAATACAAATAACCTCCAAAAGGTTATTTTCTGGCGAACCGGTTACTTTGGCTTCTAAGTCCGTTCTTGGACTTAGAACCACCTTCCAACCCCTCATTCTACACTTCCAAACGTGTAGAACAATCCTAGGGTGTGGAATATGATTGTATAATCGTATAAAATGATTGAAGAACAAGAAATGGGGTTTATGGAGTCATTACCTTGTTAAACACAAGTTTTCCCACCTAAACTCCTCTTTTCTCTTCTCTTTTTCCTTCCTTCTTCCTCCCTCAACTTGGTGCGTGTATGATGGATGAAAATGGAGTTTTTTCCAGAGATTCTCTCCTCTAGGATGATGGTCTGGCCGAGCATATGGGTTGAGGACTGATTGAGAATGCCTTTTTGGCATTTCTCACCAAATAATATGGGAGGGGTCCCATTTCATTTATTTGTTTTGATCCCAGATCACTTCATGCCTCTCCCCCATGTTCTTTTGCGGCTCCCCTTGCTTCCTTGCAGAGATAAAGACGTGGGTTGGCCCCCACTTATGTGGGAGGTCAACCCTTTGTGTACCCGAGTGTACAATCGGTCCCGAAAGTTGTATTTTCCGGACTGTTTTAAGTATATTTTATTTTATCGGGTCAAATAAAATATAACACTTGTTCCCAATCCTTATTGGACCTTAGAATCAATATGCATTCCCCAACTTTAATTTAGAAGTCTCCGAAATCCCTTTTTGGGCTGTTATCTGATAAATTTACCGATACCGATAATTTGGCCCTGTTTGACCAACCGGTCAACCCTGTGCCATTGCTATGGCCCAATTTGGATATCCAGCACCATATACATATTATTTAGTCCAAGATTAATATAATATGTGGTCCCGACAATATCGGGCGGCCCCACATCCGGTGTGGGCCCCACGTGAATTTTACTATTCACGTAATAGAAATGATAAAAAATTTACAATCACGTAAAAATGTTTTTATACATTTCTCAAGGTTCAATACATGATTTGGTTCAGTACAAATACTCGGGGGCGGTGTTACAAGTTCTACCCCCCTTATTTGGGATTTCGTCCCCGAAATCCACGCGTCTAGTAAAACAGAAATGGATATTGTTCCCTCATCAGGGTCTCCACTTCCCAAGTTTGCTCCTCGACACGATCACTCTTCCAAAGTACTTTTACCATCGGCACCTCTTTTCTCCTTAGCTTCTTTACCCGTCGGTCCATGATTTTCACCGGCTGCACCGTATAGTGTAGGTCTTCTCGAATTTCCACCGGTGGTTTCTCAAGGATATGTGACGGGTCCCGCACATACTTCTTGAGCATAGAAACAAGAAATACATTGTGAATCTTTTCTAACTCTGGGGTCAACTGAAGTCAGTATGCTACAACCCCAATCCTTTCAAGGATTTTGAACGGACCTATGTAACGTGAGTTAAGCTTACCCCGACTGAGGAACCTGATGATCCCTTTCCAAGGTGATACCCTCAGAAATACCTCGTCACCAACCTCAAACTCCAACGTCCTCCGACGTTTATCAGCATAGCTCTTCTGCCGGTCTTGGGCAGCCTTGAGCCTATCCTGTATGACTTTTATCTTCTCCTTAGTGATCTCGACTAACTCGGTGCCCTCGAGCTTAGCCTCGCCGACCTCGTCCCAACACAATGGTGTCCGGCATTTCCTCCCATACAATGCTTCGTATGGAGGCATGCCTATACTTGCCTGATAACTGTTGTTATAAGCGAATTCCACTAAAGCCAACTGATTGTCCCAGCTCCCCTGGAACTCCAAGGCACATGCCCTTAACATGTCCTCCAAGATCTGAATCACCCGTTCAGATTGCCCATCCGTTTGAGGATGAAACGCAATGCTAAACCTCAATTTCGTACCCATGGATTCCTGGAACTTAGGCCAAAACCGTGGTGTGAACCGTGGGTCTCTATCCGATACTATAGTAACCGGAACCCCATGCAGTCTCACGATCTCATCTGTGTACAATTTGGCCAACCGCTCGAGCGTATAGGTAGTGTTGATAGGTAGGAAATGAGCGCTCTTGGTCAGCCTATCGACTACCACCCATACTGCGTCGTAGTTCCTAACCGTCCGTGGTAGACCCACCACGAAGTCCATGGTAACATGTTCCCACTTCCATTCTGGAATGGTAAGTGGTTGTAGTAACCCTGCTGGGTGTTGGTGCTCTGCCTTAACCTGTTGACAAGTAAGGCAACGGCTCACGTATTCTGCAATCTCTCTCTTCATCCCCGACCACCAGTAACTTTCTTTCAAGTCCCGGTACATCTTTGTACTGCCCGGGTGCATGGCATATGCAGATGAGTGAGCCTCCTCAAGGATAGACTTTCGGAGCTCCTCATCCGATGGCACACACACTCGTTCCTTGAATAGCAGAAGTCCATCTTCCCTCTCACGGAAACCTTCGACGGGCCCCACAAGCACCCGTTCCCGGATTTTCTGACATTCCTCGTCATTGCCTTGACATGTCCTGATTTCATCTAACAAGGTGGGTCTCACCTCAAATCTGGCCAATAGCGCCCCATCCGTGGATACCTCCACGCGTGTCCTTAGTGCCCGTAAGCATGTGAGTAAAACCCCCGATGATGAGCTCTTCCTGCTCAGTGCATCGGCTACTACATTAGACTTGCCTGGATGATAGTCAATGATCAAGTTATAATCTTTGATCAATTCCATCCATCTTCTATGTCTCATGTTCAACTCTTTCTGAGTGAACACATACTTCAAGCTCTTGTGGTCGGTGTAAATGTGACACAACTCCCCGTAGAGGTAGTGCATCCAAATCTTCAATGCGAATACCACAACACCTAGCTCCAGATCATGTGTGGGGTAGTTTACTTCATGCTTCCTCAACTTCCGAGAAGCATAAGCAATTACCTTCCCTGATTGCATCAGCACACATCCCAGTCCCTGGATGCTAGCATCGCTGTAGATGTCATACCCTAACCCTTGCATGGGTAAGGCAAGCACTGGTGCTTCGGTCAAACGTTTCTTTAACTCAAGAAACCCCTTCTCACACTTGTCATCCCACACAAACTTAGCCCCCTTTTTAGTGAGCTTCGTGAATGGAGATGCTATCACCGAGAACTTTTCCACGAATTTGCGGTAATATCCCGCTAAACTGAGGAAACTCCTTATCTCCTTCACGTTCTTGGGCCTCTCCCAATTAGTGACCGCCTCAATCTTTGAGTTATCAACTGAAATGCCCGAGCCCGATACCACATGCCCGAGAAAACCGATCTCCCCAAGCCAAAATTCACATTTAGAGAATTTGGCAAAGAGTTGCTTCTCCCGCAGTGTTTCAAGCACAAGCCTTAGGTGTTTTTCGTGCTCCTCTTCATTCATGGAGTATATCAAAATGTCATCAATGAATACTATGGCGAACTGGTCCAAGTATTGGTGAAATACTCGGTTCATGAGGTCCATGAATGCCGCGGGGGCGTTCGTAAGCCCAAACGACATTACTAGAAACTCATAGTGACCATACCTTGTACGGAATGCACTTTTGGGTATGTCACTCTCCTTGATCTTCAGTTGGTGGTAACCTGACCTCAAGTCAATCTTAGAGAACACCGTTGCCCCCCGTAGTTGATCAAACAAGTCATCGATCCTTGGCAAAGGATATTTGTTCTTTATCGTGACCTTGTTCAACTGACGGTAGTCGATACACATTCTGAGTGTACCATCCTTCTTCTTTACAAATAGTACCGGTGCTCCCCATGGTAAATGACTCGGCCTGATGAATCCGCTGTCCAGTAATTCTTCTAATTGCACCTTCAACTCTTGAAGTTCAGCCGGTGCCATCCGATATGGAGGAATCGAGATGGATTTCGTACCGGGTTCTACTTCAATGGTGAACTCAATTTCTCGGTCTGGTGGGAGTCCCGGGAGTTCTTCAGGGAAAACTTCTGGGTACTCACTCACCACTCTCACCTCAGCGAGACTCTTTTCCTTGCCTTCCTCGCCTATGATATAGGCCAAGTATGCTTGACACCCTTTCCTCATCATACGTCTTGCTCTTATGGCCGATATGATACAAGGGTTGAATTTCCCTCTATCTCCCTCGAAGCATAGAGTGTTTCCTTCTCCATCTTTTAGTTCTAACACCTTGGTGTAGCAATCCACCTTCGCATGGTGCTTTTCGAGCCAATCCATGCCAAGTACGGCATCAAACTCGAGCATATCTAACGGCACAAAGTTACCTGCTAGACAGTGCTCCCCTATCCCTACATTACACGAGGGATAGTAGTGTTTCCGCTCTACATCATCTCTCAATGGCGTAGAGACCAGCAAAGGTTGCATCATTGCCACCAAAGGCATGTTCAATCCCTTGGCAAACGCTTCGCTCACAAATGAACGTTGTGCCCCGGTATCAATGAGAATTCTCGCATCCCTATCGTTGATCTTTAGTGTTCCTACATATATAAGTCATGTAAGACACCCTATTCAACATCCCGACTGAAAAGGACCGGACGAAAAATTTTCAGCCTAGAATTACCCTATACCCGGTCAGGTAAGGTCCTCTACCCGGTCGGGTATCACTCGAGTCCTTAAGGAGAAACCCCCCTGTTTTCCTTGCTCGGTCGAGTACCAGCCTTGAATTCGAGCAAAATGTTAATACCCGGTCGGGTATATGCCCATACCCGGTCGGGTATCACTCGAAATTCTCAAGTAAAAGCTCCCTGTCCTCCACGCTCGATCGAATACACACTTCGAAGCTCAAGTTCTACACATACCCGATCGAGTATACAACCATACCCGATCAGGTATGGCTGGAATCGCCAAAAGTGAACGGTCCTGCCTTGCTTGCTCGAACGGGTACACACTTCGAAGCTCACTTTTTACACATACCCGATCGAGTACATAGCCATACCCGATCGGGTATTGCTCGAAGTGTCAACAATTAAATACCCTGCCTTGCTTGCCCGAACGAGTACACACTTCAAAATCAACGCATGGCTTTTACCCGGTCGGGTCTATAGGGATACCCGATCGGGTCCTTCATATTTTTTGAAGATTTTTCACCCAATTACATAATCAAATACGTGTGAAATCAAGAGATTACCTGCAATGGAGTCCGGGTTGGCCTGAGCATCAGCCTCGGTCATTGCATACACCCGTGCTTGGGTCCTCCCTTGGTTAACGGACGCGGCGTTGCTAGCCGTGGATCCGCCCCTTCCCGTGCCGGCCTGAGACGGTCCCGCACGTCCCCTACTAGTCGTAGGTCCTCCCATGGCTCCCGATGGTCCTCCTCCATTCAGCATTGGACAAGAGGGTTTGAGGTGGCTCGTGCTACCGCATTTGAAGCATCGGGGTGGTTCATTGCACCTTCCCCCGTGGTTCTTACCGCAGTTCGCGCACCTTGGTGGTCCCACACCCCCGGTTTGGGCCCTTGCCCTCTTGGGCCCTTATACCTTTTCGTTGGTGGTGCTGGCGCCCTGAATGTACTGCCACCCCCGGCGTGATGCCTCCGAGAGTGGTCTTGGGGTCTCGAGTTGCTCCATTTCCTCTTCTTCGCCTCCTCGGCGTCTCTCGCCTTCCTTTCATTCCATTGGGTTTCCCCAAGGAGCCCCTGATCAACGATTTGGCTAAATGTCATGTTGTGATGGTAAGTAGCCCGGTCACGGATGTCCAACTGTAGAGCATCCCAAAAGTGATTGGCCATACGATTTTCATCCAAGGAGTATTCTGGGATGAATCGTGCCAAGTCACGGAACCTCTGTTCCAATTGCCTCACCGAGCAACCATCCTCTTGTTTCAGGTTCGTGTACTCCCTCCTTTTGAGATTGAGTTCAAAAGTTGAGTAGTACTGATTATAAAACTCCACTTCGAATTTCTCCCAAGTGGCTTCACCGTGAAATTTCCCTTCCACGCCTTCCCACCACACAGCAGCTACCCCCTCAAGTAGCCTGGTGGCAACCCTCAACTTCACGTCGAGTCCAATTTGCATATCTCGAGAAGCATCATTCAGCTTCTTAATCCAGTCGGCGGCCTCAGATATGTCGCCCTTGCCATCAAATGATTTGCACCCCAAGGCCCTGGCCTCCTTGAGGTACTTGGAGATACACACCATCATTTCTCCCCCAAATGCCCCCGATGGAGCACTAGAAACACCTCGGCTTCCCTGCCCCATGGCTTGCCTAGCCTGTCTAGCTTGGCGCCGCTGCTCCCTCTTTGCCTTATTCTCGAGGTACCACTCTAGTACCTCACTCATGCGGTCGTAATGAGGATCATCATCCTCATCTTCTTCCTCAAAGTCCTCCCCGTTGTACGAGGTCTCCTCTTGCTCCGTGCTTGGAGCATATGTGGAATCGTCCGGTTCGGTGGCCCAAGATGGGTGCACAGAACCGACACGCGTGCTGCCCGCCGTCGGCGTTGTAGAACGCCCACGACCCCTGCATCGGCCTCCTCCCCGGCCTGGGCCCCGGCCTCTACCCCTAGAGGTCCGTGATTCAGCCCGTGTATCGTGCTCGGTGGCCCCCGGTGCACGACCCATCGGGTTCCTCCTAGTAATCCTGCGTTCACCCTCCATTTCTGAAAGAAATAAGGAATGAGTCATTAGACTCGTTTCAATGTCAATTGACAGATTAGTACAAAAGAAACCACTTGGTCCAACATTATGGCCAACAAGCTGTTAAGGGTACCGTCTTAACAATAAGAGGTCAATAACTTGGTTTCCAATGGTTCCTTAGGTACAAAAACTTTCTGCTCATGGTTTTGTTCAAAACTTTTCGATGGTAGGATATTTAGAGGTTAATTATATAGTTTAGAAATCGATGGCTCTGATACCACTTAATTGTCACGCCCCGGACCGCATCCAAGCCACGTAGACAACCGCCGTACAATCCGATAAGGACAACAACAGTTCATCCCTATTGAATTGTACAAGGCGTCCGATTGATTCTATTGCCAAACCGATTAGTAAACACATACAATCAACATCAATATCATAATCAAACAAATGCGGAAATAATAATATGTTTGATACTTAGCCACACGTGGCAAACACGGTCACGCAGGCCCCCAACTGTTTTAATGAAAATATTGTTCAAAAAAATCCATGAGCAGTTTATAGATTTCAAAAATACGAATGGAAGCACGAACCACGTCTTCCTCCTCGAAGGATCACCCTAGGCAAAGGTGCAGGTAGTAGGACTCTAGCCTCAACCTGAAAAATGTGAGGGCCCCCGGAGGGGTCAGTACTCCATAGAAGTACTAGTGACAAGCAGGCTATATGAAGAATAACTAATGTTTCAGACACGAGACCCAAAAATAGGGTGATACATATATATATGTGACTCATTCATCCGATGATACATACTGTATATATATATTTGTAGAATACTCGACCCGTAGGTCATTTCATTCAAAGAGTCTTTTAGAGATAAAGTTCTTACCTGACCTTTCTCACCCTTTTCCCGAATGCCTAGCTCACCAGCTACATTCTACATTCATAATATCCTACCGAGTTTAGGGAGCATTTAGCATCCCGGGGATACTCAACCCCAACCGAGTTTCAGGATCATTTACCGTCCCGGGGATACTCAACCCCAACCGAGTTTCAGGATCATTTGCAGTCCCGGGGATTTTTTTTTTTTTTTTTTTTTTTAAAACCCGGTAGGCAAACCACCAAAATCAGTGGGGCAAACGCCGGGGAACATTTGCCGTGTTTTATTAGAAAAGGATAATCGTACAAAGAGAGAGGGGGACTAGGCCAAAACCTCTCCCGAGGAAATCAAACGACCAGAAAGAGTAAAAACAAAAGGGACCCGAGGATTACAAAAGAGAAACACAATTAAAAGCCAACTCGAAGGGACGGAATCCCAACAAGGTCCATCAAATACGCATTACGGGCCTGGGGTGGTAGTTCAACATCTCTGTAATAAAAAATGGGCCTATCTGTCGGAACACCAGCTAAGAAGTGCGCAGCCCAATTCGCTTCCCTCAATACACCGAAATAGGAAACTCCCCTCATTTCAGACAGAGTCAACAAATCCCTGATTTCATCGCTCCATCTTCCTCCACCCTTCCTCCTGAGATAATCCAGCACATCCGTCGAATCCCGCACATCCGTCGACGGATGTGCTGGATTATCTCAGGAGGAAGGGTGGAGGAAGATGGAGCGATGAAATCAGGGATTTGTTGACTCTGTCTGAAATGAGGGGAGTTTCCTATTTCGGTGTATTGAGGGAAGCGAATTGGGCTGCGCACTTCTTAGCTGGTGTTCCGACAGACAGGCCCATTTTTTATTACAGAGATGTTGAACTACCACCCCAGGCCCGGAATGCGTATTTGATGGACCTTGTTGGGCTTCCGTCCCTTCGAGTTGGCTTTTAATTGCGTTTCTCTTTTGTAATCCTCGGGTCCCTTTTGTTTTTACTCTTTCTGGTCGTTTGATTTCCTCGGGAGAGGTTTTGGCCTAGTCCCCCTCTCTCTTTGTACGATTATCCTTTTCTAATAAAACACGGCAAATGTTCCCCGGCGTTTGCCCCACTGATTT